>JANRMT010062791.1:9694789-9715647 GCA_026402145.1 Polypterus bichir lapradei
CGCCACTGTCGGCCGCCATATTGAACTTTCCAACGTCACTAATTTTCACAATGTCCACCATGTTGAACTTTCTTATTCATGGCCCCATCTTCACGAAATTTGGTAGGCGGCTCCCCTGCGCTAACCGAAACCAATGTACATACTTATTTCGGTGGTATGACGCCACTGTCAGCCGCCATATTGAACTTTACAACGTCACTTATTCTCCAACTTCCCGTGTAGGTAGAAGGCTGAAATTTGGCAGGCTCATTCTTTACAGCTTATTTACAAAAGTTAAGCAGGTTTTATTTCAAAATTCTACACATAACGGTCATAACGGTCGATAACGGCCAACAACGTCCGCCATGTTGAACTTTCTTATTTATGGCCCCATCTTCACGAAATTTGGAAGGCGGCTTCCCTGTGCTAACCGAAACCGATGTACGTACTTATTTCGATGGTATGACGCCACTTTCGGCCACCATATTGAATTTTCCAACTTCACTAATTTTCCAACTTCCCGTGTAGGTAGAAGGCTGACCCCATCTTCAAGAAATTTGGTAGGTGGCTTCCCTATGTTAACCAAAACCGATGTACGTACTTATTTCGGTGGTATGATGCCACTGTCGGCCGCCATATTGAATTTTCCAAACATCACTAATTCTCCAACTTCCCGTGTAGGTAGAAGGCTGAAATTTGGCAGGGTCATTCCTTACAGCTTACTTACAAAAGTTAAGCAGGTTTCATTTCGAAATTCTACGCGTAACGGTCATAACAATCAACAGCGTCCGCCATCATGAACTTTCTTATTCATGGCTCCATCTTCACGAAATTTGGTAGGCGGCTTCCCTGCGTTAACCGAAACCAATGTACGTACTTATTTCGGTGGTGTGACGCCACTCTCAGCTGCCATATTGAACTTTCCAACGTCACTAATTCTCCAACTTCCCGTGTAGGTAGATGGCTGGAATTTGGTACTTATTTCGGTGATATGATGCCACTGTCGGAAGTCATATTGAACTTTTCAACGGTCTTTGTTACTTATGGACCCATCTTCAAGAAATTTGGTACACGGGTTCCCAACGCTAACTGAATCCTACTTATGTACATATATACGTCCATAGCCTGCAGCTCGGTCACCGTGTGAGGCGGCGTTGGGTCCCCCATCACAACGCCTCCCACGTTGTTGGCTGCCTGCCTATATAAGGCCGTCTGTCGCTCCAGTCTCTACATTCCCTTCCTTGCATCGCCACGGTATTCACGTCTCCCTGCTGATAACTACAGCCTTTTTATTTAATCCACGGCTTCTCCGCTGTTTTATTGTTCATTTATTACGATTATAGTTATTGTGTAGATATTTTAGACTTACTTTACATTGTTCAGGTACCCATTTTCTTTATCATTCCAACCGTACCCCCATTAACATGTCTATCGAGGTGATCACCATCGATCAAAGAACTGTCACTTACCAAGTGGTTTCCATGCCCGGAGATGGCACCTGCCTTTTCCATTCTCTTTGTTACATATTGCACGGCCATATCAGGCTCACTCTTGATATCCGGAGGAACATTGTGTCTTATGTATTGAATGACTGGGACAGGTTCAAGGTGTGGACTGATGATGGTACAGGAGATAATTATACTACACAGGAGCACTAGAAGAGTGAAATGCTTAAGTGTACCGAAATGGCCAAATATTTTACACCTTTGGACAACCGCCAATGCCTCTTAAACATCTTAGATTCACAGGTGACGATTTCAGTAGTGGACACTTTGATGTTTAGAAATGTTTAAACTCTCAAAAGCTGGATGTGAAGTTATCAATCAAACTGGTTGTATACTTACAACGCTTGACAGATGCCGAATGTCTCTTCAACACAAGTCCTACAAATACTGTCATAATTGAAACAAACCATGAAACTCAAACCGATTATGACAGCAGCAATCCAAGCTGTGAGATTTGAAACAAGATTACTGTTCACATGGCCAACTGTACGTTGCATGCTCAAGAGTAAGCTCAGTGCACAGCTACAGCTTGGTCATATTACAACTGGAGGGCCGAACTGACAACGTGGCATACAAAGAGATCCTTAACAAATAATTATTGGTATATTTTCCCTCAGTTTTAAAAAGGTTTAATTGTCTTCTTAATAAAAATTTTAAGGCAGTACTTCGCCGCTGCAAAGCGCGGGTATTTTGCTAGTCTATAATATAATCAACATATTTTGCTGCATTTCATCTTAAAAAATGATATCGTCATCATATGTAAATACGTGCTTTATAAAGGGGCGCAGGTTGTGCAATATTATAACTGTAGTGCAAGTTTACAGTGAGGTGATTGTACTTATAAGTACAAACAGTTCTACAAGGAGCAGTTGATGGACTGATTGATTGTTTAAAGTTCTTGGGATGAAACTGCTTCTAAACTGCGAGGTCCGTACAGGAAAGTCTCTGAAGCGTTTTGCTGTGGCTGAGGCAGCATGTGCTTGATGCTGTATACCGATCATTCTCTTTCCGATCAGCTGCTGCTGCAATTTCCCACTCAGATACAGTGATATAAATACTCCGAGTGGTGCAGTAAGAGTAATATGGAAAAAGATGATTCGCTGTGGCAACCCCTAAAGGGAGCAGCTGAAAGAAGAAAAAGAAGGTGCAGCGAGAGTAACAACGCTAAAGCAGTTATGGTATTTGGAATACTATGCCTATTCCCTGGACCATTATATTGTTACAAGTTAATTACAATCAGATGCATTACACTAATCAACAATATGCGGTTAGTTTCAGTGCATTTATAAAGCCGCGTCAGGAAAATTGAGGATCCACACAGGAACAGTAGCACTGCTATGATGCTGGGTGCCGCCAGTCTTCAAAACCGAGCGGAGAACTTGCGTACAACTGGGTATGAGGTACCGTGGAAATGTGCGTGGCTTTACGCCAAGTGTAGGTTTTATACATCGCGATTTGAACATGGAAACGTTCTTACGCAGGATTTCTGTGCGTATGCACCGTTTATGCATGAGGCCTCAGGAGTGGAGTTACCCTTACTTACACATACAGTACCTGCAAGTTTCACAGCACGACGTCCTCGTATAGTCGTACGTTCAAACAAACCAAAACTCACAATTTTCTTCATTTTGTAATGTCCTGTAATCCGCAGCACATGTAGTACATAGCTTTCGTAAAAGCAATTTTGGAAAACCGTTACCAATTTACAGAGTTTTCCTGGCAAAATACAAAATAAAGGTCGATGAAATTAATTCCAACCATTCCTATAAGTTAACACTAAAAAGTGAAATTTGGAGATAATATACCTTTTTTTGTGACGGTCCACTTGGGTATTAGGAAATAAAATTACATTCATACTGCGTATACAAAAATAATTAGAAACGCAGGAAAATGACTCATCAGAGCTTCAGGTTCCTCGTTCTGATGGCAGAGTACAAATTGTGGCGACAGCTGCTGAAGCTGAATGTGTTCAGCTGCGCTTTGCAAGGTAATACTACATTATCGGAATAAAACACATGATACTGTCACGTTTAGGACGTTACATCTTAGCCATTGCAGCATATAACGAGTCAAAAAATAATACATAGCCTAGAAAGTTATTAATTAAAATATCTACCTAACGCACCCGAGTAAACTAAAAATCCAACACAAAAAAACATTCGAACTGCCCTCTCCGCCAGTCTCCGTCCCACAATTCACTGCGACCGGCAGCCTTTGAAAAAGCGGCGCGGCTCATTCAAGATGGCGGAGCTGGAGCAGCTGCTGGATGAGAGTGAGTATTAACAAGCTCGATAAGTGCAATCTTATTAGTTTTTTTATTGAAATAAGTTTTGGGTTATGTTTTTGAGATGTCACTTTGTAGTTTGCTTCTTGTATTCCAGTATTAAACGTTATAGTTTTTTTCCCTTGGAAAACGTACTAACATTAATGTCTGTGCCTTGTTTATGTCGTGGCCAGCTTCCTAAAAAACTGGACAACAAAGATAATTACACACTTGAAACACAACAGTGCCTTTATAGGTTATTTTTTTATGCTTGAAACCAGAATTTTTTTAATAACTCGTAGCGTAGTTGCATGGTTTCGTTAGTTTAAACTGAATGTAAGAAGAGCGAGAGATTATAGTTCTTGGCTTTGTATTTCTTTTTAATGTGTTTAAATTAATTTAAATTTAACGTTGGAAGGTTTATGAGCCTAGCTGAAGTTTAAAACGCTTGTAGTAATGGGTTTATACCCTGCATCTTATTTTTACCCTTAATCCGAGTTTGAACACCGTTTCAGCGGTTTGTTTACCTGTCAGTGAGAAGCGGTAGTGATTACGTCTTGCACAGTTTTCATGTTTGGACATCACTTTAGGGGTCTGTCGGAAAGAAGGGATATATTTGCCAACAAAGCGCTCAGTAATGCAGTTTTCCCCTTTTGTCGCGCTCTTGTTTGTTTGACTTGTATTTTTTGCGTTTGCAAATTTTTGTTGTGTTCTTCATTTAGTAGCTAATATAACTTGTTTTGTTGCATTTAGTGTTATTGTTCCGAACGTGGACATATTAAAAAAATAATTATAGTTAAGTTGCAGATATAACCATCTGTTAGGCACTGTTACTTTTGCACTTTGAAACTTCTCTGTCCAAAACAAGATATACTGTAGCTACTTAATGTCAGGTTGCACGTAGATGAGGTGTAAATGACTACTTTTATGGTTAATATTGGCTTATTATATTTGTATTTTTATAGCTTATATATATATATTCACAGACTGCTCAAAAGATAGTAATATTTCCTAGTTGCATCAGGCTTGATTGCTGCGTTGTGCTGGTTACTTTCTGATTTTTGCATTGGCACCATTGCTTCCCAAGATGATATTTGACTTTAAATGGATTACTAGAGTGGGCAGAATAAAGTGATACTGTAGTGTAATATTAGTCATTTTTATAGCATTTACTCATTTACAAGGCAGTTCTCATTATTGTATGTTTTTCTTTTTCAAATGTCATTAGGTTTTTTTTTTTGTTTTTTTTTTGGTTTAGTACATGTCAAAGTTTTTTTTTCCCTGGTTTCTGTAGAATGCCATTTGCAGCTGAGAGGATAGTTTTGACACATACAGTTCTCCATTTGTTTTAAATAACTAACTTTTGTTGTGGGCAATGTGCATGTAGTTTACAAAGAACCCTAGATTTTTTCAGTGCAGAGAATAATGTACTGATTTACTTGACAAGTGTAGATGTATCTCTGAATTCTTACATGTTATGTAATGGCTATTGATCATTAAGGTAAATGTATGCTTAACTACTTTGATTTAAAATAGCCTGCTATTAAAGTGCACGGTATGTTAATTTGTTATATACAAGTATGCAACTGTAGATGTAAATCCCTAATGAGATAAGAGTAAGGATGAAAATCCAATAGAAGGCCCAAAAATAGCATTCTAAACATAACATTCCCAAACCTGATTTTAATCAATTCATTATCACTGGGAACTGGGGCTTATTATGGTAGCACTGAACACAAGGCAGAGGACAGGCAAGACTACATTTCCATCACTGAGCCTACTCGTGCAGTAACTCGTATTTTATCAATTTAGAGTTCATGTGTCATGGGGGAAAAATACACTTGTAAGGTACATTAAATATGTGGGGGTTTCTCCTTCATCTCAAAGACCTCCAAATCAAGTTGAGTAATGACTGTCTGTTGGCATAGCAGCTAGGTGGAGCTTGTCCATGGTTGTTTCCAACTATGCAGTTAAGGCTAATGGCATAGACCAGGGGTGGGCAAAGTCATTCCTGGAGGGCCGCAGTGGCTGCGGGTTTTTGTTCCAACCCAGTTGCTTGCTTAGAAAACAATCCTTGTCAATAATTACATTTCATGGCTTGTTGGTGCTTTAACTCAGCTGTGTCAAGTCATTCTCTTAGCCTAGATTTTTTTTTTCCCATTCTAAGGATATCATCCAATTACTTTGAAGTGTAAAACGGATGGATAATTCTCAGTCCTTCACTTTTTTCTCTTCTCTCTTCTTCCAAGTATTTAGTTTAAACCAAATAGTGCACGGTAAATACACACAGGTGTAAAGGGTAGCAAGCAAAATGGATAACTGCTGTTTTTCTTTTTTTGGTCATTTGCATCTTATTGTTAATAAGGAGCAATTAAACTGAGAATGAAGCTGTTTAAGACTTAAATAAGCAATAAGGGCTCAAAATCTTAATGAGGGAGATAACTAAAATGAAGTGTTTCTAGAGCAATAAGTGCTTCTTATTGAGCAATTGGGTTGGAATAAAAAACCTGCAGCCACTGTGGCCCTCCAGGAATGACTTTGCCCACCCCTGGCATAGACACTAGGTCTTTGCCAGCCTCAGTGAAAATAAGCACTTTCAGAAGCTAGCCACAGGTGAGTCTTTTCTAGCTTCATGAAATAGCATCATTTGTAATTGTGATTTTTAAAATGGACTATTAAGTAGCACCTTGAGCATAATCAGTCAAGGTAGTGTCTTATATAATTCATTTTCTAAATTATTTGTTCTTCAAAGGAACTGAAGCTGTTTGCTTTGATTCCTTCTGATCAGCAAGAATGCTGCATTTACCCTTTTTTGAGATGTGCTGTATGCATGGTGTTAGGTGTAACTTGCTTTATCACTGTAATTTGTATATCGCATGATTAAATCTTCTGGATGCATAAACCAGTGTGTTTCTTCGTGCCAGTCCCAAGCCCGGATAAATGGGAAGGGTTACGTTAGGAGGGCATCCAGTGTAAAATTTTGCCAAATCAATATCCGGACAAGATGATCCACTGTGGCAACCCCTAACGGGAGCAGCCGAAAGAAGAAGAAATCTTCTGGCAGTTTATCTCTGACCAGTCTGTTTGTATTTGGACAAAGGACAAAACTAAACAGTTTTCAGTGATGCTTGTAGGCTGTGTAAAGTGGTGTTTATTGTTGACAAGGTAATGTTTATGATGACAGGGTGTTTTTTTTTTTAAAGACATTTGTATTTTTGGTGTATTTATTGCATATGGAATTTTTGCCTTTAATTTTTCAAACTAAAGCATAAGATATTTGAGAAGTGTACAAATTAAAGATTTTAGGGTGTGGTGCTATAAAGTGAAACCCTACCTAGTGCTATTTCGAATTTTCATTCTGTTTTATATCCCAATGTTTTCTATGAATCTGTGGAAAAGCATGTGCGTGGGACAGGTGCTATATAAACATATTATTACTAATTTATTACTGCTTTTAAAATTGGTCAGTAAATGAAGGTACTGGAGGTTGTGTTAAGATTACTGTTTTTACGCTTGTGTTAATATGGATTTTGTTGTTCTTCGTATGTTGCTTCAACCATTAACACTATGATGTCTTACATCTTCTGTACATATACTGCAGGATCTAACTCATTTAGATCATGACCTACCATCCTCAGTAAAAGTTGGCATATCACTGTAAACAGTCCAATCTGTCAAATTTATAGAATACACTGGTCTGATGGTACATGTATGGAATTGGAGTAAGAGTTCTGCTGGTGCCTGAATGGAGGGAAAAATATATGATCACAAGGTGAATAATAAAGGTACACCATTGCTCTTTGAGTATAAATAACTCTCTCCATCCTAGGCGAGGATTTGAATCGGACTAATGATTTATCAGCTTTTAGAGATCTCTTACTCCAAGACAGGGTCACTGGCTAGAAGTCTGAACCTGGTGCTCCCTTGTTACAGTATCTACTTTGTTGAGGCTGTGACAGGTGTGGAAAAACACTTAGAGCATTTTGAGAATAGTGTTCTTCTGCTTTATTTATTTTTTGACTTGTACATCTTTGCTGATACATTGCATTCATTATGTAGGCTATAGATTTTGAAGCAACCCATCTTCATTTGACCCTCATTGTCGGGTGCAATAAAGCCATTCTTTTAAGGTATTCCTGTACTACAGTGTTGAAAGTTTCCTATTACCGTTATGAAAAAATCTTCATTTTCACCCTTCAGTAACACTTTTCATTTGAACTAAGAAATGAGTATCTGACAGAAGTAACTGCAAAGACCCAAAAATATATGTATTGAACACTTTTCTAACACTAATGTACAGTGCTTTTAAAGAATTATGTGGTTAGGCATCCTGCAGCATTGTTATAAAGATGCTTGTCACATTAATTTAAAAACAGCACCCACAAGTTCCAAACACCACCTCAATTATACCTTGGATTTTCTATACACACAAAGTGACATAATTGAGAGGAATGTAGAGAAGGATGCCCCTTCTTCTGCTTTGTTATACCTGTAATCCGCATGGATATTTTTTTTTTTTTTTTTTGTTAATCCAGTTAGTCTGCTTTGACGTACCAGAGGTCAGAAATTAAAATGTCGCTGCCCATCTCTTTCATATAAAAGGAAGCACTGGGATTCTTTCTGTACGATTAATTTATTAAGTATGGTAATGATCAGTGAGTACTTCCTCATTTTTATTTATTTTTTTTCTCAGACATCTTTATTAAATGCAATTTAAAGTCAATACCCATTAAGTGAGTTTGAGTAATTTATCAAGATAATAAAACAATAAGACAAAATCTTATATAAACTAAAGAAAACTAGGCTAAAATTACTGCGAAAAATAAACTAAAAAATAGCGATGGTTTATACGTAGAGTCTTTGTGTTATGTGAATGGATGCTTTGCAGCACAAGGCACCAGGTCAGGGGCCTCGTGTATAAACGGTGCGTATGCACAGAAATGTTGCGTAAGAACGTTTCGACGTTCAAATCGCGAAAGCCATGCACTTCAACGGTACCTAATACCCTGGCGTACGCAAGTTCTCCGCTCGGTTTTGCAGACTGGTGGTACCCAGCATCAAAGCAGTGCTACTGTTCCTGTGTGGTTTCTTTCTTTTTCAGATCCACATCCCTATGTGACTTTTATGAATACCCTGAAATTAACCACATATTATTTATTGGTTTAATGCATCTGATTGTAATTAACCAGTAACAACATAAATGTTCCACGGAATGGTCAAACTATTCCAAATACCATAACTGCTTTAACATTGTTGCTCTCGCTGCACCTTCTTCTTTTTTTCAGCTGCTCCCGTTAGGGGTTGCCATAGCAGATCGTATTTTTCCGTATTATTCTCACTGCACCATTCGGAGCAGCTGATCGGGAAGAGAATTATCAGTATACAGCATCAAGCAGACGCTACCTCAGCCTTGCTTCCTATTTGAACTGCTTCTCACATGGCAAACGCTTCAAACCTTTCCTGTACAGACCTCGTGGTTCAGAAAGAGTTGCATCCCAAGAGCTCAAAACGCACTCAATCAGTCCATCAACTGCTGCTTGTAGAACTGTTTGTATTTATAAGTACAATCACCTCACTGTAAACTTGCAGTACAGTTATAATATTGCACAACCTGAGCCACTTTATAAAGTGTGTATTTACATATGATGACAATATCATTTTTAAGATGAAATGCAACAGAATGTTATATTATACAGATAAAACTTTAACTTCATTTAAATAATTTATTTTGTAAATGATTAAAGGACACGGTGTTGCTTCGCTAGCAAGGATCTGGTGCTCCGCTCGCGGATTGTTCCTGCCTTGCACTGTATGCTTCACTGGGACTGGCGTGAAGGATGGAATAATTAAACATGTACTACGAAGATATTTCAATGTTCCTTAAAAGTTTTGAAGAATCCGTGTTATAAGCTTACAAATGGCTTAACGTCTATTACAGAGCTGATTGTGTGGCGATTGGTTACTTGGAGAAAGAAAAGGAAGGACATGAGTTGGAGGTTGGTATGTTTAAAAGAGACAGAACTGCAGGGGTGGCATTAGGCATGTGCAAACTGTGCACCTGCACAGGGCCGCCAAATCCCAGGGGCCCAAGTTAAACGCTTGTGTCATGAGCATGAGGCGGCTATGCAGTGTCTGCAACGGATGTGGCCATCCGCCGTGCATAAAATACTATATTGACATTGGTGGGCGAAGGGGCCACACATTCTTTCACTGCCCAGGGCCACCACAAGCCTAGAGCTGCCCCTGAGTATTGCTGCAATAAATTAACTCATTGAAGGTCGTGCACAATCGCTGCGCCACCGTGTTCCCATGTTTAATAACGTGCTTTAACTCCTGTCATCATGAAAATGATATCACGTATACATCTCAGTATTTTAATTATTCAGAGAGCTGTAATATCACAAATGTAATGGATTCTGTGTCCTGTCGGAGGATGAAAACGCCGGTTTAAGAAGCACGTAGTAATTCACAGACACACAGAGCACATAGAAGAACACATACAAAACGAAGCATTTAACGTGCTACTTTAATTACAATGTGATTTGAGAAACTGGTTAAATGATTTTAAGATGAAGTTTATGATCTACTTTAATGACAAAATAAACTATGTGATTAAAGTGGAAATTTCGAGATTGAAGTTGACATTTCATGGTTTTTTCCCAATGTGCCTTTTTTTTTTTTTTTCTTTTTTCTGTACTCCTAATAAGCTTTCATGTGACGCTCGGATGGTGGGCTACGACTCCCCTTTTCACGGCGACTTTGATATCTGACAACATCTTTTTTTATTTCGGGCACTGTGTGACTTTGAACTTGAGCTTTCGAGTTTCTCTGACACGCTATGTCAGTCGATCAGCTTCCTTTTGTTGTTTATACCAATGTAGTACATTTTTCCTTGCCTCCACTTGGTATTCGCTTTTCCCATTGTCTTTTCACAGAAATCTGAGCTTAAGGGCTAATTTATATTGATTTGCATATTCAAAGAGGCGTAATTCTGGGAGGAGTTGGGGCGGGACAGCAGGCGCGTACACGAGCGTTACTTTTCATGCTGACCGGGATTTATGTAGCAGAAGAACGTGGAAGTTGGCGAACGCACAGATTTATGCATGTGGATTTTTCTGTGCGTAAGCACATTTTGGCTTTTGTGCTGACGTCGTGTTATAGTGTGGGTTCTACGCACGGCGTTATGCATGAGGCCCCAGGTCTGCAGGCATGAGTCTGCAGTCAACAAATAGTGGCATGTGGGTGTAAACAAAATTGCCTTTTTTCCATTATAGTTCCTGAGCGTGTATAGTAGATTTGATGTAAACCTTTGGTTTTAGTTGTAGCTTATAGTTTTAAGCTATTTGTATCCATGTAGCAACTGACAAAGGCACAGGCTGTACCTAGTGTGAAGTAGGATTTTGGTTAATACCGCTTAAATGAGCATTACTGACATTGAATAGCCTCTGAAAATGTATTATTTTTAACTTATTGAGATAACAAAAGGGTAATTGGATAAAGGCAGTTTGTTTCTGTTAACAAACGAAAAGGGAACAAACTGGTGTTTGCTTTCTTTGAGGGATATTTTAAATAGTATAGAAATATTCTTATTTCGAGCAAAACACCTTCGAGGATGTGAACGGTAATGGAAGCTTTAGCAGAAAATTATTCCACAAGAACAGCCAAATTAAATGGTTATGTGCAGCATGCTGAACAAAATAAAAAAAGAATACATTCTTTCATCTCTGATCCTAAACAGGGCTTTAATTTCCTCATGGTATTGTAGGGATTGTGCTTATTACAGATGAGCCTCTTATTTCAAATGAGTTCTGTTCCTGCACATATTTGCATCTCGAGAGGTAAATCAGAACTTTGGACTTAAAATGTTTGGTAGTAATAAAAAAAAAAATCTGGAAAGAGCAAAGAAATATTGTGTATTTAAAGCAAAATGTTTCAGATTTATTAATAAAATGACAGGCAATATTAATGTACTTTTATTCACAAAACCCACAATTTAAACTAGTTAAACTAAAACATGGGTATGTATAGTATGTCAGCCTTGTGCTTAAACATCCCACAGTTTTTAATAATACAGTACATCACAAAGTTTTGAAAATGCATAATGATGGAACAAAACTTATTTTTGATGATTAATCCTTCAGCAGAGAAAGCCACTGCTTAGAGTATCGCATCCTCCATCTAGAAACTATACTTGAAATGCTGAGGATTGAAAGCACCAGGTTATATTTCTTGGCTAAACGGACAGCTGCCGATATAGTAGCTTATAGTATCGGTGACTGTTTATTGCATAGCCTTGTGCACTGTTGGGTACGTTTTTAATGACGCATTCAAACAAAATTGAATTTGTTGAAAATTGTGGCAAAGTCTTTCCATGTTTTACTATGCCGTCTTGGTCGGATGTTGTCAAAACTAGTTTATTATCATTAGTAAATTTTAAAAAAATTGGTAGATGTAAATTAATTGAAATTCAGTTCAGAAGAAAAATTTGAAGGTTTAATGTGCTTGTTCGTATCTGTGGAATTGCAGCAATTTGAAACTGCCATAAATTGAGACTGTACTGTATTATTTAACATCCACAAGAAATTATGAAATAGTGAAAACCCAACTACTTTTAAAAGGCAAAAAGGATTACATTATTGCCACTTTTATCCCTTTATAAATAGTTCAGAAATAAGCATACTTGATGCATGCATGATTTGAGAGTGTAATGTGCTCAGTCAATTGTAGGGTTGGGTACCATTTAGATTTTATTGATTTCCATATCTGATTCCAGTTCTTCATATCACGGTTCTTATTGAATCTTGGTTCTGATTGTAATATGGTCAAAAGTTTCAATAGCAAAAAAATCTATTCTCTTTAAAAAGTGCAACTTACTTTTGCAGCAAATGTACCTTGAACCAGTGAAAAACAGGATGTATAAATAATGAAATAAAAATTTCTTCAGCATAAATATTACAAATACCCACAGTAAAAAGTTTGCATTCAACAATAAAGGCAACAGTTCTTGTTAAGAGAAATCAACTATCAGCCTTTTCTGGAAGTATGTGTGTCCACTCTGAATATTGTGTTTCCAGCAGTGGAGAAAATGTGCTCACTCAGGGCATAGAAGACCTGTACACACATCTAAAAAAGGCAGGTCTAATAGTGAAGGATATGTAGTTATTTTGCTCCACCAACAGGCAACAGGGTCTTCAGATGTTATTCTTGGGGGCATTTGTTGACCCATCTTCACATCTCTGTCAGTCTGGTCCTAAATGGACATGCTTCTTTCTCATAGGTAAATTTTTCACCTTTAGGTTATCCTTAGCAGCAAATAATTCTTCTTCCGGACCCATTGTGAACCTCTTGCAGGAAGTTGGCAATTCGGGTAAAGAATTGGCTTATTACAAAAAAACTGAAAACCATAAATGATGATTGACAGCATGGAAGAGAGAATTACAGCTGTGTGTGTATTTAAAAGCTCCTTCTGACTTGCTTTTCTCTCCTTCCTCATTCTTGCTCTGCTGTCCTTCCTCCTTTTCTGGTAAGTGGGCTGCACTGACTTACCCACAATCATACTCTGTTGTCTACAACCCATTGGGATTTAGATGAGGTTTCAAGTTCAAAGGAGTCAATGTGTATTCATACTAGGGCTGTCAGATCAAACTTCGCTATTCAAATATAATTCGCATTTATTCAAAAAAGGTTTTGTTCAAGGGTAAAAGCTGCTGTTTGATTGTCAAAGACTGGGTGTTTGTTTAACCCACACTAATTTTTGCATTTTGTTATTAGACATACTATGCAAAGCTGCACAATTTTACTGATTTGTTTTGTGCTTCACTCCATAATCAGCCTTTTTTAATTTTGAATGGTTACTTTTCAGTTTCATTAGTAAAACCTCTCAACCAGACCAATTCACACGACAATGCTTTTTTTTTTTCCCCGTCCCACTGCTTTATAAATTGATCTATAAGTGCATTCAGAGTAGTTTTTCTAAGTGCTTCTACTGCAATCTAAAAGTATTGTTTTTAATTTGATTCTGCCTCATTAAATCAAACCTGAGGTCCCTGCCTGTTGTTTACTGCTAAGACTTTCTTCTTAAAGCAAATGGAAAATAACTGTCATAATTCTGATTTTTCCTTTGAATACAATGCTTGAGAACCTCAACTTTAAAGACCTTCATCACTCAACATGCCTTGTTCCAAAACTAGTCGTCTTTAAGGTACTGCTGGTTTGACTAAAACATTGAGGTGTAATTAAAATATTCGGGTCACCTTTGTTAAAATATTGCTGTATCTGTAAAGAATATAAAAGTAGACAAATTGTGCATACTGTCACACTTGGGTCACAGGTTTGAGAGACACAGGAGGTCGTAGAAACAAGAAGGATTTTTATTCAAACACTGCAAACAAACATTTGTCTCTTCAAACTTGCTCCTTGACAGAGATGACAGTTTTGTCTATCGATTTAAAGGTAAGCGTGCGTATCATCATCATCTTCTTCTTCTTCAAAGGAGTACGCGTCAGGAGCAGGGGCAGTCTGAGAGAAAGCAAAACAAATCAATACCAAAAACCGACGGGCGCTACGCTGCACAAGGCTTTTAAGTTAGCGGAGTACCGTGTGATGGCATTGTTACGCGTTATAGCGCAAGTGAGAAGGGAAGGAGCAATGTAAAGGTAGACTCTGTTTCAGGGGTTTTCCCAGGGGCATCTGTGTCCTCTTGGGTTGCGATCACCCCTCCAGCTTACAATACACTGACTTAATGCTGTGTCAATCACATTTTTTCTGGGTGAATCCGAAGGTGCCGACTGGCTTTTTATTCTGAATGTCGTAATATTAACTGTACCCTGTCCCTGCTTGTTAGACACTTCCAAAATGATAAAATGAATTTTTTGTTACTTTGCTTGCTGTTTTTCCCTGTTGCTATCTTACTGACTATTATGTTTAAATAATAGTTGCCCGAGTACTGCTAGGGTTACTTGTTTTTGCTGTATCAGCCAGTGCTGTCGTCGTCATAAAATATAAAAGCTTGTACAAATGTACTTGTGAAGTTTAAATGTATTTGAATATTCAAACCTTATTTTCTGGCTAATTTGACAGCCCTAATTTGTACATATACATCACAATATTTACCTGTACAAAATTTACAGCCTTTAACTTCTCTGTATTCTGTCCAGTTGGTGCTGTGCTCCACTTTGTGTTCAAAATTTGGGTGTAATGCAGTGGCCTCTTCAAGAAAGTTTCTGATGTCATCTCTCTGTAAAATATACATTTTCTATAAATACATGAGTGTACATAAATAAACGTTTCTCTCGGTTATTTTAAAAAAAAAAAAAAAAAATGGAAGAAGATGAGACGTGATTTTCTCTGAGAGACTCTTGCAGTTCCCGCGAGACGAGTCTTTGTGCCAAGAGATTTAACCACACCCGGGGCCAGAAATAAAAGACAAAGTAGAATGTTGTAAAGAATTCAAAAATGTTGGCGTGGTACACATGCAGAGCAGGTTAGAGATAATGGAAGTATGAAAATTCGAAAGACTCAAAGGGTAGTAAAGATTGCATAAGTGCAAACAAATGGAAATTATTACTTGGTGAAATAACGGAACAGCGAAAAGAGATTGAATATATTGTTTGGATTTAAACTTTAAGTCGGAGATGATCTAATTCGTGTTGCCATCAGGGAAAAGTAGTGTTTCTTCCCAACGAAGAGGCGTATCCATGAGAATTAAGATATATTGTTTGTTGAAAGTGAAATCCACATACGCGAGTGACAGAGATGTGAATTTGCTGCCGTGAAGCGCAGGCGAATCTGGAGAGGAGTTGCAGGCGAAGTGAGCAAGGGGCGAAGCCCCCTAGTTTTGAATTAAAATTCTATTTTCCTGGTAGTTCTTGGAGAGATCTGCCCAAACAACCTGCATAAGGTTGGACACAAACACGGTGTCTCCCTCCTTAAAACTGAAGAGCTCTTCAAGCTTTTGAAGAAAATCAGCAGGCTAAGTTTACATGTTGAACTATATTTCAGAAGAAACACAAAGTATGGATGTGTATAAAATTTTCATCAGCTGCATATAATCTCCTGCCTTTCTGATGTCTTCATTTGTTGGTTGATCAAGTCTGTTTGAGACAGAATATATTTTCTATTCACAATTTTAAGTGTTTTCTTTTTTACTTTAAATTGTGATGTACCAAAGAGTGCTGCCAATTTGTGCTAGAGGGCTTTGCTTGGCATTGCTATGTTTCTCTCATGAGACCTGTACAAAATATAGCTAAACAGTGTGCCAGAGAACTTGTTCTTACCAGTACCTCTTCATTGGCTTTTCAGACATTAATCCAAGCTGGTGGTTTGAATTACAGGATACTGTTCCAGCCCTACAGCATCAAGTAGAATTACATGTTCTCACGTCAAGTACTATAGAGTGTAGCAGTAGATCTATGACATTTGCAAACTTTAAACTGACAGTACATTGAGAATTATGAATAACCTGAAGCCTTAATATTGTGTATAATAGCACACAAACCTTTTGATTTGTAACTAAAAATTATTTATCTATAAATTTTATATATAATAGTGTTATCAAAAAGGTTACATATTAATGAGATTCTTCCTCTCTACCAAGGGTAAATAGGGTGGACTTGTTTGAGTTGTTGCTTTTGCCAGAGATTACATCTTTATGCAGACAAAACAACACTGAATTTTGACTGTCCAATCTGTTACTGATTTCACCGAGTTGGCACTTTGTACACCAAGATTAAGTGATTAAGTATGTGGGCAAAGCAGATTAGTATTATGTATGTACCTTTTTTTTTTTTTGTTATTGCCACTTCCATCTTGGCATAATTATCTACAGCGATTAGCATTTTTCTGAAGATGTCATTCCTCCCAAAAATCAGTTTTTTAGTCACAGCTGGACCTATTTTGATTTATGAACTTTTTTCCCTTTCATTTTATCTTCATCAATTGTAATGTACTGTTACTTAGGGCTGCAATGATTAGTCGACGTAATCGTCGACGTCAACCACAAAAAATCGTCGATGCGCATTTTTTTATTGTCGATGCGTCATAAACAGAACCTTCAATAGAGGCTGCAGTCACCAAGAACCACAATTGTTTTTGTAACTGCAGTGCACTACATGAACGTCTGGGGGCAGGATCGTTTGTTATTGTTTGTCAAGACTGCACACAGTCCTACCAACGAAGAATGTCTGAGGAGAAGAAGAATGTAGAGGAAAATAAACGTGGTTGCAATGACGAGTCGGATAGAGGAGGGGGAAGGAGATGGGCGGGGGGGGGAGAATGAAACAGAAACTTTCTAAAGTGAGGGAGCACTTCACCGAGGAGAGAGGAAAAAAAAAAAAAAAAAAGTTGAATGCAGATTGTGCAAAGTGGACCTTTCTTTTCATGGCAGCACCACCGTGATGCATGTGCATCTGAAATGCAAGCATCCTGGAGCTGTGATGCCACTGTCTCTTGAGAATTTATGCTGGTGCAGTTAGTTAGGGTCAGATCAGGAGGGGAGGGAAAATATAAAAGTGAAAAAAGCTAACTTTTTTACAAGTAACAAATTTACACCCGATCTGTTCGTTTGCAAATAATATTGCACTAGCAGAATACCCGCGCTTCGCAGCGGAGAAGTAGTGTGTTAAAGAAGGTATGAAAAAGAAAAGGAAAAATGTTAAAAATAACGTAACATGATTGTTAATGTAATTGTTGTATGTATGTATGTGTGTATATGTAACCTTTTGTAAGTAGTGCCTGGAGGATTCAGTGTGGAGAAAGTCTAGAGACAGCGTGTGTATTAACTTGTGGATTTCTCTGTATTTGGTGGCAGTGTGACGAAGTTGCTTCGGAAGACGGCGTTAGCCGAGGAGCTCAGCTCAGTGCGAAATGAGGTAAATGGGAGGGGAGATGATGACGTGACTCCTCCACCCGCCTTAACTGTCAATCCCCCATGAACACAGTCTCTCGGAATTTGCATAAGCACACCCCTTCACCTGCAATTTTAACTTAGTTACAAAGTGATCGAAACTCTCGTTTATATCCTGCATCCTCTCATTAAACTTGTATCCCGCATTACCCGTGGGCATGCAAAACGCCAGCGGCAGCCTGTCTATTAAGTTAATTTAAAGTTTAGGTTTATACCTTGCTTTGTTTCCAAAGTAGCTGCAATGATGAATATGGTAGTATGTCACTCGCTCGCTTCTTATTGTTTCGCTGCCTTCTCAATTATATAATGCATGTTTTGTTCAGCTTATTTTGGAGCTCTTCCTGGTTTTCTACATAGTGCGTTGACAGTCAGTTCACGTGATTACGTGGGCGGCGTGATGATGTGACACGAAACTCCGCCCCCACGGCGGTCAAGCTCAACTCCATTACAGTAAATGGAGAAAAATACCTTCCAGTTATGACCATTACGCGTAGAATTTCGAAATGAAACCTGCCCAACTTTTGTAAGGAAGCTGTAAGGAATGAGCCTGCCAAATTTCAGCCTTCTACCTACACGGGAAGTTGGAGAATTAGTGATGAGTCAGTCAGTGAGTGAGTCAGTGAGGGCTTTGCCTTTTATTAGTATAGATTAGTGTGATGATGTTTTCTGATTGGTACTATTCAGGTCATATAATTTCTTCAAAGTGGCACATATATTTGTCTTTTTTTTTTTTTTTTTTCTCCGGTGCTGCACGCTGACACCAGAAGGCGTGAACTTATTCAGTGCTAGCATAAGCACGCTAGTGGCCAGTTGCTTGTATAACAACCTTGACCTGGCGGCAGTCAAAGCACATGTACTGTGTAAGGCATGTACGGGGTCCACCGAGAAAAAAAGACCGTTCATGGCTCACCTGGAGTCCTGTGCAGACTGGGCAAGATCGGGGATGGAAACGCGGTCACTGATTACAACCGCAAGAAGGTATGCAAATGAATATGAATAATGTTGCATCCGTGCCACAGTGTTTTCCGAAATGTATTATAAGGTCATAAAATGAATAATTCCAAATATCATATACTAGCAGAATACCCGCGCCTCGCAGCGGAGAAGTAGTGTGTTAAAGAAGCAATGAAAAAGAAAAGGAAACATTTTGAAAATAACGTAACATGATTGTCAATGTAATTGTTTTGTCACTGTTGTGAGTGATGAGTGTTGCTGTCATATATATATATAATATTTACACACACATAAACATATATATATATATACATATACATATACATATACATATACATATATATGTGTATATGTATAGATATGTATGTATGTGTATATATATATATATATATATATATATATATATATATATATGTATATGTGTTTATGTGTGTGTAAATATATCTACATATATACACATACATACACACAAATACATATATATATATATATACATACACACACACACACACACATATATATAAACATATATATACATATACATACATATCTACATATATACACACACAGCTATTTCGTATCCGTGCAAGACGCTGCTTGTTAAAACGGATAACTCCCGCTCTTACGTGCAAGTCTGCGTGGATATTATGAACTATCGTATTTGTTCAAGTTCTATTTAAATTTTAAATAGAAGGAATTTTTATTTAGTCGACAGAAATATCTTTGGTAGGAATGGTAAAAACAGACAGGAATATTATTCCTGAATAAATCAACTCAAACCTTAAACAACTTATAATATTTTGCTCTCCATAAAAATATATGCTGTCTAAATTATACAAGTTAGAAATAAAGTAAACTTTAAAAGAACAAACATTCAAATTTCTTTACTCTTATGTAATTTTATATAAAAAATAAACTTAGATTTTAAATATCCCAAAAGATTTTGCTCTCCATAAAAATATATCCTGTCAAAATTATACAAATTCAAATATGAACATGCTGCATAACAAAACCTGGAAATATAAATAAAATGTGTTCCTTTCAGCAATAACAAATCAAATCATTCAGTTGTCTTTGCTCATATGTCATTTTAGAGCTGGACGCCTAGTATCTTTTTTTGGCAACAAGTTCGTTTATGTTTGGTGTGAGGTTCTGTGTTGTGGAGATTCTCAGGATGGACTGCAGGTGCTCATGAGTGAGGCGACTCCTGTGTGCTGTTTTGTTAGTCTTCATCACTGAGAAGAGCTTCTCACACAGATATGTGCTACCAAACATGCACAAGGTTCGAGCCGCATGTAGACGGACTTTTTTTGTTCTTCAAAGTCACCAAAGCGCCGTGCAAACTCAGTGCGCTCAGTTTATCAGCAAAGTGCGTATTTGGGAACACCGTAGTGACGACTTGGTTCAACATTACTTGGCAACAGGGAAAGTGGGGCAAGTTGCACTGGTGCATTTGTGTCTCCCATAAAAGCAGCTTCACTTGAAATCACTTTGTGATTGTGCACGGGTAAAAACGTCCGCTGAAGTGTCAGATTCTTATTTAATTCTTCTGCTTTCTGTATCTTCTGCATTGCATTCAGGTCTTTCAGGTTACCGTGATGTTTTGTCTCATAGTGCCGTCTTAGATTAAATTCTGTAATTACAGCCACATTAGCTCCACAAATGAGACACACGGGTTTAACGGCAATGTCAGTAAACATATACTCAGCCTCCCATCGGTTTTTAAAGGCTCTATTTTCAGAATCAACTTTTCTCTTAAGCATCGTGTGGGCTAGCTTCGCAATAACTTGCAAGCTAGACTTGATTAACGCGGTAAGTGTTCGGCAAGGCAGGTGAAGCGCTGCATTATGGGATCTGTAGTTTATTGTGTTACCAGCGCTTCATATACCCGGGCCATTAATAACAATAATACAGTATATAAAATGATCTCGCGGGCCGGATATAATTACACGCCGGGCCGGATGTGGCCCGTGGCCCTTGAATTTGACACATATGGACTAAATAGAACTTGAAAAGATATATTTTTTCGTACATCGAGCCCGCGTGCTAATGTGGTTTTGCCTGCATGCCTCAATAAGTGACCCTCCCCTCGCTCTTACTTTTTTACCGTTCATCTAATGAATACACTGAGTATGGCTTTACCAAAACAATCATTGATTGCAAATAAAGTATTCATTATTCGAGTATGTAGATCAGGGTATGTATGTGTGTATGTATGTATATATATATATATATATATATATATATATATATA
>JANRMT010062791.1:9716047-9736784 GCA_026402145.1 Polypterus bichir lapradei
GTGTTGTGTTCAAGTTACATTCCGTGTTTGTCAATCGTTGTAAAGATGACAGGTTTCATTCATCGATTCGTTTCTTACTGCATCAATAAACAGCTCGTCTTCTTCTTTATCTGAGACCTGACACACTGCATGCACGGGTTTTTTTTTTTACACTGTCTTCCTTTAGCGGGACATTGACTTTTTCCACCGTGTGCTTTGTTTCCGCAGTAGCTGCATTTATGAATATGCTTGTATGTATGAGACGCTTCATATTTTTTTGCTGCCTTTTCAATTGTGTAATTTGGTTTTTGTTCAGCGCTCTTTGGAACTGTTGTTTTTTGTCTGTGCACTGCGTCAGTTCACGTGAGCCGCTCGGTGTACATGCATCGAAGTTTCCCAGCTGTGCTGGTGCCATGTCGTGCTATGTCCATGGCTCGAAGTCCCGGCACTTACAACTTTCTCTCGCAGTTTCGCTGAGTTTGTGCCAAACATCACCCTGACCATGTCATCTTCCTCTGCATAAGCACAGTCCTTCACCCGTGAATATTTACCCGTGGCAGTTTGCTATTGGATTGCCGCTGACGGACGGCCTTATATGGGCAGGCACTAAATTACAAACGCCAGCGGCAGCCTGTCTATGAACTTAATTTAAAGTTTAGGTTTACATCGTGCTTTGTTTCCGAAGTAGCAGAACTCAGGAATATGGCTGTATATGTCACTCGCTCGCTTCTTATTGTTTCGCTGCCTTCTCAATTATATAATGCATGTTTTCTTCAGCACGTTTTGGGCCTCTTCCTGGTTTTCTACGTACTGCGTGATTACGTGGGAGGCGTGATGATGTCACACGAAACTCCGCCCCCACGGGTTTCAAGCTCATCTCCATTATAGTAAATGGAGAAAAACAACTTCCAGTTATGACCATTACGCGTAGAATTTCGAAATGAAACCTGCCCAACTTTTGTAAGGAAGCTGTAAGGAATAAGCCTGCCAAATTTCAGCCTTCTACCTACACGGGAAGTTGGAGAATTAGTGATGAGTCAGTCAGTCAGTCAGTCAGTCAGTGAGGGCTTTGCCGTTTATTAGTATAGATACCTATGTCTCTGTTTTTTATTTTGTTAGTGCAGCTTTGACATCATGGGCCATAAGACGCATACTAGTGCTGGGCAGTATGACCAAAATTCTATATCACGATATTTTTCAAAATTATCGCGGTGTCACGGTATTTCACTGTATTTTATTCCCATGCATGAGTGGATGTTAACCACATTTTCTACTGCAATTACTGCAGTAGACTGGCTAAGAATAACCTATTCCACTGTCATGAGCATTGTACAAAAAAATTTTTTAATGTGCACACAAGTATTAATACAGGTTTGCATGGCCCCATAAAGTGATAGTTTACAATGGGATGGCACTAATGAAGAGAAGGAATCGCATTGCATGACAGATGCAGTCAAAATATAGAACCTTTTTATTGAACAAATTTTGCAAACAACTTAAACTAAAATTGTGGCAACATATTTTAAACCATCCAAAGAGGAATTTTGACTTCGTTAAATATCCAGAGGTGCTTTTCAAAAGTTGCATTGCACTGAAAAAGTCTTAGAAAAGGAATAAATAGTAAATATTTTTTGTAAACCAACTACACTTTCTGTTAATGTTAACAATCTCTGCCCACTGACACGTTAAAGTGACTTTTTAAACAACTTTACCATCATTTAAACTGCATAATATTTAAACTAATAAATAATAACAATAAATAATAGTGCAACTTCCAGTGATAATACTATTACTTCAAGACTTCAAGCCCAGGTGCATTACACAGTATTCACCAAATAAAAATAAAACAAGTGCAACTTGGTGATGACATCTTTACCAACTGAACCATCATTTAGGCAAATTGCATTAATATGGACCTTGCTTCAAGCTAAGCTATATACATAAACAATAAAACTGCAAATTGCATTTATAATGCTATTTGTGGTATATCCCTATGGAATCGTATTAGGGCCACGGTGAAGAAAAAAACAAACTATATGTCAAGAATAAAGTCGACATGTTGACTTTATTCTCAACATTTCCACTTTAATCTCGACATTAAGCATTAAAATTAAAGTCGACATTTCCACTTTATTCTCCTAGTTTATTTTATAATTAAAGTAGAATGTCATAAACTAAACTTCATTCTAAAATCAATGTTTAATTTACTAGATTTTCTCAAACCCCGTCATAAATTTAATGTAGTACATTAATTGCTTTGTGTTGTGTTCCCCGACCCAGTTGTTAATCGCTACGCTGCTTAAACTGACTTCCTTCGCACTAAGAGAAGGTGCCGGCAGCGATCACCGCACAGAATCAATTCACTTCATGATATTCCTGCTCTCTGAAAATTTAGAATGCTAGGATATATACTTGATATGATTTTCATGATGAAATGTATTAAATATACACAATAGTAGGGTAGTGCTGCTCCCTTGTTCCCAGGTGTATGTTCAGTGTAGAGAACTTTATGGCAGGTGTGACGAGGCTCCAAAAAACTGGATGTATGAATGGGTATCGCACAGGTTTAAATTAAATATTGTGTAAATGTTGGGTTTGTGATCTGGTGGTCGGAGATACCAACACAGTATTCAATGGATGTTCTTCTGAGAGGGCTTTATTTATTGCATGCGTGCTGTCTGTCTGACGTACCAAACCCTTGGCTCCTATCCTTCCTTTTTCTTTCTCCATCTAACCAATCGGCACACGATAAACATCTTTCTGAAATTAAAACTAGTTATAAACGTAGCCCACGGAGTGTTCAGAACTTTTAAAAAAAATCTTCGTTATTAATGTTTATGCCATCCATTCTGGGTTATGCCCATCCCAACAAGCATTGTGTGTAAGGCAGGAGCAAATCCTGAACGCCAGCACATCGCAGGGTGAATACGAGCTACACGTACACTAGCCAGGTCAGTATAGCATAACAAAACCCCACATCCTACGTGACTTTGAAAGGAAACTGAAGCACGCAGAGTAAACCCAGCAGAAAAACATGCTAATACAAGGCAGGGTACACCCAAGACCCCCTTGCTGTGAGGCAGCAGTGCAACCTCCACGTCGCCCAAAAAAACCCCCCCTATGATTAATATGTGTTTTTTAATGCATTTCATCATGAAAATTTATATACCTTACGATCAAAATACCTGCGCTTCGCAGCGGAGAAGTAGTGTGTTAAAGAAGTAATGAAAAAGAAAAGGAAACATTAAAAATAACGTAACATGATTGTCAATGTAATTGTTTTGTCACTGTTATGAGTGTTGCTGTCATCAAGGATTTGATTATCATTATTTCAAACAGGCTCGTATTTGGAGGATGTGTTGTGTTCAAGTTACATTCCATGTTTGTCAACCATTGTAAAGATAAGAGGTTTCATTCATCAATTCCTTTCTTAGTGCATCAATAAACGGCTCACCTTCCTCTTTATTTGAGACATCACACACTGCATGCACGGGGGTTTTTTTTTTTTTTTTTTTACACTGTCTTCCTTTAGCTGGATATTGACTTCTTCCACCGTGTGCTTTGTTTCCGCAGTAGCTGCACTTATGAATATGCTTGTATGCGTCACTCGCTTCATATTCTTTTGCTGCCTTCTCAATTGTGTAATGCGTTTTTTGTTCAGTGCTCTTTGGAGCGGTTGCTTTTTTGTCTGCGTACTGCGTTCAGTCAGTTCACGTGAGCCACTCGGAGTACATGCATCGAAGGTTCTCAGCTGTGCTTGTGCTATCTCGTGCAATCTCCATGGCTTTATTTAATGTTAGCTAAGACCCGCCACTTTAAAGTTTCTCTCGCAGTTTCGTTGAGTTTGTGCCAAACACCAACCTGACCATCTCATCTTCGTCTGCATAAGCACAGTCCTTCACCCGTGAATATTTAGCGGCAGAGTGTTTCTATTGGATTGCCGCTGACGGATGGCCTTATATGGGCAGGCACTCGATTTACGTGGGAGGCGTGACGATGAAGGATGCAACTCTGCCTCACACGGCGACCGAGCTGCAGGCTATGGCCGGTATATATGTACATAAGTAGGTTCCAGTTATGACCGTTACGCGTATAATTTCAAAATAAAACCTGCCCAACTTTTGTAAGTAAGCTGTAAAGAATGAGCCTGCCAAATTTCGGCCCTCTACCTACACGGGAAGTTGGAGAATTAGTGATGAGTGAGTCAGTCAGTCAGCGAGGGCTTTGCCTTTTATTAATATAGATGACGGGGTTTGAGAAAATTTAGTAAATTTTAAATATTTATTTTACAATGAAGTTTAGTTTGATCTGCTTTAGTGACAAATTAAGAGAATACAGTCAACATGTTGACTTTATTCTCGTCATAAGCGTCGAGATTAAACTGGAAATGTCGAGAATAAAGTCAACATGTCGTCTCACTATTACACAGTACCCAGGTACATTACGCTGTATTGAAAAAAAATCAAGTACAACTTGGCTTGCACTATTATCCAGTAGTGTAGAAACAGTATTCACACATTTGAACATAATGGTCCACATCTGACCTTTTAAAACCAAAGTATCTCCAGGCAATGGATGTGACTTTTTTTTTTCGGAGAAAGTTCTTCTGTGTCATCATGTTCAACTTTATCGTCCGCTACAGCTTCAGTTGT
The DNA here is from genome assembly GCA_026402145.1 of Polypterus bichir lapradei. Classification (NCBI taxonomy): domain Eukaryota; kingdom Metazoa; phylum Chordata; class Cladistia; order Polypteriformes; family Polypteridae; genus Polypterus; species Polypterus bichir. The sequence goes on from JANRMT010062791.1 coordinate 9,720,679, forward strand.
GCAATGTTCTCCGTCCATTTTCACCATGCAATACCTACACTACTGCATGTACTCTGTTCCATGCCTATTTAGTGGTGTAGCAGTGAAAAAGCGCCCCCGTGCAACATCTGCACTAATACATGTACTCCGTTGTATGTGATTAGCGGTTTAGCAGTGAAAAAGGTCCCTCCTTGAGCAGTTTCCCGCTGCACCATGTTCCGAATGCCTTTTAGGCAATTTTAAACCAGTGTTGCTGTATAAGAAAAATCCATATCATAACAAAAATAAACGGTTTTCAGTATGAACCGGTATACTGCCCAGCACTTGCGCATACTATTTCAGTGTACAGTCCCTGGCAAAAGTCTTGTCGCTTCTCTATTTTGTAGAAACTCCTGCTATTAACCTGACTTTTAATTAATAATCAACTGGTGTTAGAAATAGCTCATATGAAAAGCTAAAGCCCTCCCAAATAATGTTTAATGCACTGAAATAAATGTTTCACTGAAAAAAGATTTATCATTTAATCAAGACAGAAAGGTCAAATTTGGGCAAGACAAAAGTTTTGTCGCCTATACAGAAAATGAACAACTTTACTGCAAATCCAAAAATATGTCAGCAAATTAAGTAGTGGTGCTGGGAGATCCAAATTTAATATCTTGTATGACTTCCATGAGCTTGAAGGACAGCATCCATGCAGTTTGGCAAGGATTCATACAATTTATTGATTAAGTCACCAGGAATAGCAAAGAAAACAGTCTTGCATGCCTCCCAGAGTTCATCAATATTCTGTGGTTTCGTCTTCCATGCTTCCTCTTTCATCCTACCCCACATATGCTCAATGATGTTCATGTCTGGTGACTGGGCTGGCCAGTCCTGGAGCATCTTGATCTTCTTTGCTTTAAGGAACTTTGATGTGGAGATGGAAGTTTGCGATGGAGCACCATCCTGCTGCAGAATTTGGCCTTTCTTATGGTTGGGAATATAAGAGGTAGCTAAGATTTCTTGGTATTTTAGACTATTGATGTTGCCTTCCACCCTGCAGATCCCTCGCATACCCCCATACTGGATGTAACCCCAGACCATGATTTTGCCTCCACCAAACTTCACTGTTTTCTGGGTAAATCTCGGCTCCATGCGGGTTCCAGTAGGTCTCCTGCAATATTTGCGGTGACTGTGGTGTAATTCAACAGAAGATTAATCTGAAAAATCCACCTTCTGCAACTTTTCCAGCGTTCATCCTTTTAGCAGGCTGTGGGCCTTGGCAAATGCCACACGTTTTTTCAATTGTCTTTTGTTTAGTGCTGGCTTATGGGCACTGATTCGACCATGGAGGCCATTTCGAGACAGAATCTGACAAACTGTTCTGGTTGACACAGGGACTTCAGGTGACCAGGTCTCGTGGAGCTCTGCTGCAGTGGAAAATGGGCTGGCCTTGGATTTTTGAGCCAACAAACGGTCCCCTCGAGCAGTTGTCTTGTGGGGTCTTCCTGACCTGGGCTTGTCAAAAACATCTCCAGTCTCTTCAAATCTTTTTTTTATCCTCTGAACTTGACGCTGAGACACATTGAAGGTGTTTGCCACATCAGCAGTGGATTTGGTCTTCAGCCTCTTGATAATCAAAACTTTAGTCTCAGGGTGAATCTTAGGCATGTTTGCAGAGGTCTAGTTGCAGTTGATGTGAAGGTCTAGTGTACTGGGGTTCTTTTTATACACACCTGAGACCTAATTGATCCATTATTAGTCACAGGTGAAGCTCATATGACAAGGCGACAACACTTATGTCTTGCCAAAAATTGACTCAATGGGCTTTACCAAGCTGTGAATATTAGAATACTTTTTGTCAGTTTCGTTTTGCACTGAAACATTATTACAAAAGCTGATGGGATTAAAATGACCCATTTCTTGTAACAAAATCTTGATTAGAAATATATTTTAGCGGCACTTCAGGTCAATTTGTACACAAGCGACAAGACTTTTGTCAGGGACTGTAAGCAGGAACAAATAAATAAATAAAAAAAATTGAATAAAAAAAAATCAAGTTACAATGAGAGACGAATAAGGCAGATTCCCCAGCATATGTGTGTCTGCTTTTATCCATCCAGATCGGAGAATTTCCAGTTCGATTGTCTCAAAACACCACTCTCACATTTATAGGGTGGTCCAGATCTAATTATGCAATTTTCATTACGCTATAACTTAAGTTTATTACATATAAAATCACCCGAAAAATCCCGGACCATCGAAGTGTGCGAACTGATGACATGAAGAATAGTCTTCGCACCAAACTGGAATCCGTCATCCAGACGATCTGGATCTGCATAATTAGATCTGGACCACCCTGTACAGTTATTCCCAGTTACAGATAAAAAGTAACAGCGTCCTATCCCTGGGGGGCAGTAGTATGTATAGTGATCGTGACTGACAGAATAAAAGTGGAAAAAAAAAAGATAACTTTTAAAAGTACTATACATTTACAGTGACTGTTACAGACGCAAATCAATTGTATGTGTTTATTGTATAATATTAACAATAAGAGCAACTCACTACTCAAAACGGTAAATATACGAGGCAGTCAGGATCGAACCAGGGGACTCTTGATTATAAGTCAGCAATTCCTACTGCTGCAGCACGGAAGCTATTGTGTCGTCCTTGAACCTTTTGTGAAAGTGTTTATTTGAACTTTGCACTTCAGGCTTTACACATTATATAGTTTATGTCAACATTTTATTGTTTATTACTAAAATCTGAAAAAGTTTCAGTTTTAACAATGTGTTTTTGGGTTAAGTCAAATGCACTTTTTTGTTTAAAGACTACATGCACTTTAGTTTGTATTGTTTAATGCATTTCTTTTTTTATTGTGATGGTCACACTAATATAAAAAGCATCTACAGTAATCCCTCCTCGATCGCGGGGGTTGTGTTCCAGACCCCCCCGCGATAGGTGAAAATCCGCGAAGTAGAAACCATACGTTTGTATGGTTATTTTTATATATTTTAAGCCCTTATAAACTCTCCCGCACTGTTTATAAATATTCCCCGCAGAGTTAAACAGTATAATCCCTTTGTATTCTCTTAGATATTAGGTAAGATTCATTGAAATTATGTATATAAACACACTGTTTATATACAGTAAAACCTAAATATTATTTTAAAGATATTGAGTGTCTCCGATATCACATATGTTACAGCCATTACGATAGACAGGTCACCAGCAATAAATACGTACAATGCAAGAAAAATAGTATACAGTAAATGTGTGTACAGTGACACTAAACGTACGTACATGTACTAAGCACTGTAAGAAGAAAATTAATTATGGTTACTCACCAACAATGACACGATGACTTGCCGATAACAATGAGTTTAATTTTACTGCACAACAAAGGAGAGCATTACAGCCCTTGTAAAGGAGCCACTTCAGGCGATTGTGTAGCACTGCCGTTGTTCTTCTTCTGGCAGTCTTCAATCCAAATCCCTAAAGCAGATTCCATTCAGACTACTGCCATATTACATCCACTTACAACTCATTTTGCACCCTGGTTAAAAGGACACTGCAGCCGTAGATCTTATATTCCTTTCCTACTTTTTAAATAAAAAGAATCGTAGCCTTCAACAAATCCAAAACGTTTACCTTTTCGGCAATCATTAACATCTTCTTCTTGCGCTTGGGCACGGCCCCTGAATCAGTAGCAGATTGTTTTGGAGCCATAATGAAGGGCTTGACTATGCACAAAGATAAACACTAAAGAGCACAACTCTTTACACAGCGAAACACGTTGATGCTGAATTAGCGAGACGAGACTTCCTGGTTAACACTGCATTCAGCACGCAGGAGCTCAACTGCGTGCTCTGATTGGTTAGCTTCTCAGCCATCCGCCAATAGCGTCCCTTGTGTGATATCAACTGGGAAACCAACTGAGGAAGCATATACAGGAAGTAAAAAGACACATTGTCCGCAGAACCCGCGAAGCAGCGAAAAATCCGCGTTATATATTTAGTTATGCTTTCATATAAAATCCGCGATAGAGTGAAGCTGCGAAAGTCGAAGCGCGATATAGCGAGGGATTACTGTATTTTCAAATTCATATGTTTCACTGGTTATTTTAATTTTATTATTAATTTTAATTGTGTTAATGCAGACACATCAGGGTGACATTCACAGGTTGACAGACGTGAGCTGATAAGGTAAGACATGCACTGGAGCCCAGAACAGGATGTACAACCACAGGTCGCAGGAATGGAATAATAGTGACTAATCGAAAAATTAAATTGAAAGATTAGTCGACTACATAAATAATTAGTTGCAGCCCTACTGTTACTGTATTGCGCTATAATGTCACTGCAATGTGCTGTCACTTGGGAAATGCTTGTCCAGATGTTGCTGGTTAAAGCTGCTTAGGTAACTTCACTGATCTCTGATATTACTTTTGTCTTCCCTGCCTAGTACAAAGCAGGCACCATGATTAGACAAACCATATCTAGTAGGGGGAGTTTACTTTGGATTTGGGGCCTTTTTGATATAGATATATATTTTATACACGCACATAGTTCTGTTCCAAAGTGCATTTAAGTCCAGCAAATTTGGCCTAGGCACCTAGTGAACACAATTTAACCCACAACTCCTAGAAAATATATGCATGTACAGTTATTTGTACATAAGAAAATGCTTTTAAAAGTTAATATTTGTATTTTGTTACAGATTTGTTGTGTATTTTAACAATAATAAACAAAGTTGATTCCATTGTTTTCCGTCCGCTGATATTAGGGATGCTCTGTTCAATCAGCCACCGATTGGAATCTGCAGGTTTTCACTAAATAGACTCGATCAGTAAAAAGGCCAATTACCAAAATCAATATTTTCACTTCCATCTTCCTTAAGCTTTACGGTAATTTAGTTGCAGCAGTCCTTTATGCAAAATAATACAATAGTTGAGTCAGAGCGTTTTTTTTTTTTTTTTTTTTTTTTTTTTTTTTTTCTTCTCTTTCTCCTTTTGCAGCGAACTTCCTGCCATATAAACAAATGGCAGCGAGTGTTGACTTGTTTTATCAGTGAGAGCTGATTGGTATATTAGCCTTTATGGTAAAGACAGAGGAGTAATAAACTGAAAAAGTAATCGGAGAAGTCATCCTGTGGAAATAGGGAAAGCTGCTTGAAGAAATTTATTTTTTCTTTTAAATTAAAAGGGGCACTGCTTGAGTTTGGACAACAAGCTTGTTTAAAATTCAGAGGCTTAGGCTTTTAATTGGAAAAAGAAAAGAAAGAGATGAGCTTGAGATTGCTGCTTTATAAACTAGGCTTTTTTGTGAAGGTTTGTACTGTTATGTATTGCTGTGTGTTATACAGCATAGGTTTTGGTAAGGAACATAGTAAATAACTAAAATGGTAATCCATATTTTATAACACATTGTGGCCTGCAGAGGGCGCCCCTGCCACTTGAACCGACACAGACAGCCTCAGCACACAAATTCAGCACATACGCTTTTATTTATTTATTTTTTTCCTTGTTGGAAACGCCTTACCCTGTTTTCCACCTGTATAGCACAATTCAGAGCACAAAATGCTTTCTTCTTTCATTCTGTTTGCCTCCACTCCTACTCCAGCAAGCTTTGTCCACCTCCTCCCAACTTTGGCTCCTGGAGTAGTGTCTGCTGGCTCCTTTTATAGGCCACCCGGAAGTACTCCAGGTGCTTGATAACCTTCTTCTGGCAGCGCCTCCAGGGACTCCGCTGTTCCTGCAATGCCCCCTGGTTGTGCCCACGGATTCCAGCAGGGCTACTCCAACTCCCTAGGAACCCTGTGGGAGTCTCTAGCACTTTGGGGGAGGTAGTGTCCTGAATGTGCTGTCCACCCCCTGGTCCTTCCAGTACATGGGTGTCCTGGCTGGGCAAGGGTCCCAGCCGTACGCCACAACGTCGGGAATTACGAATGTCTAGCTCATACACACACGTGTATTAATACAGTAAATGTATATTTGCATTTAAGCAGTGTTAAATTGGCAATATCAATTAATAGATTGTGTAAGAATATATACAAATACTATATATATTATTGTTGTTAGAGAGATGGTGAAAAGTACTGTTTAACTCTGAATTACCAAAGCTTACAAGAAAACCTGTCAATCCGGCCCACCTTAAATCCACTCGCACTTCTCCACTCAGCGTCTTTTGTCTTGTAAATGTGTCGATAATCTCAAGCAGCCTGCTATACCATCCCAACCCACCGCTGGAGGAACTGCAAAAACCTCTCCCAAATGAAGCCTTGTTTATCAGTGAGTCAGGTAACAGGGCTAAAAAAATCTATATATATAATTCACTGAGGGCACGCAAGACAGTGAGTGCAAGCAAGACAGAGCCCTGCCCGCCAGCTCTAACTCTCCTACCGCTTCATGGGATACACAAGCCAGTGCCATGCACGCCAACTGTAACCTTCCTCCTGAGTCCAGTGTCGCTCTCGAGGCACGCAACAACTCGCCAAACACAGCCTCAGTTGCTTTTGTCTGTGCAAAAGTCCACATGCACCTCTGAGCCACGTTGACTTTACACCGCACGCAAGACAGAGAGCCACAATCGCCAACTCACAGAGCCCTGCCCACCAACTCTAAGACCATGGGATACGCACGACAGAGCCCCGCCCGCCATCTCTAATCCTACTTCCGCGTCCACAGTCGCTCTCGATCAAACAGCAATAATTAGCAAACAAACAAAGATAACTGGCAGTAACAGTGCAAAATTCACTATTGGTATGCCAGTTTGAAAAGATAAGTTTTGAGGGTAGTTTTAAAATGTGTTATTGAATCAAGCTGATGTATATGAGAGAGAAGAGGACTCCCGACTTGAGGAGCACTATGAGAGACGCTCGAGCTCCCATAGCACAGAGTTTGATGTGTGGTACAGAAAGTACAGCTGCAGATGAGAATCGGAGTGAGCGACACGAGTGTCAGCCTGTAGGAGATCAGTGAGGTTGTGGAGAGCTTTAAATGTTAAGAGCAGTATTTACAGTAGTATTCTGTAGTTAACAGGGAGCCAGTGAAGTTGAGAGAGAATAGGTGGTGTATGTTCAGTGGATTTAGAACAGCAGGTTATTATCCTGGCAGCAGAATTTTGAATAAATTGTAAGTGATGGATGACGGATAGAATACCATTATAGTAATCTATACGTGAGGTGACTCGGGCATTAACCAATACTTTAGTACTGTTGCATAAGAACAGGACGAAATCTAGAAATGTTTCAGAGATGGAAGAAAGCAGTCCGAAAAATGTTGCTTATACGGGAGGAATTATTTAATAATAATAAAAATAATAATAAAAATTTAATAATTGCCATTATTAGTGTATAAATGGATATAAATAATTGCATGTAAACGATTCGCCAAAATCTGTTGTATGTAAACGATACTGTTTAAAACGTTATTGTTTTTTCATCAGAAAACCCGGTTTCCACGTCTACCTGTATTAGTTTAAATGGCACTTTTACCACTCGCAATAGGGCGGACGTGCTGACTTATCGTGTTGACTGGGCAACATGGTGAATGCGGCGTCTATCTATATATGTCTGTTTTCCGTAGCCTGCTACAGGAAGGTACTCTCTCGACCATTGGCATTGGTTTCGCTCCTTGCTATTTTCGTTATACTGCGACGGTGGTTTCCTAAACCTTTTGTTATACTGAATTCCTTTCTCCCAGTTTTTCGTTCCTATTCTTACACTGCCGTATGCTATGGCGGGCTTTGGCTAGTAATATATTTTTATTCGTAGCACGTGCATTTCACGTGTATTCCATGTCCACAAAGATCTGTGTAAGTGTAGAATGACAGAAATGTTGAACACATACCTAGAAGACAAACTTTTTCCATGCTTTAGTACTAACGACAAAATGTAGACATGAAGTGTATAATGTGTGAAGACTGACGTCCAAGTATCAAATAAGCACTTTCACAAAAGATACAAGTATAACGGAACAAATGCGCTTTTTTTCCAAGACTATAACCGAAGAAAAAGAAATCAGGTTAGTGTTGCTTGTTGTCCTGATCTCTCGAGTAGTATACTGGTTAGAGCTGCTGACACCAATTCAAAAGGTTCTGGGTTTGAGTCTTAAAGTCTCCCACAATAAACGTTTTGAGTAGTGAGCTGTTCTTATTGTTACTATTTTACAATAAAAGCATCCATTTGATTTAAATCTGTAAAAGACGGTGTAAATGTATGGTACTTGTAAAGGTTTGCTTTTTTTCTTTTTTTAGTTGTTCGGTTTTATTCTCTCAGTCGCTTTCACGCTCGCCCTGATCTGACACGGATGTTTTCAAATAAAGATGCGCTATAACAGAGGTGAACTCGGATCGGAGAAAGAGAACAGGAGCCCTCCCAGCAAGAAACATTCACTCGCATAAAAGAACAACGCAGCTGCACCAGGCGTAAAGGCAAAAGATGGCACCGTGTGGATACAGGATGAAGTCCGGAGTTGTCCTGCCAATCAACTGTCCTTCAAAGAAACAGCACAGCTTATAGAGCGTGAACGTGACTGAGAGAATAAAACTGAATAAAAAAACGCTAACTTTGACAAGCACTATAAATTTACAGTGGTTGTTACAGACGCAAATCAAATGTATGTTTTTATTGTATAATATTAACAATAATAGCAGCTCTCTACTCAAAACGGTAAACTTGAGAACCTGCCAGCATCGAACCCAGAACCTCTTGATTGGGAGTCAGCAATTCTTCTCATTGCAATACGCAAGCTGTCACATCAACCGCCTACTGTAACCTGCCTTCTTTTTTCTTTGGTTATATTCTTGAATAAAAACACACTTGTTTTGTTATACTTGTACTTTTTGTGAAAGTGTTTATTTGATATTTGGAGTTCAGGCTTCACACCTTATACACATGTCGTAAAGATGGTCCTTGGGTGTGTGTGTGGGAACTGTTAACATTTGAATCTGATGATTTGAATATAGCGCGGAACTGACTTCTCTGTACTATGCTGTCCTCTGCATCTCCTGGAGTTCAAAGGAAATACAGTACCAACATGCAGCAACAAGATCAGAACAAAAAACCAAACGTGGTCACTAACTACAACCGCATAAAGGTGTGTAAATGAATATAATGTTGCATTAGTGCAACGACGTTTTCTTAAATGTACAATACAGGTCATAAAATGAATTATTCCAAATGTCATATACAGTAATCCCTCCTCGATCGCGGGGGTTGCATTCCAGACCCCCCTGCGATAGGTGAAAATCCGCAAAGTAGAAAGCATGTTTGTATGGTTATTTTTATATATTTTAAACCCTTCTAAACTCTCCCACACTGTTTATAAATATTCCCTGCAGAGTTATACAGCATAATCCCTTTGTATTCTCTTAGATATTAGGTAAGATTCATTGAAATTATGTATATAAACACACTGTTAATATACAGTAAAACCTAAATATTATTTTAAAGATATTGAGTGTCTCCGATATCACATATGTTACAGCCATTACGATAGACAGGCCACCAGCAATAAATACGTACAATGCAAGAAAAATGGTATACAGTAAATGTGTGTACAGTGACACTAAACGTACGTACATGTACTAAGTACTGGAAGTAGAAAATTAATTATGGTTAATCGCCAACAATGACACGATGACTTGTCCGATAACAATGAGTTTAATTTTACTGCACAACAAAGGAGAGCGTTACAGCTCTTCTAAAGGAGCCACTTCAGGCGATTGTGTAGCACTGCCGTTGTTCTTCTTCTGGCAGTGTTCAATCCAAATCCCTAAAGCAGATTCCATCCAGACTACTGCCTTATTACATCCACTTACAACTCATTTTGCACCCTGGTTAAAAGGACACTGCGGCCGTAGATCTTCTTTTCCTTTCCTACTTTTTTAAATAAAAAGAATCGTAGCCTTCAACAAATCCAAAACGTTTACCTTTTCGGCAATCGTTAATGTCTTCTGTTGGCGCTTAGGCACGGCCCCTGAAGCAGTAGCAGGTCGTTTTGGAGCCATAATAAAGAGCTTGGCTATGCACAAAGATAAACACAAAAGAGCACAACTCTTTACACAGCGAAACACGTTGATGCTGAATTAGCGAGACAAGACTTCCTGGTTAACACTGCATTCAGCACGCTGGAACTTAACTGCGTGCTCTGATTGGTTAGCTTCTCAGTCATCCGCCAATAGCGTCCCTTGTATGAAATCAACTGGGCAAACCAACTGAGGAAGCATGTACAGGAAGTAAAAAGACACATTGTCCGCAGAACCCGCGAAGCAGCGAAAAATCCGCGTTATATATTTAGTTATGCTTTCATATAAAATCCGCGATAGAGTGAAGCCGCGAAAGTCGAAGCGCGATATAGCGAGGGATTACTGTATACCCAAGTCTCTCTTTTTTTTTTTTTTGTCATTGCGGCTTAGACATCAAGGATCAGAAGGTGCATACCAATTCAGCATGAGCAGGAACACTCAAGAATAAAACTGAATAAAAAAAAATTGACATCCACAGTCATTCTTAATCATGCACACCTCTTGCATTCACGTCCACAGTTTTCCCCAGTCTCGTTCGTGCACAAGATCTGACACGGTTTTCAAATAAAGAGTGGGTGTAACAAAACAAGTTTGTTTTTTATACCACGTCTTTATCTGAAAACGGTGTCAGATCCAGAGGTTGTGTGGGAGCTTGAATGTCAGTGAGAGAATAAAACTGAAAAAAAAAAAAAAAAAAAAAAAACACTAACTATAAATTTACAGACCCAAATCAAATGAATGCTTTTATTGTATGATATTAACAATAAGAGCAGGTCACTACTGAAAATAGTACATTTGGGAAACATCTGATATCGAACCCACAACCTCTTGATTGGGAGTCAGCAGTTCTTAACCATTGCACCACGCAAGCTGTCCTACCGCAACCTGCTTTGTTTTTTCTTCGGTTTAATTCTTGAATAAAAGTGCACTTGTTTTGTTATACTTGTACCTTTTGTGAAAGTGTTTTTCATATTTGTATTTTTAGACTTCACATATATATACATTTAATATCTACATTTTTTTTTTTTTCTTCAATCTATACTAATAAAAGGCAAAGCCCTCACTGACCTGACTGACTCGCTGACTCATCACTAATTCTCCAACTTTCCGTGTAGGTAGAAGACTGACCCCATCTTCACGAAATTTGGTAGGCGACTTCCCTGCGCTAACCGAAACCAATGTACGTACTTATTTCGGTGGTATGACGCCACTGTCGGCCGCCATATTGAACATTCCAACGGTCATTGTTACTTATGGGCCCATCTTCAAGAAATTTGGTACGCGGGTTCCCAACGCTAACTGAATCTTACTTACGTACATATATACGCCCATAGCCTGCAGCTCGGTCACCGTGTGTTGGCTGCCTGCCTATGTAAGGCCGTCCGTTGCTCCGGTCTCTACATTCCCTTCCTTGCTTCGCCACGGGATTCACGTCTCCCTGCTGATAACTACAGCCTTTTTATTTAATCCACAACTTCTCCGCTGTTTTATTGTTCGTTTATTACGATTATAGTTATTGTGTAGGTATTTTAGACTTACTTTACATTGTTCAGGTGCCTATTTCCTTTATCTTTCCAACCATACCCCCATTAACATGTCTATCGAGGTGATCACCATCGATCAAAGAACTCTCTTACCGAGTGGTTTCCATGCCCGGAGATGGCACCTACCTTTTCCACTCTCTTTGTTACACATTGCACGTCCATATTGGGCTCACTCTTGATATCCGGGGGAACATTGTGTCTTATGTATTGAATGACTGGGACAGGTTCAAGGAGTGGACTGATGACGGTACAGGAGAGAATTATTATACTACACGGGAGCACTATAAGAGTGAAATGCTTAAGCCCTTCATCTATGGTTCTGCATGTGAGTTGATGGCTGCCGCTGAATTGTTCGGTTGTCGCTTTCAAGTGTACTGAAATGGCCAAATATTTTACACCTTTCGACAACCGCCAATGCCTCTTAAATATCTTAGATTCACAGGTGACAATTTCAGTAATGGACACTTTGATGCTTATGATTGTTTAAACTCTCAAAAGCTGGATTTGAAGTTATCAATGAAACCGGTTGTGTGCTTAACACTTGACAGATGCCGAATGTCACATCAACACAAGTCCTGCAAATACTAATGTAATTGAAACAAACCATGAAACTCAAACCGATTATGACAGCAGCAATCCAAGCTGTGAGATTTGAGACAAGATTACTTTTCACATGGCCAACTGTATGTTGCATGCTCAAGAGTAAGCTCAATGCACAGCTTGGTCATATTACAACCAGAGGGCCGAACTGACAATGTGGTATACAAAGAGATCCTTAACAAATAATTATTGGTAAATTTTCCCTCAGTTTAAAAAGGTTTAATTTTCTTAATAAAAATTAAGGCACTACTTCACCGCTTCGAAGCGTGGGTATTTTGCTAGTTATTACTAAAACATGAAAAATGTTTTTGTGTTAAGTACATTTTACATAGATTGTTGACACGGAACACACAAAATGTATGTATTCCAAATTATGATGTACTATTTTACTCTAAAGCTCCAGCACTTCACTTGAAGAGAAACACTGAGCACTGAGAAACTTCTTTACGAAATGAACTGCAGCTGTGGGAGGGGGGATGGGATACCAGGCTGCTTGTTGCTTATCAACACATTTACAGGACAAAAGATACTGACGGAGAGGTAAGAATGGATTTAAGGTGGGCCGGATTTACGAGCTTTCTCAGGCTCTGGTTGTTTGTTTTTTTTTTTTTTTACTTGAATTTATTTAAAGCATGTAACATTCCTTACAATGAAGTCAAACTTAAATTCAATTCAACCCCCACCCCAGAGAAACTTTTGAGTACTATAGAGGGAAAGGAGTCTTTCTCCCCAATAATATAATATTCTAAAATATTATTGATTTAGATCCTGCCAGGTTTTAAAAGTTAACAGATCCTCTAAGGGAGAATTTGATTTTATTCCAATTTCAAATAGTATATAACATCAGTTACCCACTGACTTAAAAGAGGTGGGCTACGATTTTTCTTGTTGAGCAAGATAAGCCTACATAAAGGCAATTACAGTTTGTTTGTCTGTCCTTCTCCACATTAAGCCCATCTGGTTGTACACCAAACATAGCTGTTAATGGATTAGGATTAATTATGACACCAAGGCTGTCTGATAGAAATTTAGAGATTTTTGTCCAGAATGATATTAATTTGGTGCACACCCAAAACATATGGCCCAGTGAGGCTGGAGCTCGGTTGCAACATTCACAGGTTGGATCTTGCCCTGGAAGCATTTTGGACAATTTTAAACAAGATAGATGTACTTGATAAAAGATTTTAAGTTGAATAATTGTATCATTCCACCCCTTTTTCTGAAATATTGAGCAAGATCTTTTTCCCCCACTGTACTTTGGAATCTTTAAAAGAAAGGGACTTAAATGTTTTTATAAACAGGTCATGAAAAAGTTTGGGAACCCCCGTTAATTCTTTGGATTTTTGTTTATCATTGGCTGAGCTTTCAAAGTAGCAACCTCCTTTTAATATATGAAATGCCTTATGGAAACAGTAGTATTTCAGCAGTGCAGGATACAGGAGGCCGTATCTGTTTTTGGCTTTGTGTAAGCGCTGTTTAACTCTTTTGAAGGCTAAATAGTTTTCTGAAAAGCAATGGTTTAACAAAGAAATCAACATAAAACATCTGTTGCTGTGGCTGCTAGTTTGCCTAGAATGTGTGACAGGCTTGCTGCCAGGCTGTCTTTGTGTGGCTGGAGCAGCAGCAGTGGTCACGGTCGCAGTGCGTTGCAATCTGGTTTCTACTTATCATTGTTGAGTGTCAGTCCTCCCAGTCGAACTGTGCCGTAGGTGTGTCAGCTACTTGATCCTGTTCAGAACCATGATTAGCTGGGGACCAGTCAGTTGAAGCTGGAGCCTCACATTTGTTTTTGTTTGTTTGTTTGTATCAAAATCAGAGTCCAATAAGTCATTGTCCAATTCAGAGAGAATAGGCAAAACATTGTCCAGGGAGTATTTTCCTTTACACGTCCACTTTGATCTCTCGCCAGATGTCAGTGCCGTTTTTGCCGTTTGTTTGTGCCTTGCTACTCACGGGAGCGCAGAAAATCTCGGTCAAAACCAATGAAGGTAACTTCCAGCAACGAGAGTTCAACTAAAACATAACGGTTGGTTTTGTCACCAGTTACCATCGTCAACTCCTCCTTTTTGACAAAAGTTGACGTCAGCCCTGAAAGTTAAAGGTGTAAAATGTGTCACGTTTTCAGTAGCAGCTGTTGAAGGTGAGAAGCCAAGAAAAATACAAATGCGGTCATTTTCAAATATAATCTCTTGTGTCAGTCTGAGAAGTGACAATTTACTTTAGATTGTAATTTGTCGAAATGAACAATAAGGCTTCTAGGTATTGAGGCATTCGATCCATACTTGCGGTAAGCTGCTGTTATCTTGGCGTCAGATTTAAAGTCCTCTCCAATTATTTTAGAAAATAGTTCAGCAATGAATTTTACTGGGTTTGGACTTGCATGGTTTTCAGGGAGACCTTCAATTCTGATATTTCTTCTATATCCATCTTTTAGTGCAGTTTGTCTCCAAGCACTTTGCATTTGGATTTTGTAGCTGTAGGTTTTTCGTCAGCCAGTGGATGCAAATTTTTCAACTTTTTCAATATGAGTTTTGAACTTAATGTCTTCAAACTGAGCACCAAGTGCTCTAAATTTATTCTTAACTTACATTTTCCTGTATTTTTTCATCAGTTTTTTTCTAGCATACCTTTTAAAGTTTGCCTGAAAGTGATATACTTAAACATTTCTCCTAGTCTTTAATATCCTGAAGCAGCTTCTTGTTTGTCATGTTTATGTCCTTTTATATTTTTCCTTATCATTTTGTATCCTGGGTGACCACCTTTATATTACTCTTTACCTCCTTTTTGCACCACCACCCCATCCCTGAGTTGGACTCTGTGCCACTGAGTCATGGGGGGGTAGTTGACTGCGTGCATAGCAAGGTTAATGAACCTTCTGGAATCAAGAAGTTCTCCTGGCCTGACTGACTTGCAGTTTTGCTCACACTGTTGCTCTCGGCTGGAGCTGCTGCTGCAGCCTTGGGTCCCTTGAGATCTGTTCTTTGGCCTATCTGTTCCAGCTGTTGTAGAGCTTAGACTGACCAAGGGAGGCTGTCGCTCCTGGCTTGCCTTGATTTCTGATATCACTGGTTCCCTTTCAAAGTCTGTAGATTTGAATGTATATTACAATAGTTGGTTGTTGAAGACCCATTAAATTGATGCCATTTGTCCTGGCAATTCCTCCTCAAGTTATCCCGCCTTTCCTATTTGCTTATAGAGATGCAACACCTACACTCGCAGCCATAATGCCTAGCACTTGGACTCAAGCTTTATTGTGCTTGTTAACTTAATCTCTTACTTGAGCTTTGTCAGACTTTCCTCTTTCTACTGTACAGGTCATTCTCCATGCCACATATTATGCTGTATCTTTTTCCTGTCCAGGACACCTCCCCTTCTTCATTTATACATCCACCCTAATGGTCAGTCCAGTCTTAGTATGCCCTCTGCATCCTTCTGCTAGCATCCTGCATTTGCATAAACCAGAAAATCCTAAGTAGCTATGTGGCACTGTTTCTCAGCAATGCTCTGTCAATGTAAATAGTATTTCAACATAGCTTACTTGGTACAGCACAGTTTGAGTATCCGTAATTTGAACTTACAAAATCGGAAATGCTTCAATTAGGGAAGCTCCAATTGATTGGCTGCCAATCAGAATCGGCCAATTTTCACTACCAAAAAAAAAAGACTATTGATTTAAAATGGCTGATCGCCAAAAGTAATATTTTCAGCCCCTGCTTTTTTGGGCTTTACAGTAATTTAGTTGCAGTGCTCCTTTATTCAAATGTTCTACAGTGTAAAAAAAGGGTAGTAAGTAGAGATTTGTTTTATATGTGAACGAGAATCAAATTGATATGTTAGCCTTTATGTTAAACAAAATTGGGTAATAAACTTGAAAAAAAATAATTTGAGAAGTCGTTCTGTGCAATTAGACAAATGGCAAGAAATGCTCCTTTAACACTAGAATTACCAGAGCCTACGAAAAAACTCGTAGGTCCGT
>JANRMT010062791.1:9771784-9814222 GCA_026402145.1 Polypterus bichir lapradei
AACAACACTCATATCAATGACAAAACAATTACATTAACAATCATGTTACGTTATTTTTAAAATATTTCCTTTTCTTTTTCATAACTTCTTTAACACACTACTTCTCCGCTGCGAAGCGCGGGTATTCTGCTAGTATTAACAATAAGAGCAACTCACTACGGTAAATATACAAGGCAGTCATGATCGAACCGGGGGACTCTTGATTATAAGTCAGCAATTCCTTCTGCTGCACCACGGAAGCTATTGTATCATCCTTGAACCTTTTGTGAAAGTGTTTATTTGATCTTTGCACTTCAGGCTTTACATCTTATATAGTTTGTCTACATTTTGTCATTTATTACTGAAATATGAAAAACGTTTCAGTTTTAAGAATGTATTTATGTTAATTGCACTTTTTTTGTTTAAAAACTACGTGCACTTTAGTTTGTATTGTTTAATGTATTTCTTTTTTATTGTGATGGTCACACTAATATTAAAACATCTGATTATTTTCAAAATCGTGTGTTTCACTGGTTAATTTGATCATTATTAATTTTAATCATGTTAATGCAGACACATCGGGGTGACGTTCAAAGGTTTACAGACGTGAGCAGATGAGGTAAGACATGCACTGGAGCCCAGAACAGGATGTGCAACCACAGGTCGCAGGCATGAAATAATCGTGACTAATCAAAAATAAATCGATTAGTCGAATACCAAAATAATTATTAGTTGCAGCCCTAACTGACATGCACTTTTCTTACAAATCGTGCAAATTGTATTGTAATCAGGCTGTAGGTTTAATGAGATTATATGACTAACAATTAAAACATGAATAAAGTATTATACTTTTTTTTTTTTTTTTTTAATGTGTTTTGAATGCAATAACATTCACAGTTATACATTTATAAGAGAAAAGTTAATTGGAGTCAATTGTTAGTAATTATTATGTGTGCCCTATCTATAGAGCTTGTGGAAGTTAAGGATAAAGACCCTGTGGGAAGCGGCTTAAACACTGAAACTCCTCCTGGTTCCTTTTCAGAAAATCATCGAGCAGTAGGATACCTCAGTGGTGGATCTTGAATTTGTGGCAGAGAAGGTCCTTGCTCAACTTAAGGCTAATAAGGATATCTTGTATCTTAAATCTTATAAGGGCAAATGTATAAACAAAGATGCAAAAATTAAGACATTGAAATTTGGTTAAAAGCTATGGAAAATTAATGAAAAAGTTTTGGAATTTTACTGGTAAAGCGTTGGAACCCTGTATTACTTTCTTTTGAATTGGTTTCCAATTGATAGTTTAAACCTTTCTTAGGTTTGTTAGAGTTGTTTTTTGGTCTGATCTATACATGCTTAAAGAGTAATTTTGCCGTTTTGGTAATAATTGCTTAAAAAGAAAAATTGATCTATTGCAGTATACAGTAATGAAATTTGGTAGAGCAGGTTGTGGGTGTGGGTTGTACACGCTACTGGTCAAAAGGTTCAGAACACCTGAGTTTTTCCTGTTTTTCTTTAAATGTAATCTGTTGAAATGCAGTGAATAACCTAAAATGGTGAAAAGGTAAACAATACACTTCCACTGGTTTAAATTTAAAATTTAGTTTAGCAAAAGCTGAAAAAAGGAAATTTCAGAGTATTATAAATGTGCCTTCTTCAGGGAACAACTAATAGGTTACAGCCTACTGATGTTCTGCAGCGATTATGCTTAATTAAGCCAAGCAAGTCTCAGTTTCTAATGTGAAGAGGAGACTTTGTGCTGCTGGTTTGACAGGGTAAGCGGGAATAAGAAACCCATTTGTTAAAGGACAAAATAAGAAAGTGAGGCTTGTATGGGCCATGAAATACCAGTTGTGGACTACTGAAACTGGAAGAGAGTCTTATGGACCGCTGAATCAAAATCTGAAACCTTTGGTTCATCGCACAGGGTATTTTTACACCGTTGAGGTGTTGAAAGGATGGTTCCTCAGTGTGTGACACCAGCTGTCAAGAATGGAGGAGGACGTGTAATGGTCTGGGGTTCTTTTGCTGGAGGCAGAGTTGCTGACTTACATACACAGAGTGACTGGCATGCTGAATCACAAGGGGTTACAACAGAATTTTGCAACAGCATTTTGCAGCACCATTTTAGACACACTTTGCTTCATCTAGTAGAGCAAGGGTTCATCATACAGCAAGACAATGACCCAAAACTGGACATTAAACTGTGAATTTCCATTAAAAAAATGAAAAAACCTAAGGTGTTCTAAAACGTTTGACCAATAGTGTATCTAATGGAGTGAGAAAATACTGCAGTATTTGACAATTCTTCCCCAGAAATCAAACATTAAAGTTCACCTGATATGTAATCTGATTTTAGGATAAGTGTGCATGTTACTTTACTGTGTTTTGTGTGATTTTTTTTTTTTTTTTTTTTTTCCTCCTCCTACATCCTCTCGTATCATGTTGAATTGACTGACATTTATAATTAAGCCACCTTATGGATGAGTTTGCCCTGCAATGCATTGACACACTGTCTTGTTTACTGGCAGACATGTGATGTTGCCGATTTTGACTCCAGATCCCATAATCCTGAATTGGATTAAGTAGCTTTAAAATGTTTTTAGGTATAAAGATATATTTTCTGTGTAGTCTGAGACTGTTTTCTTTGTTCATTTGTGTTTGAGTAGGCTGGTGGCACAACATAATTGTAAAAGGCAGATGTGCACCAGCAAAAAGTGTGGAGGAACCAAAAGAGCACAGTGACAAATGTACACTCCTAACAAATTTGCCTCAGACTCCAGGAATTGAAATTCAGCTTGACACTAAAGTTTTTAGTGGCTTAAACATTAATAAAGACAATAATTTGGTTTACGCTTTGCATGGGATAAAATTATGATTTAAGCAAAGCAGCACAAACTAGCCATGAAAATGAAGTTATGGCGTGTTAGAGTTCATTACAAATGTGTGCCAGACTTTTTCTTGGTCCCATTTCCACAGATGCTATGGCTGCTTTCATTCACTACACAGTAATTAAAATCTTAATAGAGCACACAAGATTGCAAAATCTTAATTTGTTTAAAGTGTTTGTTTGGAGTGAGGTGTCAAGTTTCACATTTGTTTTTTTTATTTATTCATTTATTTTTGAATGTGTTTTATATGACATCTGCACCCTATGCATTAAGGCAGATTTTTTGATGAACACATATGAATCTAAGATATGTCACACCATCTCTTATATGGTAATAGTGATGCCTGGAATTAAATGACAAAAAACAGTATGCCTGATTGTACATTCATATTCATTGCATTTTGGAATAATTTTTTATACACTGGTATGAAGTGTTCCATATTATGCAGCTGTGTCATACTGAGGAAGGCATGCTAAGCCTTTAAGATCTATAAAACTTATATAGACAAATGTTTTTACACATGACTTCAAAACAAATTATTTTCTTATCGCTTAATGTTAGCAGATTCCACATCTTGTTACTCCCTGAGGCAAAATTAGTTTTTTATGGGGAGTATTAAACACAGCTCAGATAATTTACCTCCTTTCTTTCTGATCTGAAAGTAGTGAAAGCCTGCTCCAAATTAGTGTCTTTTTTTAAAAAACAAAAAACAGTGTTTATATTGGCTAGTTTTGATTGCCTTATGGGTGTCATTGAGAGCGTTCTGACCCGTTGCATCACTGTCTGATTTGGGAACTGCAGTGTCTTTGACCACAAGGCCCAACAATTGATAATGTATGCAGCACAAAATATCATTGGGACCTCTCTGACCTTCATTAATGACATCTTTATAAAATGTTGTATCTGCAACGCCTACAGCATTGTGAAGGACTACTCATACCCCTCCCACAGTCTCTTGGCCCACTTTCTTCTGGCAGAATGTACTGTTGCATCTGAACCAGTTCTGCCAGGGTCTGCAACAGCTTCAATTCAGTTGGCTGTCCGGACTTTGTACTCTTTGCTGACCCTTTGCCCTTAGATCTGTTCTTAGTAGCTTATTTATTTATAGTACATTTGTTACAAAGCTGTAGTAGCAAGTGTATTATTTATTTAGTTAACTACCGTTTGTTTGTTCATGTATTTATAGTATAGTTCTTGACCTGTCTTGTATTTGTCCTGGGCTTATGTATATGACGCACCGCTGTTCTTGGTATGTTATTTAGTGTCAATGTATACTGCAATACTATGTATGGGTGGTATGATGGTAAAGTCACTTGTTCTGACTTCAAATTAATAATTACCAAAAATCAGAACAATTTTTATTAAAGTTACATTTTGAAAGATGGCATATACCAAATCTGGAGTCTTCATCGGAATAGTGAGTTTTAAACTTTCTGGAGTTTTGAAAGCATTTTATAATATACAAGCCTCTCTGAAAATAAATTATTTTTTACACATATATGAAGAAAACAGCAAAACAATTTTTTTAAATATTTTATAACAAAATATAGTGTTACTTGGTTGTCGACAATAGTATTACTCAGAAGTCTAACTGTTTGATGTCTTAAAAGTTCACATTGTCATTTACAAAACATTGATGATCCCAGGTGAATGTGGCTGTGTGCAGGTGTTGTAGTGGTGATGCTGTACTCTTAAGTCAGAGTCTTGCTCCTACTCACAATTCTTATTTACTTTTACATGATGGGGCAGGAAGCTCCCTCTTGAAGGTTGAAGTGCAAGTATAATAATTTATGATATTGGAAGGGGGGGGGAGATGGTACCGGACCATTTCAAACACTTGGAGTTTGTGAGCACCACAGTGGCTCTTCCCATTCAAAGTTTGTGTGCAATGCACTGATCAGGCTGTCTTCCTTCTATAGTGCACTGAGTGCACTCCTGCCAAACAAGCCAAGTTTAAAAATCTCATTTACCTCTTGTTGTGCATGTGAGTGCCTGATAACTTTCTTCTAAGGTGTGTGAAATTAAAAAAATAAAGTGATAACTGTTAGGCACTTTTGAGGAAATTTTTGCAAATGTTTGGAGCCTATTGACAATGTTTATTGAATATATCCAGCAAGTCGCTGATGGATGAAATGTTCACCATCAGCTCAGCCCTACTTGGAAGACATGATCGAATTCACTTAAAGACTGGCATTGAAAGATATGTTAATGTGATTGTCAATTACTTTTTATTGGTTCATATATCAGACTTGCCATTAAAAGTGTGTAATTCAACAGAATTACTGCAGCAACAGTTAAGGGGGTTGTAAGTAAGAGAGTTATGGCTTTATCTGTCAAATTTGTGATTTTAAATTGTTTTGATAAGAACTTATTCAATAGTCCTTATTAGGCTGGGTTGTCCGGTTGTTGTATAATGACATTCCCAATCTTTCACCTATCATGGACTCTCATAAGCTTGTTTGAAAGTCTAACTACACCTACACCATAAACACTTTCTGTTGTCTACAGTGATGTGACACCCTTTTGGGTTTGCTGATTTAATATTTTAGTTTTTGGTCTGATATTTAGAGTGTTGAGACTCCAGTCAGTGTCAGATATGATGTCTAACAATTGCTAATGTTTGTCATTGTGTGCATATGATCTGGTGTTGGACTTGAGCCATCTGTATTATAGGTGCACTGATTGATTTTTTTTTTTTTTTTTTTTTTTAATAACCAATTCTTGTGTGTGAGACAGAAGATTGGCTGCAGTGTGAGGTCTGCAAATGAGACATGGACAAATCAGATAAGGATAGTAATTCTAAAATAGTTTTATACACGGTTTTAAAATATTGAACTGTTTTTTGCAATTTACAATTTGAACATTATTTTTGTAATGTACAATTTTTCATTAATCAGTTTTTGTACCTGCATTATCCACTTCCTGATTGCAATGTGCAGTAGCTATCAATGCAGCATCAGCTTTTGAAATGCTTACCTGCATTGTTCTTTATATTGATGTAAACTTAAATTTGTACACACAATTACTCATTATTTAAAAATGCTTTACCTTGGACAAATTCTTCACTAGCTGGGGTTCAGGGTTTACATTGATGTTTCAAGATGAAAGGACTAGAGCCAACTACTTCCATCATTACTTAAGTGACCTTTGTACCTCCTTTTTAGATTGCTTAATTTTTCAAAACTTTAGAATTTCTGCTTTTGAAGTTTATTTTGAACTTTACATTGGTATTTTTTAAGGCAAACCTCATTAGTAATACATGCAGGTGTGAACTAACGACAGAACCCCACATTCTCCAAGCTTTATTATAATTGAGTAAAGCTGGATTTGGAAAGCTTTTATTATAATACAGTGGTCTCCTGCATATATGTCATACAGTTGGTTACAGTAGCTGCTACTTCTAGGCTGTGTACAGATCACAGTGAGCTGTATGGCTGTTCTTGCCGATCTCTATTTACCATGATCTGAAATATCATATATTGGATCTGGTTATCTTCAATGTTGTCCTGCTTTTCCCTTGATGCTGATGGGCACTGGTTTCACATATAAAGGCATGGGCAATAGTGCAGTTTGGAAGTATTCTCAAATAGCATAGCACTTTATTAGCACAAGTCTGTCGTCTGTTCACTTCTTCTAGCCAGTTATTTCTGCAGCTTGTTGGAACTGTTTTTATCAGCTCATTTAAGTCAAGGATGTCCTGTCCTGTGTTTTTGGTAAACTTTTTTTTTTTTTTTTTTATATATAAACCTGTCATTCATTCATTTTCATACAATCTGATTACATTTTTCAACCAACCATCCATTATCCAACCCGCTATATCCCAACTACAGGGTCACAGGGGGTCTGCTGGAGCCAATCCCAGCCAACACAGGGCGCAAGGCAGGAAACAAACTCTGGGCAGGGGGCCAGCCCACCACAGGGCACACACATACACCCACACACTAGGGACAATTTAGAATCGCCAGTGCACCTGTGGGAGGAAACCGGAATACCCGGAGGATATCCATGCAGGTAGGGGGAGAACATGCGATCTCCACACAGGGAGGACCCGGGAAGCAAACCTGGGTCTCCTAACTGCGAGGCAGCAGCACTACCCACTGTGCCACCGTGCCGCCTTCATTTTTCAACCAGACCATGCCAAATCACACATAACTGACTGCTTGCCAGAGTTGTGCACTCAGGAATATGTATAGTCAAGTACCCAGACCTACCTTAGCTGATTTACCAGAATATATCATAAATATGCTATGATTTGCTTCCCATACAATAATTGGTTACATATGATATCAGTATGCATCAGTAGGTTGCATATTTAATAGATTTCCCCAACCATGATGGTTTTACCTTGTATTAGAACCCACCCCATTTGTAGGCTTCTTCTGGATAAACCTTCCTTTGCTCTGATTTTAGAATAATTTGTTAAAGATTCTTTCTTACCTGTTTGCAAATTCAACCAATGCTTATTTTTATCACATTATATTACTGTATGTACTGTGTATTGGCTTAAATCAATTGCTTTTCTTTAAAACTTGCATTTATTTTTCAGAAGGAAGTTTATCTACTACATGGAATGAAAAATATAGTTCTGTAACAAAGACCCCGAGCATGAAGACAAAAAATTCGTTTTCCTCAATGGAAACTGTAAGTAACACAAAATAACAGTTTGCCTTACAAATTAAGTATTGTGTCTCAACTAGAAATATACTGTATGTGGATTTCAAAATCAAGTTTGTCTTGAGTACACAGAATAGCAAGTGGATCTTAAGTAGCCATCTGAGATAAAAACTGTCTTTGAATCAAGTGATGTGAGTTAACAGTCCCATGAAGAAGAGAGTCAAGGGATTGCAGCACAGCCGAAGTCTTTAATAATCTTATTTATCTTTCTAAGGCAGCTTTTGAATAGGGATGGGGCGGTTACTGGTTTTTACAATAAACTACACTGAAATCCCTGGCAGTTATTACACAATTTCATATTTTGATTACTTCTCTAACCATTGCCAATTACCATGTTTTTAAAAAAAAAAAAAAAAAAAAAATGCAGTTTGCGTTTAACACTGTCAAGCATTTCAAAAGTGTTAGGGTAGTTATTTTAAATTAATTTCCCCTTGTCTGCAAAACATGCAGAAATATAAAGTTGCAGTGAAAGGGAGAAACACATTGAATATAATCAATCATCTTTCTGACCATCACCAAATTCAAGGTAAAGTAATTTATAGTTCATTGCTGTTTAACTTTCTAATTGCTTATCGATATGAAGCTTTATTTAGTGTTACATATTCTAGTAAGTACTTGACTGCAAATGTATTGTCCTGATGTATATGTTGTCCAGGTTTCTGCACAGTTTATTGCATATCTATCCAGTATGTTTTGTTAATTCACATTGCTTGTATATGTCAAAAACAGGCTATGTTTACCTCCAGCTTTATGAATTGACCAGGAGTAAAATTTGAATGTATAGCGTTCACATAAACATTTGCAGTGGAATAAGCTGATCCTGTTGAATAAGGTCATGTATATTTTAAAAAACATGTTACATCAGGGCCTGAAATTCAACGAGGGATTACAAGTTCACTGCCCAAATTTTATTAATTTTTTAAATTTGGATTTTTGAAGCACAAATTTCCCACATATTTTGTTTGGGAAGCATTTTCTCTTGTTTATTGCAAGAATATTTGTCCTTTTTTAAAACTCACTGATCTATTATTGTTCCTTATTTGTTTCTTAGAAATTTCTGTACTTTATTGTTTGTTTCTTTACACTTGTATGCTTAGAATGTCACCTTTCTGTTGCTTTTGACGGAGATTGCCAAATTCCATAATAGTAGCAATCTGATTGGAGCTACACATTTACGCTGCAGTTTAAACTGTGACTTGGAAGAAACTTGACAAAACCTTATTAGGAACAGTTCATGGTAATCTCGCTACCAAAACTAGTAATAAATCTCAAACTCCTTTACTCCAACCAAGAGGAGCATGAAGCAAGAATCTATCATGCCAGCACTGGTCACAATGCAGGTAGAGGGCCTAGAAAGTGTACCACTCTGTTGCAGTGTCCATTCACATACAACTCCACACTCATACCAGGACCGTTTAACTAAACCTCCAAAGCTTTGTGAATGTGGAACAAGACTGAAAGACCCCGAAGTAAAACGCAGAGACACGGGAGGACCTGCAAACTCCACAAATGCAATCGGGTTCTGGATTTGAAGCTAGTATGTGTTACTCTACAGTCTCAGTGAGTCATTAGCCTGACTTACAGTGGCAAGGGAAGCAAGGTACTTTGTGAACACTAGTGCATACAGTATGATAAAAGCCTTAACAACTTTAAACAGTTTGTAAAATATATACATTTGGATAAGGACTTACTGTTAAGTATTCTTCATGAGTTTCTATTTTCCATCATCAAGTTTCAGGTGTGTGCCTTGTGTTCTTGAGCATACGATATGAGCCAGTAATTTTAAACGGTATTTGGCTTGGCCCATCTTCAGTGGCATGCAAAGGTTTGGGCACCCTTGCTTAAAATATCTGTTACTGTGCATAGTTGAACAGAAGTTGAAATGATCACCAACAAAATGATTAAGGGCCTGAAGCAAACATTTGGGCCTGACATGGTCAGTACTTTGTAACACCTATTTTGACATGTATCACAGGTTGTAAATACTTTTTGTAGCCATCTAAGAGTCTTTGAATTCTTACCTGGGGTGTGTTTGTCCATTTGTCCTCGCAAAAGACTTGTAATTCTGCAAGATTCTTGGACTGTATTGCACTGCTCTTTTGAGATCAATCCACAGTTTTTCAATAATGGTTTTGCCATGGACCTCGCAGTACCCTGACCTAAACATCAGCTTGTGCCTCTTGAGGTATTCCATTGTAGATTTTGAGGTGTGTTTCAGATCATTTTCTTGCAGGACACATCCTCTTTTTTTAATTTCAACCTTTTTACAGATGGTGTGATGTTTGCTTCTAGAATTTGCTGGTATTCTTTTGAATCAATTCTTCCATCTACCAATGACATGTTTCCTGTGCCACTGGCTGCAGCACAAGCCCAAAGTATGATTGATCCATCCCAATGCTTAACAGATGGAGAGGTGTTCTTTTCCTGGAATTTGTCACTTTTTTCCCTCCAAATATAACTTTGCACATTGTGGCCAAAATTTTCTGTCTTGACTTCAGTAGTAGACAGGACTTATTTCCAAAATGCAGAAGACTTGTTACATTCATTTGCAAACTTCAGGCATTGACTTTTTAGGCTAGGACACAGCACAGGTTTTCTTCTGTTTACAGGTGCCCATGGCTGCTGATTATTGGGACAAGGCTTGAGGAATCAGAGAATTTATACATGTTTGCAATCTGCATCGCCTGGGGTTTCCTAGTGATGGCTGTAAACAATCCGTAGCCGTAGAGAGCTAATTAAAGTCTGAGACCTTATAAAACTTGAAATCTGAAATATCTTGGGGTATCCAGACTTTTGCATGGTTCTCCTTTCCTTTTTTTTCACTGTTCAATTGTACAAAACAAATGCAGTACACTTTTTCTTTCGGCTGCTCCTGTTAGGGATCTTCTTCCATATCGTCCTGTCTTCTGTATCTTGCTCTGTTAAACCCACCATCTCAATGTCCTCTCTCTACATCCATAAACCTTCTCTTAGGCCTTCCTCTTC
Source organism: Polypterus bichir lapradei (assembly GCA_026402145.1). Classification (NCBI taxonomy): domain Eukaryota; kingdom Metazoa; phylum Chordata; class Cladistia; order Polypteriformes; family Polypteridae; genus Polypterus; species Polypterus bichir. The sequence goes on from JANRMT010062791.1 coordinate 9,782,311, forward strand.
CATGGCAGCTTTATCGTTAATATCCTTTTCCCAATATACCCAGTATCTCTCTTCTGCACATGTCCAAACCAAAGCAATCTCGCCTCTCTGACTTTGTCTCCCAACTATCCAACTTGAGCTGACCCTCTAATGTACTCATTTCTAATCCTTTTTATCCTCGTCACACCCAATGCAAATCTTAACATCTTCAACTCTGCCACCTCTAGCTCTCTTCAGCTTTCTGGTCTGTGCCACTGTCTCCAACCCGTATAACATAGCTGGTCTCACTACTGTCCTGAAGACCTTCCCTTTCACTCTTGCTGATACCTGTCTGTCACAAATTACTCCTGACACTCTTCTCCTTTCATTTCACCCTGCCCTCTACTCTTTTTCACCTCTCTTCCACAATCCCCTATACTCTGAATTGTTGATTGCAGGTATTTAAACTCTTTCACCTTCATCAACTCTACTCCCTGCATCCTCACCATTCCTCTCACCTCCCTCTTATTCATATACATATATTCTGTCTTGTTCTTGCTGACCTTCATTCCTCTCCTCTAGAGCAAACCTCCAACTCTCCAGGGTCTCCTTGACCTGCTCCCTACTCTCGCTACAGATCACAATGTCATCAGTAAACATCATAGTCCACAGGGACTCCTGTCTAATCTCATCTGTCAACCTGTCCATCACCAATGCAAATAAGAAAGGACTCAGAGCCGATCCTTAATGTAATCCCACCTCCACGTTGAATGCATCTGTTATTCCTACTATAGTTCTCACCACGGTCACACTTACCTCATACATATCCTCTTAAATACTTCTCTGCCACACCTGACTTTCTCATACAATACCACAACTCCTCTCGAGGCACCCTGTCATATGCTTTCTCCAGGTCCACAAAGACACAATGCAACTCCTTCTGGGCTTCTCTATGCTTCTCCATCAACACCCTCACACCCTCAGAGCAAACATTGCATCTGTGGTGCTCTTTCTTGGCATGAAACCATACTGCTGCTCACTAATCATCACCTCCCTTCTTAACCTAGCTTCCACTACTCTCTCCCATAACTTCATGCTGTGGCTCATCAATTGTATCTCTGTGTCTCTGTAGTTACCACAGCTCTGCACACCCCCCTTATTCTTAAAAATCGGTACCAATACAGTTCTTCTCCACTCCTCAGGCATCCTCTTACTTTCCAAGGTTCCATTAAACAATCTGGTTAAAAACATCACTGCCATCTCTCCTAAACACCTCCATTCTTCCACAGGTATATTATCTGGACCAACAGCTTTTCCATTCTTCATCCTTTTCATAGCTGTTCTTACTTCCTCCTTGAAAATCTGTTGCACTTCTTGATTTACTATCTCCACATAATCCAACCATCTCTCTCTCTCTCTCTCTCCATTTATCAGCCTCTCAAAGTACTCTTTTTTTTTTTTTTTTTTTTTTTTATCTGCTCAACACACCCTCCTCACTTGTTGGTATGTTTCCATCTTTATTCTTTATCATCCTAACCTGCTGCACAATCTTTGCCAGCTCGGTCCCTCTGTCCAGCTAATCGGTACAGGTCCTTTTTTCCCCTCTTTAGTGCCTCTCATACACCCCATTATATGCCTTTTCTTTAGCCTTCACCACCTCTCTCTTCACCTTGCGCCTTATCTCCTTGTACTCTTGTCTACTTTCTGCATCTCTCTGACTATCCCACTTCTTCGACATCCTCTCCCTCTGTATACTCTGCTGTACTTCCCCATTCCACCACCAGATTTCCTTTTACTCCATCTGTCCAGATGTCATACCAAGCACCCTTCTTGCTGTCTCTCTTACTACTTCTGCTGCAGTTGCCCAGCTGTCTGGCAACTCTTGACTGCCACCCAGTGCCTGTCTTACCTTTTCCCTAAACTCAACCTTGCAGTCTTTCTCCTTCAACTTCCACCATTTGATCCTTGGCTTTGCCTGCACTCTCTTCCTCTTCTTGATCTCCAATGTCATCCTACAGACTACCATTCTATGCTGCCTAACTACGCTATCCCCTGCCACCACTTCGCCGTCTTTAATCTCCTTCAGATTGACTCTTCTGCATAGGATATCATCTACCTGTGTGCATCTTCTTCCACTCTTGTACGTCACCTTATCTTCCTCCCTCTTCTTAAAATATGTATTCACCACAGCCATGCCCATCCCTTTTGGAAAATCCACTATCCTATGACCACCTTCATTCCTCTCCTTGACACGATACCTATCCATCACATCCTCATTTCCTCTGTTCCCTTCACCAACATGTCCATTGAAATCCGCTCCAATTACCACTTTCTGTCCCTTGGGTATACTGTTCATCTCCTCATCCAACTCACTCCAGAAATGTTCTTTCTCATCCATCAAACACCTAACCAAATTCATCATCACACATCCAATTTCCAGCTTCATAATAATTACTGTCTGACTTTCCTCACCTCCAAAACACTGTTGACATACTGTTCCTTCAGAATAACTCCTACTCCATTTCTCCTCCCATCCACACCATGATAGAACAATTTGAATCCACCTCTGATCCACCTGGCCTTACTGTCCTTCCATTTAGTCTCTTGCACGCACAATATATCAACCTTCCTTCTTTCCATCGCATCGTCTGTCTCTGAATGTTGGCAGTATGACTGTTAAGGGAACAAAGTTCCTACCCTCAGTTCCACTCTCTTTTACTTTTCTCCTGTCCTTGTGCCTCGGGACACGTCTCCTTTTTCAGCCAACAGTAGCTCAATTTCCGCCAGCACCCTGTTGGCTAACAGTACTGGTGGCGGTTGTTGTTAATTTGGGCCTCATCCGATCCGGTATGGAAATTTGTATCGTTGTCTGCATATTGACCTGGCAAAATTTTACACCAATGCCCTTCCTGACGTGACCCTCCCCATTTATCTGGGCTTAGGATCAGCACGAAGAAACGCACTGGTTTGTGCATCCTCTGTGGGATGAAAAAACTAATCTTGCATAAAATGCTTTAATTTTATGTCTTTTGGTAATCCGTTCATCTTCTGCTCTTAAATCTGTTCACAGTAAAAGACATTTTAAGCAGTGGTTTACAAACTTTGGCATTCCACTGTATAGAGAGATGGAATTCCAGACATGGGGTTCTTTGTTATTGCTGGTGTATAATTTTGGCTTGGTTTAGGTTATTTAATTTGATTTTCCTGCAGTTTGTTTAGCCTTCAAGAGTTAGTTTCTGTTAGCATTTTCCTTTTTCTTTAGAAACATGGGATGCATTTTGTTGTGTTTTGGGTTTTGTTGAGGGGAAATGGTAGCTCCCTTTTCAGCACAGGAAGGCAGTGGAATTGCACTTGCTTTATAAAGGGTAGTGTTAGTAGAGTCAGACTGTCTGCCAATAGATTGCTGAGAGAGAGCGACCACTGGGTGGCTGAGCATTTTGCTGTGTAATCAGAGCAGATTGAAGCTTCCTTTTAACTAGTATAGGCTCCTAAATTTATAGTGTGGAGTATCATTTTTCTTGATCGCGTGTTGATTCAGAGCCCTTACTTTGGTTATTTATTTAAGGCCGCTTTATACGTATGGACTGAGTTCGTATTTGGATAAGAGCCTTTGATTTTATTTATTTCCCCACTAGGAGTTTTTGGTGTATATTTTTTTTATTTTAAATATTTTTCACTGTAAATATTTTTTACACCCTGAACTAGGAATTCATTTTTAAGTGACTGTGTGAAATAAAATCTGCCTATTTTCCTTTCTACATCTGCCATCGTTTTTGCCTCTTTTTGCAACCATTTTTATGAATCAGTCCCAAACAACCAGCAGGGCTTCTGGTCCCACAGGTGGCTTGTGACAGTATGCTGTACGTGTAAAGTAGCCATCTTAAACAGTGTGCACTGTAGTGCCTCATACGATATGGGTATATCTATCTATTTATCATATAATACAAATGTTAAGGTCTATATCTAGTCCCTCTAAGAAATATGATTGATCAGTTTGACTTTGGTGTGTAATTGGTCAGTGTGGCTTTTGTGATGCAATCAGAAGAAGTGTGAGCATGAGACACACAAGGAGGAATAAAGGCTTATGAGGCATGTTGAGTGTGTTGCCTTCAAAGATAGAAAGTATAAAACCGGACAGGAAGAGAGAAAGGCACCTAGAATATAATGAGTCTGAGAAGCAGGCTTTACGGGGAACACACTTAAGAGAGTGAGTGATGGTGAAGAGACTTTCACATATGCAAATGTCGAGGAAAAGCACTCTGAGTACATGTAAAATAAGAGAGAGCAAATATTATTTAGTTATTCTATTACCCATCTTTGACAGGGACTGAGATCAAACAATTCATGATAAATATTTCTTGTACCTATCTCCTTATTTATAACGACAAATTTTAGTTTTTAGGTCTGTAGATGATTCTTTAGAGGTTCCCATGTTGCCACTCTCTAAGAGAGAACCAAGAACAATCACAACTAGCTGATATCTATGTTAAATAACATTTTTTCTGATTGTTTTCATATCTGTCTTTTTGCAGTTTAAGGTCTAATGAGCTAATCAAAGCAATTTTGTGCTGCAACCTGTCCGCATTAAATGACTGTCATTTTGCACGTCCCATTTTTACATTTTTTCATACACCTTAATAATGCTACACTGAGAATTTTGCTGTCTACATTTCTCTAGTTAAAAAAAAAAAAAAAAAAGGCATAGTGCTGTGATAGTCTGTTATGAAGACCGAGCAAATTATCATGCAACCTGAGAGGAGTGCCCAAACTTTTACATCTGAGAGGAGTGCCCAAACGTTTACATAGCACTGTATATTTATATACATAAATTTCATTTGTGTTCCATGTCTACAACGATCTGTGTAAATGTAGGATGATAGGAAATGCAAGGCAAGAAATGCTGAACACATGCAGAAAACAGAACACTAATATTGACATGAAGTGAATAATGTATGAGGACTTTAGTCCAAATATCAAATAAACACATGCACTTTTATCCAAGAATATAACCAAAGGAAAACAAATCATCATTCAATTTACATATTGCTGTCAATAAGTTAAAAACCCAAGCTCAAATGTCAAGTGACAGAAAGTTGATATGTATTCTTGGATGGTGTAGAGGTAAGAACTGCTGCCTTATAACCAAAAGGTTGTGGGTTCGAGTCTGGGTGCTCCATTTTGAGTAGTGAGCTGCTATTGTTATTACTATAATAAAAATATACATTTAAGTCTAACATCCAGTGTAAATTTTTTTGATTTTTTTTTTTTGGGTTTTATTGTTCATTAAAAGCGCATGTGTGTGTTTGATATATGGACTGAAGTCTTCACACATTATACACTTCATTTCAATATTAGTACAAAATGGAAAAGGTTTCTGTTTTAGGTGTGTTTTCAGCATTTCTTCCCTCACATTTCCTGTTATCCTACATTTGCACAGATCGCTGTAGACACAAAACACACATGAAATATATATATTCCAAATAATGATATATTATTTATACTATGCAACTTGGGCACCTCACACCCAGATAAAGAGACTTGAGTTGGGAGAAGTTTGCAACTGACCTCTGCTCTGCCAGGGATAGGATGGGACAGCAGATTGCTTGCTGATACATTTGCAACACAAATGAGCTGATGGAGAGGTGTGAAGGAATTTCAAGTGGTGCAGGATTATGACTTCTTTTGTAGGCTTTAGGGATTCTAGTGTTAAACAATATCCCATTTACAGTGAATAAAGGTCAATGGTAATGTGCAGCTACTTAAACACCACAATATACTACGAGCATCTTTGAATTGGCTAAAATCTAGACAACCAGGGACCCCTGTGTGAAGATAAATTTGATACACAGGGAAAATGGGAAGAATCCTGGATTCCAGCAATGTCAAATGATATTCATAACTGTATAACCTCCACTGGGAGTAGCCTCCTGGATTTCAAATGCCCCACCACATTTGGAAAACCACCAACAGAATCTGTAAAGAACATTGTAGGTATGGTTCTGTGTTTTACCTGGGTAGTAAATCCCTGCCCAGAATGTATCCAGGGTGTTCCTAACAAATTTAGATCCTGTTTAAATGACTATTATCAGTTTGTTTTGATGTGAGAGATACTTTTATCCCTTCAAAGAAGGCAGAGTCCAGAGAATGCAGAACAATTCTTTATTTTCACAGAGTAATGCACAAATGTCTCAGTCCATGGAATGAGCCCTCAATTAAACAATTCATCTCCTTTTATCATCACATTACATCATCTGACTCTCAATATGCAGAACTTTATCACCTTCTCCAATCCGCTGAATCGCTCAGTAATTTCCAACTCTTATCTCCCATTATTTTGAGCACCACTTTAAGAGAGGTGTTTTTACAAATTTTCTCATTGATATTAGCACCGCTTCATAGAGGGGGGTGTATGGACTTTCCCATCAGTTTATCCCCACTTTCTGGAAGGGCGTTTTGTTACTTATTTACCTCATTCTAACTTTGGAAAATGATTGTGGCTTTTATATATATTGTGACGTGTGAAGCCATGTCTTGCACCCCAAAACACGAGGCTGAGTCTCGGTACTTTAGCAAAACCAGCTTTATTCATTTCGAAACAGCAACAGCACGGTTATTTATTGTAGCAGGATCTACCACTCTCCTATACACAGCATTCAGACAGGGTCATGTCCAAGTAATACTGTTCCCTGCATTTCTAATGTTCCTTGCATCACCCATTGAGGACAGGTGCTTATAGCACAACCATGGTTGGCTCAGATTGACCGGGCAACAGAGAAGCTGTCGTCCACAGACATGGCGATCGCGCTTTGGGGTGTTCTTCAGCATGTCATCCCGTTGGGGGTGGGGGGCGGGGAAGGAGTCCCAAAAGAGTTTAGAAACCTTACATTCAGCCCCCAACCGCTTTGTCCACACTGATACAGGTAAAGCGACTATCAAGCCGGGCTTCGCTAGGCGGGAGAGAACACCAGCATTGGAGTGTGCAGTCCCGGGACGGTAACTAACATCAACACCAAACATTTGCAAGCTAATAGACTACTAAGTGAGCCGGGAATTTGTATCCTTCTGTTTGTATTGCCATTGTAGTGGGTCGTGGTCAGTCCCCAGAGATAGTAATGGAGGGTGTCTACCACCCACTTAATTGCCTCCTTTATTGCGGGGATTGTGTTCCAGAACCCCCACCCCCCCCACGCGAAAGGTGAAAATCCGCAAAGTAAAAACTATATGTTCATATGATTATTTTTGTATATTTTTAGTCCTTATAAACTCTCCCACACTCTTATAATCATTTCCCGCACAGTTATACAGCATAAACCCTTTGTATTCTCTTAGGTTATTGGGCAAGATTTGTTGAAATTATCTACGTTAACACAGTTTATATACAGTAAAACCTAAATTATTATTTTAAAGATATCAAGCGTCTCCGATATTGCATATGTTAGTCATTACGATAGACAGGCCACCAGCAATAAATACGTACATTGCAAGAAAAATTGTATACAGTAAAATGTGTGTTCAGTGACATTAAATGTACGTACATGTACCAAGTACTGTACGTAGAAAATTATGGTTACTCACCAACAATGACCTGACAATTTGTCTAATGACAATGAGTTTAGTTTTACTGCACAACAAAGGAGAGCGTTACAGCTCTTCTAAAGGAGCCACTTCAGGCGACTGTGTAGCACTGCCGTTGTTCTTCTTCCGGCAGTCTTCAATTCAAATCTTAAAGCAGATTCCATCTGGGCTACTGCCTTATTACGTCCACTTACAACTTGTTTTGCGCCCTGGTTAAAAGAACACTGTGGCCGTAGATCTTATATTCTTTTACTCTTTATTTAAAAAAAAAAAAAAAAAAAGAATCGTGGACTCATTGATGCTGTAATGGCGTCCTACAGCGGTGTAGCTTTTCCCTTCCTTCAACATAATGCAAAACTTTTTCCTTTTCGGCAATCGTTGGGATCTTCTGTTGGCGCTTGGGCATGGCCCCTGAAGCAGTAGCAGGAGCAGATCTTTTTGGAGCCATAACGAAGGGCTTGACTATGCACAAAGATAAACATAAAAGAGCACAAAAGTTAACTCTTTACACAGTGAAACACATTGATGCTGAATGAGCGAGACAAGACTTCCTGGTTAACGCCGTGGAATCTAATTCTGTGCTCCGTCGCTGTGCCAATCAGCACACAGGAACTTAACTGCGTGCTCTGATTGGTTAGCTTTTCAGCCATCCACCAATAGCGTCCCTTGTATGAAATCAACTGAGCAAACCAACTGAGGAAGCATGTACCAGAAGTAAAAAGACCCATTGTCTGCAGAAACCCGCGAAAAATTTGCGTTTATATATTTAGATATGCTTACATATAAAATCCGCGATAGAGTGAAGCTGCAAAAGTCAAAAAGCGCGATATAGTGAGGGATTAATGTATATAAAATATAATACACACACACACACACGCTACCATGGCTGTTCGTTTTTCTGTTAAAGTACTCGCAAGTCTGTTCCTGAATTAATTCTATAATAGAATAAAAGTGTCAGTAACCCGAGACACTGTTTTTTTTTTCTTTTCAAACATGTGTTGATACAGTGCTGTATCATCACCACATTTTAAAATATAGATTATACACTATGCATCGTTGTACTTTCTGGAGTAATGTCTATTTGTCACGCATGAGTGCAGTACTGACTGTCTTGATACTAGATGTACTGTAAGAAAGCTGGTACTATTACATTTTCTGAACTTTGGTGCAAAATTAGTATGGATTTTATTTTTCCTCTTGCTGTTTACTCTGAATTTTGATATCCAGATTGTTAATGAATACTGTAATAAATTTGTTAAATGCTAATTGGTGACATTTTTAAAATATTTAAAAAAAAAAAAAAAGCCAAGGCAACATAGTGGGCAGCGTTACTTTGTAGTGTCTGGACCTTCATTTGCATATTTTCTATGGTTTTATGAGATGTGTGTGGTGTTCAATCCCAATAGTCCAAATTACTATATATACATTTACATTCTTCTAAATTAGACTTGTTTTATCCAGGGTTTATTCTTTCCTGGTTCCTTGCAGCCTTGTACAGGAAAAACCTTCTCAATCAAGTGTGTGTTAATGAAAAACTTCATTTTACTTTGGATAATAAATTAACTTTTTGATGTTTCAATTTTTTAGCCAACCAGAAGCTCCAAAAGAAGTCGTTTGTTCTGTGAGGAGGATGACCGACAAATTAATTCAAGGTCACCAAGGAGAAGTCATAGGGTAACAGTTGTGCCTCAGGTTAGAAATTCTATACTTTTAGTGTTAGAAATATTTAAGGTTTTAATTTTTATTTATATGTTTATACTGGATAGTTATTCTGAATGTGATATGCTTTACTTGCAAGAAAGTTTGCTCATTATAAAATGCCTACTGAAAAACCAGTATAGGTATGCTTTTTCCTCTCCTTCCATTAATGCTTGAGCCTTCAGAAAAATGAATTCGCCTCTTTAATTATCCAAGTAATTACTTCAGTTTCTTTATTTTGGTTACAAGGTTCGACTTGCTTAAATTTTTTTGGAATATAGCAAGCATATATATGTTACATGAGGACAATTTCGTGTTTTGTTAACCTTGGTTTTTAAGATTTTTATGATCATTATAATCATGCTTTTCATTCTACTATTGCAGGTGCTTATGCTGTTACTAATGAGCATGCTAGTGAGCAACACAGTGAAATTAAAGGTGCTGCACTGTCATTTGCTCCAATGCCAACTCTGCTTTTTGTTCATTATTGTTACTATGATACAGTTAAAGAACCATTCTTTGCAGAAAAGGGTGAATAGGAAAATGTCAACTGAGAGTTTAGCATTTAAAAATGAAAGGTCTAAATATGTTTTGTATTACTGTAAATCTGAAAACTACTGTTATTTTTCTACAGGTATAATAAAAGAAAGACCATCTAACACTAGAATTACCAAAGCCTACGAAAAAACACGTAATCCCGGCCCACCTTAAATTCCTTCACACCTGTCCGTCAGCGTCTTTTGTGTTGTAAATGTGTCGATAAGCAAAAGCAGCAAGCAGCCTGCTATCTCATCCCCCCACCAACGCAGAAAGGGCACAAAGTTCTCTCAGCTCAAGTCTTTTTTCCTGCCTGTGAGTTGCTTAGAGTTGTAGAGGGTAAATAATATATCATTATTTGGAATACACACATTTTCATGTGTGTTCCGTGTCTACAACAATCTATGTAAACACATCATTAAAACAAACGTTTTTCATGTTTTAGTAATGACAAAATGTAGACATGAAGTGTATAATGTGTAAAGCCTGAAGTCCAAATATCAAACACACTTCACAAAAGGTACAAGTATAACTAAACAAGTGCACTTTTATTCAAGAATGTAACTGCTGAAAAAGATCCCGCGTTAGGGTGAAACATTGACACACTCTTAATACAACTGCTACTGACTGGTAATTATAAGGTCATGGGTTCCACGCCAGACATCTTTTTTTTGAGAAGTGAGCTGCTCTTATTCTTACTATTTTATACAATAAAAACATACATTTGATTTTAGTATGCTACCACCAGTGTAAATTTATGGTACTTGTAAAGGTTACTGGAGGTTTTTTTTTTTTTTTTTCTCAGTTTTATTCTCCCAGTCACGTTCATGTTCTCCACATACCACAAATTCCTCCCCCCAACCCCCTCCCCTCCCAATATGCTTTCACAGAGGTGAACTCAGATGATGATGATGAGAGTGCTACATCGGAGAAAGAATGCTCATAGCACTTTTGCTGTTGCTGTACTTTGTATATAAAAGCCATATTGAATGTTATTTACCTTGATTCATTTACTTATCTTCCTACAATGTAAAATCACAAGTAGACTGCAGAGCATCCTGAGTTTGATCGACACGGGCAGAATCCACCTGCAGCTATAGACTCTTCAGTATGCAAGTGACTCTCCATGCTAGTGTTTAGATCTGGACGGTGTATATGCCCAAAAAAGAAGTCTGACTGCATTCTTGTATCTTTGCTTGCGCACTGAAGTGTCAGCATGCACTCTGCGTGGCATTACACTTGTATTTTTTGAGCATGCCCGCCCGGCTCCCTACTTCAGAGAGAAAGGGATTTACCTGTTCACTTTGGGTATTGTGAAAGTATCTCTGCTGGAGATTTCACTCACAAGCCAGCCTAAAATACCACAATGAAACAATGGTGAAAAGTGTTTGAACGTTGGTTGTAGGGAATTACAAGTAAAAACTTATGCCGCTTAGCTAAATGGATCAGCCAGGTCAAGCAAGGCCAGACAGAAATTTCCATTTAGCTGAGCAATAGAACTTGCTGCTTGTAATTCCAGAGACCTGCTGTCATCATCTTGGGGAAGTAGAGCAACACCTTGAACAAATTCCTGAGCCAAATGTTTTAGGGAAGATGAAAGAGAACTTAAAACTTATATGCTCTCTTTTTATTTATAATGTGTTGATGAAAGCTTTAGTTAGTAATGATTAAAGTATTCTTTTACTTCAACATTTTGGGAGGTTTAGAGTTTTTGATGTGTGTGTTTTTTCTGAAAGTTTAAATCCTAGGAAAACAGTGCAAAGGTTAAATACCAGCTCATTGTGTACCAATTGACTGACTGAATGATACTGAAAGCATTTGAAACTAAATTCATGAAATTGTAGAGATGTAGAGACCAACATCTTGAGATCTTAATTCTTTTAGGGCGGATGTCGACTTTTGTCGACAGGAGGGGTTGAGGGCGTATGTCAACATCCAGGGGTAGCGGGCAATAATCGGCTCTTAATAGCGACAAAAATCACTGTTATGTCACAGGCATTCCCGCTCTGCTTGGAGGAATGTTTGACTCCTTGACTCTGCGTCTAATCCCCGTGTGTATGTTAGTTACGAAATGTAAACAAATGTAAACAAAGGCAAGATGGCATTGACATCTCACGAAGGAGCGAAGCGAGTGCAAAAAAGAAAATGCTCGCCAGACGATGTTTTGCGCATTATTGCTGAGTCGGACTCTGATTTTTTTCAGAATCTGATTTTGTTGACAGTGATCAGGAGATCGAGCAAGAGAGTGAGGAACTGGCATCAGCTGATCGAACATAAGCCGATACCGCCCCAGCTGATTGGCTGCCAGCTGAGCACATTCGTGTAGCTGATGCACCTATGGCAAGGTTCGTGTGGGTGGAATACCCAGACATTGTTCTGTGGGAGCCAAACTGGCTACCGGACTTCACAAGACAGCATGGCTTGCTGTTAGACACAACAGATTACCAGCTGCTGGACTACTAGACTGGTGATATAATTTCAGGGAGCATTGGTCCAAACGTGCTTTGTCCCCTGGTTGCTTTGGACAGGTTATACCGCGTGATAGGTACATGCTGCTGCAAAGTTTTATTCACTTCTGTGTTAACCAGAAGCAACTCCCCAAGGGGTGAGCTAGGCTATAACCACATGTATAAAGTTCAGTCCCTGCTTGACATTGTGGAACCAACATATAAACAATTTTATCAGACTGGCCGTGATTTGTCTGTGCATGAATCTATGATAAAATAAAAGGGACGCCTTTTTTTTCTGCCAATATATGCCAGACAAGCCTACAAAGTATGGCATAAAGGATTTTGTACTGGCAGAAGTAAACATTGGTTTCTGACTGAAAGTAATTACATATACAGGAAAGTATTTCTTTCAAACTGTCCCTTGACAAGTCAGGTTGTGCTGGAGCGGCTTCAGGGTTATGAACATTTGGTTCATGTTGTGTACATGGACAATTTTTATACATCACTAGAATTGTTCATGGAGCTACAGAGCAGGGGAGCTGGAGCTTGTGGCCCAGTGAGGGTGAACAGGAGACACAGGCCTTCACATTTGAAGCCAGACAGGCTGAAGATGAAAAGTTGACAATACGGTTTTCGTGCGGGCAGAAAAATTGGTGGTGGTGGCATGGCATGATGTCAAATGGGTGACTTGTCTCTCTTCAGTATACATTAACAATATATGTCAGAAAGTGCAGCAACAGACAATTGAAAAGAAAACGCCAGTGCAACACGTATTGTAAGCATTGCAATGTGGCAATGCATGCATTTGGCTGCCTTGAGTGATGTCATACTTTGCAGGATGTTGCTGTGTAACATGTATATGATATGTATGTGAAATTATAGTATTTGAAATTATATAGTATGCAGGCTCATACAACATGCAAGACAGTAACATTTGTCAAAAGTAAATATTTTTTGCTGATTTGATATGTTAAGCAATTGCTTTGTGTTCTTTTTTTTTTTTTTTTAAAAAGTTAGTTTTTGGAAAAAAAATTCAGCCCTGGGAGAAAAGAAGCAAAAAGTAAATTAGCCCTAAAAGAGTTAATGTGCGCTATTGTTTGTAAATCATGATAAGTTCAGACAAGTAAGCTGGACCTTGGACATTTAAGGCTTTATATATTAAAAGGAGGGTTTTGAAATCTGCCCTAAACTTAACTGGGAGCCTGTGTAAGGATTTAAGAACTGGAGTTGTGTTCATATTTTCTTGTAATTCTTGCCGCAGCATTTTGGATTAACTGGAGGCTGTATAAAGAACAATTTGAACATCCAGTAAATACCGCATTGCGATAGTCAATCCTACAACAGTTGGATCTCGCTAAGTCGACCTTCCCTAAGTTGAAAACCTCCCTATGTCGAATTACTCGTTAGTCCCCGGCTGAATTCCCATAAGACCAATGTATTTTAGCTCTCCTCAACTCAAACTTTTTGGCTCCCAACCTCCGTTAGTTGAATTTTCTATGGCCTTTTGAGTTATTATTCTGAGGCTACATTTCAGAACACGTGGTCTGGAAAACCAAGAAAAGGGATGCAAAGTCTTATCTTAATGCATTCCACAAGGGATTAAGCGACTCTCTGAGGGTAGGATGTCTATTTTGAGACCAAAAATGTCCGAAAACTAAAGGGAGTGGCTGGAATAATCTGTGTCCCTTTGGTGCTCCATGGGTCATAACCAACTGGGTGGTGTCTGGAATTTCCAAATTGTCTCAAGAGACTTTTTTAACTCATTTTCCCTTCACCTTTGTCAGTCTCTTGTCGGGAGGAGCCTTGAATAGTGTTCGTGTCTGTGTGCTTCTACCTGGTCTCCCGTGCGGAACGTGCCCCGAAAATGGAAACTGGTAAGCGTAAGCTTAAAATGTCAATCGCGGAAAAAGTTACCGTCATCAGAGCCGTCGAAAAGGGTGACAAGTACGCTCTCCACTTTTCTGAAAGAAAAAGAAAGGATTTTGAAACTGTACAGTGAGAAGTCATGTGGCCATCAGAAGAGGATGAGGGAATGTGAGTATCCCGTCATTGAACAATGCATTTTGAAGTGGTTTGTGCAAGCGAGGGATAGGAACGTTCCTACTGATGGGAAGCTTTTGCAAGCAAAAGCAGAAGAATTTGCCAAAAAGTTGGGCCATTCAGAATTTAAAGCCAGCAGTAGTTGGCTGGATAAATTCAAGAAAAGACATGGAATTGTGTTTAATAGGCAATGTGGCGAAAGTGCGCAAGTGCCAGAAGAAGATTGCAGTCATTGGATACAGAAACTGCCAGAAATTGTTCAAGATTACAGTCCTGATGATGTCTTTGATGCAGACAAAACTGTTTTATTCTTCAAATGCACTCCAGACAAAACAATGACTTTCAAAGGTGAACCTTGCCATGGCTCAAAGAAAAGTAAGGAGCGTGTGACTGTTCTTTTGGGTGCAAACATGAGTGGGTTAGAAAAATTGCCCGCATTGTTGATTGTGAAATCATTGAAACCCAGATGCTTCAAAAATGTGAAATTGCTACCTATGCATTACGAGGCCAGTAAGAAAGCTTGGATGACATCCAAGCTTTTCTCCAAGTGGCTAAAGAAAGTGGATGCAGTGATGGTCCGGAAGAAAAGAAGAATCATTCTTTTCATCGACAGTTGCACAGCACATAAGCATATACCTGTCATGAAAGCTGTGACAATCAAGTTTTTGCCGCCAATCATGACATCTAAGCTTCAACCTCTCGACCAGGGCATCATTAACAATTTCAATTTGCGATACTGCAAACTCGTAAGAAAATTGCTGCGGGATATTGAAGATAAACGCCCACTAGGAGTTGACCTGTTGGAAGTGATGCGAATGGCTCGGAGCGCTTGGGATGAAGTTCCGGAAGAAACAATCAAGAATTGCTTCAAAAAAAGCAGGTTTTGGACAGCAAACCATTGACGATTCAGAGGAGCACTTGGAAGGAATGTCAATGAAAACAGACAACGCACTTGCAAGTCCCGAAGAATGGTCCATGGTTCTGACAGCTACTGGTGCCAATAAGGAAGTGTCCTTTCAAGATTTTTTCAAAGTTGACAGTGCGGTGAATGTTTGTGGAAAACTAACGGACGCTGACATTATTGCTGAGTTGGAAAACAAGGAACAAAAGGAAAATGAGTGGGGATGAGGAAGAATACGGCAGCAATGTCAATACTCAGCCTGTCCCCAGCCGAAAAGAACCGAGGCAGGCTATTGACATACTGCGCAGATTCTTCGAATCTCTGCCGGATCTTGAGGAAAATGCGTTTCGGTCCATTGACAAGATTGAGGAGATTGTCGAGCGAGATGCTTCGGCACATTGACGCCAAACGAAGTTAACAGACTTTTTTCTCTAGAGATAATCGAACAGTGCAATGAAACAGGTTAGTACATACTGTAGATGCATGTACTGGTATGTAGCCTACATGTATATGTATAAAATGACAATATAATAAACGGTTATATAATAATTAAGCCGGAAAAATTGATGTCCTTGATTAACCCGCGCCTATTACGCTATTTTCCCTAACTCAAACTCCATAAGTTTAATTTTTTTCGGGTCCCTTTTGAGTTCGATTTGGGGAGGGCCGACTGTAGAAATAAATGCATGAATTAATTTCTCACTATCCTGTTTATCTCGAACTCGCCTTAGTTTCCCAACATGTTTAAGATGGAAGAAGCTTGATTTGGACATCTTTGTAATGTGCTGGAGTCAAAGATCACTCCTAGATTGTGGCCTGATTCAGTAAAATTAATGGGGATTTCAACTGAATTAAATGATGCCAAAATACTTTAGTGATCAGCGTCATTTCCTCTAATAATTAGCATTCGTTTTATCTGTGTTTAAAGATAGTGAATTAAAGGAGTAGATGAATGAGAACTAACACAACTAATTAAAAACCACATTGGAGAAACTTCATTAGATCTAAATGAAAGGTTTAATTGGATGTCTTCTGCATATGAGTAAAAATGAACATTGTTTCCTAATGATAGATCCCAGTGGAAGCATGTAAAGTGAAAACAGTAAAGGTCCCAGTACTGAGCCCTGCGGGACACCATATCTCACTTCTGTGTATAATGATGGAGTGCTGTCGGCATATTTCTGTACGTATTGGAATAGATTTGATAAATAAGAACTAAACCAAGCAAGCACAGTGCCTGTAAGCCCAGCGTCATTTTCTAGCCTATGCAATAAAATCGAATGGTCAGTGGTGTTGAATGCTGCTCTTAAGTCTAACAACATAATTACAGAATATCATTGACAACCCATGTTAGTGCCGTTTCTGTACTATGACCAGTGCGGAAACCAGACTGGAATTTCTCAAATAAATTGTAATGCATAAGGTGTGACTGAAGCTGATTGGCGACTACTTTTTCTAGTACAGGTGCTGGTCATAAAATTTAGAATATCATGACAAAGTTGATTTTATTTCAGTAATTCCATTCAAAAAGTGAAACTTGTATATTTAGATTCATTCATTACACACAGACTGATGTATTTCAAATGTTTATTTCTTTTAATTTTGATTATAACTGACAACTAATGAAAGTCCCAAATTCACTATCTCTGAAAATTAGAATATTGTGAAAAGGTTCAATATTGAAGACACCTGGTGCCACAATCTAATCAGCTAATTAACTCAAAACACCTGCAAAAGCCTTTAAATGGTCTCTCAGTCTAGTTCTGTAGGCTACACAATCATGGGGAAGACTGCTGACTTGACAGTTGTCCAAAAGATGACCATTGACACCTTGCACAAGGAGGGCAAGACCCAAAAGGTCATTGCTAAAGAGTCTGGCTGTTCAAAGAGCTCTGTGTCCAAGCACATTAATAGAGAGGCGAAGGGAAGGACAAGATGGGGTAGAAAAAAAGTGTACAAGCAATAGGGATAACCGCACCCTGGAGAGGATTGTGAAACAAAACCCATTCAAAACTGTGGGGGAGATTCACAAAGCGTGGACTGCAGCTGGAGTCAGTGCTTCAAGAACCACCACGCACAGACTTATGCAAGACATGGGTTTCAGCTGTCGCATTCCTTGTGCAAAGCCACTCTTGAACAAGAGACCACGTCAGAAGCGTCTCGCCTAGGCTAAAGACAAAAAGGACTGGACTGCTGCTGAGTGGTCCAAAGTTATGTTCTCTGAAAGTAAATTTTGCATTTCCTTTGGAAATCAAGGTCCCAGAGTCTGGAGGAAGAGAGGAGAGGCACAGAATCCACATTGCTTGAGGTCCAGTGTAAAGTTTCCACAGTCAGTGATGGTTTGGGGTGCCATGTCATCTGCTGCTGTTGGTCCATTGTGTTTTCTGAGGTCCAAGGTCAACACAGCCGTCTACCATGAAGTTTTAGAGCACTTCATGCTTCCTGCTGCTGACGAACTTTATGGAGATGCCGATTTCATTTTCCAACAGGACCTGGCACCTGCATACAGTGCCAAAGCTACCAGTACCTGGTTTAAGGACCATGGTATCCCTGTTCTTGATTGGCCAGCAAACTCGCCTGACCTTAACCCCATAGAAAATCTATGGGGTATTGTGAAGAGGAAGATGCAATGCGCCAGATCCAACAATTCAGAAGAGCTGAAGGCCACTATCAGAGCAACATGGGCTCTCATAACACCTGAGCAGTGCCACAGACTGATTGACTTCCTGCCACTCCGTATTGCTGCAGTAATCCACGCCAAAGGAGCCCCAACTAAATATTGAGTGCTGTACATGCTCATACTTTTCATGTTCATACCTTTCAGTTGGCCAACATTTCTAAAAATCCTTGTTTTGCATTGGTCTTAATTGATATTCTAATTTTCCGAGATACTGAATTTGGGACTTTCATTAGTTGCCAGTTATAATCATCAAAATTAAAAGAAATAAACATTTGAAATACATCAGTCTGTGTGTAATGAATGAATCTAATATACAAGTTTCAGTTTTTGAATGGAATTACTGAAATAAATCAACTTTGTCATTATATTCTAATTTTATGATCAGCACCTGTATTTTAGAGAGAGAGAATAAATTTAAAATAGGTCTATAATTCTTAAGTATGTGTTGGTCTAGGTCTGACTTTTTAAGTAATGGTTTAATTACTGACACTTTTAGTGCATCCTAAGAGCTTAGGTCCAGTAAGTTACCACCTACTAGGAAAATGAGCCTGGACTTGGCCAGACTTCAAGACCAGGCTGTTTCTAATGAGTCTGCATGCAGTTTGTTTGAGTAACTATCGGATTTGAGTACGACTTCTGATCCTAATGTGATGTGGGAGACCTTCCATGACAAGACCCTGAACGTTGCTGAGGGTTGTGTTGGTGTTACCGGTGTTCCCAGAAGGTGTTTCATCTTGCAGGGCATCCTGGATATTATTGAGAGGAGTCGCAGCGCACTGCTCAATGGCAACTCTGTTCTGTACCGGGAACTGAGAAGGACAGCTGCGATGGCTCTGAGGGCAGATAAAGAGACGTTTGTTAGAGAAATCTGTGAGCAAGTGACACACCATCTGTGTTCTAGTGAACCACGTCCTGCTTACAGAGGAATCAAAGCATTATGCACCTCTGAATCTGTTCCTCAAGAGAGTCGCAGTCAGGGCAGCTGATGGAACAGTCCTTACGGATGACACTGCAATTGTGGCCAGCTGGGCTGGCTACTTTGAGCAGTTGTTCAAACCTGATCCTCCGGCTTGGACGTTGGATATCTCTGGGTCCACGGTTCTTGAGATTGGGTGGTTCACAGCTAATTGGAGAATCAATCTCACTGAGATTGCACAGGTGGTGAACCAGCTGAGTGGGGGGGGAGCTGCAGGGATCTGGAAAGGGAAGGGTAATCGCCTGGATTGCAGCAACTACACAGGGATAACACTGCTCTCGGTGCTGGCTAAGGTCCTTTCTAGGGTTGTCCTCAATAGGATCCGTGATCACTTGCTCACCTACCTGCGACCGGAACAGTCTGGCTTTACGCCTAAGAAGTCTACCATCGACTGCATCCTGGCAGTGAGGGTTCTCATTGAGCGCAAGCGTGAATATCGGCAGAGTTTCTTTGCAGCCTTTGTTGATTTTCACAAAGTGTTCGACTCGGTTGATCGAGCTGCCCTTTGGGGACATCCTGCGGATTCGCAGAATCCCCTCGAGGTTGCTTGATATCATGGCCAGCCTGTACACTGTTACTGTGAGTGCTGTACAGAGTGGAGGCAGGACCTCTGCTGTTTTTTTTTCCCCCAGTTGATTCTGGGGTTCGTCAAGGGTGTGTTCTTGCTCCTACTCTGTTTAATGCTTGTATGGACTGGGTGTTGGGCAAGGTTGTGGGGTCCAGCGGCTGTGGGGCATCTGTTGGTGAAGAAAGGTTCACAGATCTTGACTTTGCTGACGATGCTGTGATCTTTGGAGTCAATGGAGGTTCTGTTCGGGGTACTCGAGAGACTGAGTGAGGAGTCGGAGTGTCTGGGCTTGCGAGTGTCCTGGATAAAAACCAAGATCCAGGCCTTTAATGACCTCTTGGGCACATCCATCAGCAGTGTGTCTGTTTGCGGAGAGAGTGTTGACCTTGTTGAGAGGTTTACTAACCTTGGCAGTGACATTCATGTCTCTGGTGACTCTTCCTATGAAGTCAGTAGACAGATTGGGAGAGCATGGAGGGTCATGAGGTCACTGGAAAGGGGTGTGTTGCGCTCCAGTTATCTATGCAAAAGAATGAAGGTCCAAGTCTTGAGTCCTGGTGCTTCCTGTCTTGCTATATGATTGTGAGACATGGACGATATCCAGTGACCTGAGACAAAGACTGGACTCCTTTGGTACTGTGTCTCTCCGGAAAATCCTTGGGTACCGTTGGTTTGACTTTGTGTCAAATGAGCGGTTGCTCATGGAATCACGAATGAGGTACATTACCTGCATTGTGAGGGAGCGTCAGTTACGGTACTACAGCCATGTGGTGCATTTCCCCAAGGGTGATCCGGCTCATAAGATCCTCATTGTTGGAGACCTGAGTGGCTGGACCAGGCCA
Source organism: Polypterus bichir lapradei (assembly GCA_026402145.1). Lineage (NCBI taxonomy): Eukaryota > Metazoa > Chordata > Cladistia > Polypteriformes > Polypteridae > Polypterus > Polypterus bichir. Next base: position 9,802,536 of record JANRMT010062791.1, read on the forward strand.
AGGGGTCGCCCACATAACACCTGGCTGTGGCAGATAGAGGGTCATTTCCGGAGGGTCGGACTGGACTGTGTTTCTCCCTTGGGGGTTGCAAACCAGGATCCCGAGTTGTTTTGTTGTGTTATGTAGTGGGTGTGGCAACACACTGTACCAGTGCATGCTCCCAAACTTGACTTGACTTTAGTGCATCAGGTACTATGCCATGCAATAATGAACTATTGATAATGTTAAGAATAGGTGCAGTAAGAACATCCATTGCATTTTTTCCTAGTTTGTTGGCACTGGATTGGAGTAAGTTAGTATGTGGTTTAATTTTCTCATTGAAGAAGTTCATAAAGTCTGTGCTGCTAATATCTGTTGATATTTTGCACTTTTGATCTGAATTCCCATTTGTTAATTTAGCCACTGTTCTAAAAAGTATCCAAGGAGTTTTATTGGTATCTATTATTGTTGAATAGTATTCTGATCGAGCTTTAAAGAGAGCTTTTTTATATTTAACACTCTGTCCATGCAATTGGAAAGACCTGTAGCTTTGTTGTTCTCCATCTGTGCTCCAGTTTTCAACACTCTAATTTAAGAGCTCCAGTGTTCTTATTAAACCAGGGAGAGTTTATATGTGCTTTGATCACTTTTATTTTAAGGGGTGCCACTGTGTCCAGAGCATCTCTCAAGGTCACATTATAATGTGATGTCAGCTGAACTAAATTGTTTTCCACGTTTACATTTGATGTTAACTGATCTAAATGGTTTTCCACAATTACACTCGACTTACTCCAAGTATCTATACATTTTGATGCAGAATTACAATCTAGATGTCACACTGTCTTGTTTTAATCTCTAAGTGTGTTGGCAAGGGCAGGACTAAATCAAATGTAATTAAGTAGTGATCGGAAATTAATTCATTTAATGGAGTAATGTTTAAATTTCGACTTTGTAAGTTATAATTAAATCTTTGTGGTTATGATTATGAGTTGGCCCTTTGACAATGTGACAAAATCCTACTGAATTTAACAAATAAACTTTTGCTAAAAGTTTCCACATCAGTTTGTACATTAAAATCCCCCATCTATACTACTGTAAGTGATCATAATTTATTGCCAAATCAGATAAAATGTTCCTAAATTCAGTCATGAACAATGAATATGGCCCTGGTGGTCTGTAGACTAGCAGTATAATTGTGTTGGAATCTGTTTTAATATTTAAAATGAATGCTTCAAAGGATGCAAAGTCACCTAAATTTTTAGTAGTGATTTGCATTTTGTTACAATGAATTATTCCAAGGCCGCCTCCTCAACCAGAATCTCTAGACTTATGAAGGAACGAGTATCCATTTGGTGATGCATCAGCTAGGGGAACAGTATCAGATTTAGTAAGCCAGGTTTCAGTGAGAAGACCCAGATCAGATTTTGTGCTTAATATAATATCATTTGCAAAAACAGCTTTACTTCCAAGAGAGCGAATATTCAATAAACAGCATTTAAAACTGCGTGCTGCTTTCTGAACTGATGATATATACAGTGGAACCTCGGTTTGCGAGCATAATTCGTTCCGGAAACGTGCTCGCAATCCAAAGCACTCGTATATCAAAGCGAATTTCCCCATAAGAAATAATGGAAACTCAGATGAATCGTTCCACAACCCAAAACTATTCATATAAAAATGATTAATACAAAATATAAAGTAAAATACATAATACAAATTAACCTGCACTTTACCTTTAAAAAGAATCATGGCTGGTGTGAGTTTCTAAACTTATATGGGATTCCACCCAACGGGACGACACGCGGAAGAGTGTCCCAAAGCAATCGGTCTCCCAGCGCTGTAGCAGTTCGCCGTATAAGCGCATCCAAAAAGATTGCAGACATGCTATAAGCGCCTGTCGTCAATGGGTCATACAAGGAACATTCTAAAGATCCCGCTACAATAAATAACAGCGCTGTTGCTGTTTCAAGCTGAATAAAGCTGGTGTTAAAGTACTGAGACTCAGTTTCGTGTTTTGGGGAGCAAGATGGGGACTCGCACTTCACAGCGCACACACACACAGTCGCAATGCTGTAGTAAACAGTATACGCTCGTATGGATGTGGACTATATGAGTGAAGCACACAGACTCTGATGGAGAATAGGAGACGATTGCCAGAGAGAGAGAGAGAGAGACGCGCTGGGCGAGCGAGTGAGATAGGGAGAGAGAGAGAACCACCATCAGCTCAGTTGTGATCACATGACGCTCAGCAGACAAAGTGTATCCATACTACTCGTATTGCAAGACATCGCTTGTTTATCAAGTCAAAATTTATTAAAAATTTTTGCTCGTCTTGCAAAACACTCGCAAACCAAGTTACTCGTAAACCGAGGTTCCACTGTATTTTGTTTTTGTTTGAAGTAAGTTTCTGTTACAGATGCCCCTAGTGGAGGGTCTGGTTTTATCTCTTGGTCTAATTATACACCTTATTTTTTTGGTTATCAGTTAAAGGTTTGCATCAAGACTAAACTTATAAGATGCCCCACAACAGGGATTATGAGTAACAGGTGGGATAAACAGCCTGTGATTTAACATCACTTGACTGCGGCCTGGATGGTGCTCTAATCAGTCAGCCATGCAGTTTTGCTGCCATATTTCTGATAATACATAAGATCCCCTCCAGTTGGGATGAAGACCATCTTTTTTGAGAAATGCAGGCCTTTCCCAAAAATCATCCCAATTGTTCACAAAGGCTATGCTTTTATTTGCACACCAGGTTTCTAGCCAATAGTGAAAGGAATGCAATCTGCTATAAATCACATCCTCTCTATATAATCTTGGTAAGGTGCCACATACAACTAAATTCTGACATTTTCTTTTAGCTTTGGTGCATAGAGAGATGAAGTTCCTCTAATACCTCAGATTGCTGTAAATAAATATCATTAGTGCCGACATGCAGCAATATGGTAGATACCTCATCGTCCGTGACACGATCCAGTGCGGCTTTTATGTCGGAAATCCTGGCCCTTGTGAGGCATTTAACATTTACTGCTGGTTTAACATAGTTTGGAATTGTAACATTCCGCTCTATGGAATCGGCAATTGTGAGCACGTTCTTATTCTCATTACAGGCGTGTTGCTGAGTGCTGAGAATCTGTTTTTGGGTCTGAATTGGTAATCTAGGTGCCGAGGAACTAAATTTTGGCGGCTTAGACTCCCGTCTTACTGTTACCCACTCACCCTGTGGCTGAATTGGTGCTGCTGACTTCGGCCACACACTTAACTACAGTGGACGTTGAGAGACAGTAGCCGAATAGTCTAAACAAACAAAATTGATTAAATTTTCCGTTTGCCCAATTGCTATCCAGTTCCTAACGCGGTCCTCCAGTTCACGTATTTCCCAACCAGCTCTAAATTAACTAAACACTTTTGGCAGGTGAAGCTGTTTACACTGTCGGCCAGAAGACCTGAACTGTACATGCTGCAGGACACACAACGTATAAATGTGCCCTCAATGGGCAGAGAACAGATTCAACTTGCGTTTAGTGCTAATATCATCTTCTCCGTTTTTGTAGTAACTTTAGTGCTTTTGGTGCTTTTCTGTGTTCAGCTGAATCACTAAGAGACCATCGGCTTTAAGTTTCCACTACCCGCTGAGTGATCAACTTTGATTTCTCACTGCCGGTTATTTCTCCTGGTCGGCTTTACTTCAGTTGAACTTACTCTGGTGATTGCAAAAGGGTACGTGCTTGTGGGAGACGCTGCTACTCTGAAGTGGTGGGTCCTGCAACATACTTACGAATTATAATATTTTAATTTTGTTTAAAACACTAGAATAATTCTTCCATGCAGAGAAATTGGTGCCATTTTTTCACTTAATAAATTCAGTGAGAAATCAGAAAAACCTTTTATTGCTGCTTGCTTTGTAATCTTAAGTAGGCATTACACAGCACACCTTTTACAGTGATTTTTCTTTGAAGCCCTCATTTTTGTTACCTTAGTAAGTTTCAGTGCACTCCCATGTCAGCTACTGAATCAAACAAATTTGGTTTCATCTTAAATTGATAGGGGTGGTCTACTGTGTTTGAGAATTTGTTCTGATCTGTGTATTGTATTGACCCCTTTCTTTTTGACACCCACTGCACGCCCAACCTACCTGGAAAGGGGTCTCTTTTTTTGGACTGCCTTTCCCAAATGGTTTCTTCCATTTTTTTTCCCTGCAAGGGTTTTTTGGGAGTTTTTTTTTCCTTGTCGTCTTAGAGGCAAGGCTGGGGGGCTGTCAAAGCCCATTGCGGCACTTCTTCTTGTGTGATTTTTGGGCTATACAAAAATACATTGTGTTGTAATTGTACTGTGTGTGTGCAAGAGTTGACAACCAATGAGCACTCCAAACAGAAATACAATGTGTATAATTCAGCTGCAAGTACAGAAAAAAAAGCTGGTGCTTTTGACCACACAAACCGAAAAGCAGCTTGTTTGCTCAATGTCCCGTGCTTGTCGTTTATCAACAGAATAGATTAAGGATAAAGAAGGCCCAAAATTGTAGCTTAACTCGCTATACCTGAAAAACATTTGTAAAACCACCAGTACTGTCAATCAGCATGTTTAACTGGCTGTCAATATATTATAAGTTCGTGACAATAACTCTGTAATCCCTTGCATTTCCTAGTGATATAAAACTAGCTTCCTCAAGCCGAAAAGATTCAGCAACTGCAGCCATTAAGTTTAACATGCCCTCTGACTCGGTCATATAGTGTGCTACAAGCCTTAAAGTTCTCTAGTAGTCTAGTGTTAATGGGCCCCATTCTCACCCTTCTTGTGGTAGTTCTTATCTGTAATGGAACTCTGTCAGGTTGCAGAAATAGTTCAATGATAGATTTTTTTTTTTTTTTTTGTTATGCTAAACTGCTTACCGTTTTCCAGTGTTCACATTTTTGTTGGCTTTAGGTGATCTCTAGAATGATGAATACAATTTCAAAACTTGCTTTGATAGTGTTTTCTCAGTTTCGATTGCTGAGGCTCTGGCATATCTAATATATGCTGCTTTAGTTATTTTTCCAATTCTGAGATTTTTAACTAATAGTTATATAAAAGCCTTCCAGTCTAATTTTGGATCACCTGTGATACTGTAGCTCTGGTAAGCACATTTTAGTAATTTCAACAAGTTGCAAACTTAATTCTGTAAATAGCTTTTTGTTCTGAAGTATAAATATTTTATGCCAGTCCTTTTTCAATTGAGCCTGCTCTAGTTGCATTTTCATTCATTCATTTATTCATTGTAAATACTGTGGTTTACTTTGCTAGTCGCCTTGGGTAAAGGCATTAAATAAATAGAACAACTTTAAGTATATTTTCTGTAAGTTATGCTAAACTAGAAAATGTATCAAAAATAAATGTGATATCTACATTTCCTTTTCATTGATTAAGTCTAAATTGTTTTGGTTTGTACAACAAAGGCCTTAAGGTTATGGTTGTAGGAAAAAGGTTATGGTTGTAGGAAAAAGGGCAGTAGGTGTGTCAGAAATGAGTGCATGGCTATATGGCATGCTAGATAGAACTTTTGCAAGAAACTCCATCCACTGCACATGTTATTGGAAGTGGGTGCCCAAAAGATATTGTGGTGTGAAGCATAGTATTTTAAGTAGCAAATGTGACCTTACTTATATGAGGTGTGTGAGAAAAGTGCATATTGGCAATGGGATTGCTTTAGAGAAAGTAGGGGTATTCTGCTACTTAGGGTGACATGTTGAGCATAGATGGAGGAGCAGAAACAGCAGTGATCATGAGATATCAATAATAACCGGTGCATGGAATAAATTCCTGGATATTTATTAAAGCAGAGTAAGAAGTAGTGCACTTTTGTGAGTGAGGCGTGGTCAGTGAAGACAGAGCATGAAATAAAGCAGGAAAGAACAGAGGATAAAAATGATGAGATGGATGTGTGGAGTGTCATAGAACGAGAAGAAGATGAATGCTGAGTTATAATAAACTAGCTGAAGCCCGCCGTAGCATACGGCGGTGTAAGAATAGGAACGGAAAACGGTGAGAAAGGAATTCAGCATAACAAAGGCTTAGGAATCCACCGTCGCAGTATAACGAAAATAGCAAGGAGCGAATCCAATACCAATGTTCGAGTGAGTACCTTCCTGTAGCAGGCTACGGAAAACACAGACATATATAGATAGACGCCGCATTCACTGTGTTGCCCAGTCGACACGATTAGTTAGCGTGTCCACCCTATTGTGAATGGTAAAAGTGCCATTTAAACTAATACAGGTAGACGTGGAAACTGGGTTTTCTGATGAAAAAAACAATAATGTTTTAAACAGTATCGTTTATATACAAAAGATTTTGGCGAATTTATTTATATCCATTTATACACTAATAATGGAAATTATTAAATAATAATAATAAAAAATAATAATAAATAAAAATGATTATTATTATTGTTATTATTAAATAATTCCTCCCGTATATGTAACATTTCTCGGACTGCTTTCTTCCATCTTCGAAACATTTCTAGACTTCGTCCTGTTCTTACACAACACAGTACTAAAGTATTGGTTAATGCCCGAGTCACCTCACGTATAGATTACTGTAATGGTATTCTATCTGTCATCCCACAAAAACGTATCCATCGCTTACAATTTATTCAAAATTCTGCTGCCAGGATAATAACCTGCTGTTCTAAATCCACTGAACATACTACACCTATTCTCTCTCAACTTTACTGGCTCCCTGTTAACTACAGAATACAGTACTAAATACGTGCTTAACATTTAAAGCTCTCCACAACCTCACTGATCTCCTGCAGACTGACACTTGTCTCGCTCACTCTGATTCTCATCTGCAGCTGTACTTTCTGTACCACATATAAAACTCTGTGCTATGGGAGCTCGAGCGTCTCTCATAGTGCTTCTCAAGTCAGGAATTCTCTTCTCTCTCATATACATCAGCTCGATTCAATAACACATTTTAAAACTACCCTCAAAACCTTATCTTTTCAAACTGGCATACCAATTGTGAATTTTGCACCGTTACTGCCAGTTATCTTTGTTTGCTAATTATTGCTGTTTGATCGAGAGTGACGGTGGACGCGGAAGTAGGATTTGAGATGGCGGGTGGGGCTCTGTCGTGCGTATCCTATGGTCTTAGAGTTGGTGGGCAGGGCTCTGAGTTGGCGGGCATGGCTCTCTGTCTTGTGTGCGCTCTCGGTCTTGCTTGCCCTTAGAGTTGGCGGGTGGGCTTTGGCGGGCGTGGCTATCTGTCTTGCTTGCCCTTAGAGTTGGTGGGCGGTGCTCTGTCGAGCGTATCATGGTCTTAGAGTTGGCGGGCGGGTGTCTCTGTCTTGCGTATGCTCTCTGTCTTGGCTTGCGCTCACTGTCTTGCGTGCTCTTAGTGAATTATATATATATAGATACTCTGTGGAGACTATGGCTATTATTCTGAGAAGAAATAAATTAAGATAGATTGGGCATGAGCTGTAAAACTTAGATGATTATTGGGTGAAGAGGTACAACAAGAGGAGGTGGAGAGGGAGGAGAAGGCCCAGAGGAAGGCAGAAGAAGATAGTTTGAATATCGTGCTGAATGATGTGAAAAGTATTGGGACTGCATAGAGTGGAAGAAAAAGATTTGGGCAGCAGTCCTCTAACCAGGCTACACCTGGAAAAGGATTGTTAAACCAGTGATGATGAAGCACAGATTTTTGTTTTTAGATTTTCCTACTAAGATGTCAATATTATGGAATATTGTTTCAGTTTTCCTATGAAACATTGTTTTCTGCTCTCCCACATTTGATTTGTTTCATGTTTTGCATTAGTTAAAATACTGTCTTTGAAGTAGTTTGTTTAAAGATCATTTAATTTTTGATATAAATGTTTGTTGTTGATATTTATGCTCACCATCATTGTCCACATCTGAGAGATATGGCAGAGTAGCAAGTTACAGTGTTTCACTAACAAAAACATGAGTACAGTACTTGTTTTCTCAAATTCACATGGGAAAAAAATCACATATGAGCAAAAGAGTTAAAGAAGAAACTTTTTGGGTGAAATGGGCCATGTTTTCTGTAGGGGAAAAAAGATGATAAACTCTGCATTCCAAAATAAGCAACTCCTGTTAATGGTAAAGGAATGATGTTGTCAGCAAAATGGGGTTGGTTTGTTACCTTTGAAATAATAATTATAAAGTTTCGGTTTATTTTGGAGAAAAATTAATTAAAGGAACACTTTTTAATCAGAGTATACCATCAAGTCAATGAAACTTCTGAGATATTGATCTGGTCAGTTAAGTAGCAGAAGAGGTTGTTAATCAGTGTCAGCTGCTTTGGTGTTAATGAAATTAACAGGTACACTAGAGGGGCAAAAATGAGATGACTCCCAAAACAGGAATGGTTTTAACAGGTGGAGGCCACTGACATTTTTCCCTCCTCATCTTTTCTTACTGTTTTCTTCCACTAGCTTTGCATTTGGGTACAGTCAGTGTCACTACTGGTAGCTTGAGGAAGTCCAACTTCACTAGGATTGCAAATCAATACATGCCATTGCCAGAAGGTTTACTGTGTCTCCCAGCACAGCCTCAAGGGCATGGAGGAGATTCCAGGAGTCAAGCAGTTACTCTAGGAGAGCTGGACAGGACCATAGAATGACCTTAACCAATCAGCAAGACCGGTAACTGCTTCTTTGGGCAAGGAGGAACAGGATGAGCACTGCCAGAGCCCTACAAAATGACCTCCAGCAGACCACTGGTGTGAATGTCTCTGACCAAACAATCAAACAGACCTCGAGGATGGCCTGAGGGCCCGACATTCTCTAGTAGGCTCTGTGCTCCGTGCCTGGCACCGTGGAGCTCGATTTGCATTTACCATAGAATACCAGAATTGGTAGGTCTACCACTGGTGCCCTGTGCTTTTAACAGATGAGAGTAGGTTCACCCTGAGCACATGTGACAGACGTAAAAGGGTCTGGAGAAGCCATGGAGAACATTATGCTGCCTGTAACATCGTTCAGAATGACCGATTTAGTGGTGGGTCAGTGATGGTCTTGCTGCTGCTGCTGCTGCTTGCGAGCTGCGTGGTCTACTTGTCACGCTGCATGCCAATCATTTAAAAGCCTGTACAGCAGCTGTCCTTTTGCCACTTCACGTCTCTGTTGCTCGCGTTGAGAAGGGTGGCGCTGAATGCACGCCAGGGAGGTGCGGTCAGATCATCTGCTGGCTTGCTGCTGTTGGCGAGCTGCGTGTTCTGCTTGTCGTGCTGCACGTTGATCATTTAAAAGCCTGTACAGCAGCTTTCCTTTTGTCTCACTACCTTGTCTCGCGGGATGCCAAAGTGTCTTCCGAGATGATCTCGTCTACCTCCCCAAGATTTTTTTTTTTTTATATTAGAGAGATGTAGAGTGCAGATTACACATTTCAATGAGTTGGTATTCCTCTGGGCAATGCAGAAAGAAGTTAAAAAATGAACACATGGTGTGATATTCAGGTGTTTTCAGAGACTGTAATGAAAGTTGAAGCATTTTTAATGTTCTAGTAGCTTAAAGTCAGTTATCACATTTTTGCTAGTTAAAAAAATACTTCACTTAAAAATATTTTTATATGTTCCTTACCCTATTTAGTTTGTAGTGGTGTCCAAGAAAATATTTTAATCTCATGTTTTCATGCCAAATGAGAGAAAACAGTTTATGATGGACAGAACAGTTCACCTTTAAGTTCAATTACAACAGTAGCAATGTGGAAAATTTACCATGGAAGAGGGGAAAAAAATTCTCATCTAACATCTGTAGCATAATCCACATGTCTGTTATCTGGTCACTTGCTCAAATTGTGCAAAATGTGTGCATTTTTTGCTAAAATATTATTCATTTTTCTGGAAAGTTTTGGTGCAGAAAATTAAACAGGAAAGACACATTACTATAATACTGTGCATCTGAATTGAAGATCCACCTTTTTCACTCATTCATTAATCATGTCCTGCCTTCAGTTCAGCTTTATAGTATTTTAGGAAAGAGTCTTTCCTGTTTTGTCTTCTACTCTGAATTCAAATTATGAAAAAATGGCATTGATTGATGCTTCCATTGTTGGTTCTGGAGTGTCTGTGGCTAGTTGTAGTTAAAATTTCTTGAAAATTTTAAAAAAAAAACCCTGATGGAGATTTAAAATCTGTGTTGAAGTTTCAAGCTGAAAATGTTGTTTGCATCTGACCTTAATGGATACTAGATCACTGTGCGCTTTGCCGATCTATACTAATAAAAAGCAAAGCCCTCACTCACTCACTCACTCACTCACTCACTCACTCACTCATCACTAATTCTCCAAGTTCCCGTGTGGGTAGAAGGCTGAAATTTGGCAGGCTCATTCCTTACAGCTTACTTACAAAAGTTGGGTAGGTTTCATTTCGAAATTCTACGTGTAATGGTCATAACTGGAAGCTATTTTTCTCCATTTACTGTAATGGAGTTGAGCGCGAAAGCCGTGGGGGGCGGAGTTTTGTGTGACGTCATCACGCCTCCCATGTAATCACGTGAACTGACTGTCAACGCAGTGTGTAGAAAACCAGGAAGAGCTCCAAAAAGCGCTGAAGGAAACATGCATTATATAATTGAGAAGGCAGCGAAACAATAAGAAGTGAGCGAGTGACATATACAACCATATTCATGAGTGCTGCTACTTCGGAAACAAAGCACGGTGTAAACCTAAAGTTTAAATTAAGTTCATAGACAGGCTGCCGCTGCCGTTTGTCATGCCCACGGGTAATGCGGGATACAAGTTTAATGAGAGGACGCAGGATATAAACAAGAGTTTTGAGCACATTGTAACTAAGTTAAAATTGCAGGTGATGGGCTGTGCTTATGCAAATTCCGAGAGACTGTGTTTGTGGGGGATTGACAGTTAAGGCGGGTGGGGTAGTCACGTCATCATCTCCCCTCCCATTCACCTCATTTCGCTCTGAGCTGAGCTCCGCAGCTAACGCAAACGCAGTGTTACGGAAGCGACTTTGTGATGCTGCCACCAAATACTCTCAGAAAAGTTTCTCCACACTGAATCCTCCAGGCACTACTTACAAAAGGTTACATTGACAATCGTGTTACGTTATTTTTAAAATGTTTCCTTTTCTTAGCACAAGCACAGCTGAGAAGCTTCGATGCATGTGCTCCAAAACGCGTTAAAAAATCGCGCATTTAATCACACTTTGCATTACAAAGGGGAACTTTTGTCAATGCATGATTTCCTGGTACACCGATTACATTGATCAGCGTTTCCCCGATTCATTTTACCCTCGCACCCCCTTGGTTTGAGAAGAAGTATGAAAAAATATGAGGTTAACACAGAAAGACCTCACCAATTGAAGCTTTATGAATAATCGATTCGCCATCAATAATTGTTTTGGTAAAGCCATACTCGGTGTAATCCTCCTTCCATTTTATAATTTTTCCACCACTAGCCATGATTAAATGAACGGTAAAAAAGTAAGAGCGAAGCGAGGGTGACTTATTCAGGCAGGCAGGCAACAGCTCAGTAGCTCGAATTTGGATATAAGTCGGTTCTATTTAGTCGCCAGAAATATCTTTGGTAGGAATGGAAGTTGAATTTAGTCTTTAAATTTCTATGGTAAAGAAAAAGTTATGCAATGATGACTAAATTTAACTATATAAAGTCAAAACTTTTATTTTTATATATATATATATATATATATATATATATATATATATATATATATATAAGTCAAAA
>JANRMT010062791.1:9858792-9879611 GCA_026402145.1 Polypterus bichir lapradei
ATCAGTTCCGGCTGCAAAAAGACTGGACTGGCCAAATGTTCCATTCTAGTTTTACAAAGAAAACTAGAGGTGTGGGGATTCTCATACATAGAACAGTACCATTTGTAGTATTGGATCCTGAAGGGAGATATGTAATAGTCATGGGAGACTTATCTAACTGTAAAATGATTTTGATAAATGTTTATGCACCTAATGTTGATAAGGAATTTATACAAAATTTTATTTTTATCCATTCCCTTTCTGAACTCTCATAAAGTTATAATGGCGGGGGATTTCAATTGTGTTCTAAATCCACTTTTAGATAGGACTTCCTCCACAGGGGGAACGGCATCTAACACCGCAAAGATAATTACAAAGTTTATAACTGATCACAACTTATCGGACCCCTGGAGGTTTTTAAACCCAAATTCAAGAACATATTCTTTTTAATCACCAGTACATCATACTTCTTTATAGATAATAACTTCTTGCCTATGATTAAATCTTGCAGATACAATGCTATTGTTATTTCTGACCATGCACCTATGATCTTGGAGCTAAAATTACTAAGCCCCATACACTCACCCCGCAGATGGCGCCTCAACCCGCTTCTATTAGCTGACGAGAATTGTACGGAATTTATATCCAAACAAATCAAATTCTTTCTAGAGACAAATACATCACCCGAGATCTCTGCAGGAATACTCTGGGAAACTCTTAAGGCCTTCTTAAGAGGTCAGATTATCTCATATCTTTCCCACAGAAATAAATCCGAAGCCAAGAAAGTAGCAGAGATAAAAAGCAAAATTACTAAAATAGATGAAGAACATGCCAGACTACCAAGCGAGACTCTACATAGGAGGAGGCAGGCTCTACATTCGGAATTAAACCTCTTGACAACTAAACTGAACAACTAATCTACAAATCCAGACATCATCATTATTATGATCATGGAGAGAAAGCTAATAAGCTTTTAGCTTAACAAATTCACAAGCAAGAAGTGCGCAACACAATCTCGATAATCACCAACACAAACGGCGATAAAATCGTCGAACACAAAAATATAATACACGCTTTCAGAGACTACTATAAATCCCTATATACTACTGAGTTTAAAGAAGATAATACACAATCTAATACATTTCTAGATACATTACAGGTACTACAAATAGACGCTTTTAGTGCGGAGGAACTTGACAAACCTCTGGCGTTATCAGAATTAATAGATGCTATAAAGTCACTCCAAGGCGGGAAAGCAGCAGGCCCTGATGGCTACCCTGCAGAATTTTACAAGAAATTCTCCGCTCAGCTAGCTCCCCTCCTATTAGCAACATTTACAGAAGCCAGAGATAACCAATCTCTTCCTCAAACCTTTCGCCAAGCACTAATCAGTGTTTTTCCAAAACAAAATAAGGACTTATTACAATGTGCATCATACAGACCAATTTCACTTCTGAATAACGACGTTAAAATACTCTCTAAAATCATAGGTAGAAGGATTGAGAAAGTGCTCCCCTCGGTAATATCACAAGACCAAACTGGATTTATTAGGGGCCGACACTTATCTTCAAGTCTTCGACGCTTGTTTAATGTAATATACTCACCAACTAAATCAAACACCCCAGAAATATTATCATTGGATGTAGAAAAAGCATTTGACATGATTGAATGGAAATACCTTTTTACTACATTAGAGAAGTTTGGGTTTGGCCCGAACATTTGTGCATGGATTAAATTACTGTATACTAACCTAGAAGCTTCAGTTTGCATCAACAACATTTGCTCAGACTACTTTAAACTAGAACGTGGCACTAGACAAGGATGCCCCTTGTCACCGCTGCTGTTTGCGATTGCCATTGAACCACTGGCAATACATTGTCGAAATACTGATCAGATAAAGTGGATTAGCAGAGAAGGACTGGAACAGAAAATCTCATTATATGCAGATGATATGGTATTGTATATATCGGACCCAGAAAATTCTGTGCCTGCAGTCTTAACAGCACTCGCAGAATTTCAAAAGATCTCTGGTCTCAGAAGTAATCTGAATAAAAGTGTACTCTTTCCAGTGAATTCTCAAGCATATAATATTAGATTAGATACCCTACCTTTTATCATTGCAGAACAGTTTAAATACCTAGGGGTAAATATCACAAGTAAACATAAAGCTCTATATCAACAAAACTTCGCCGTTTGCATGGAAAAAAATTAAACAAGACTTGCATAGATGGTCAACCCTTCATCTCACTCTAGCTGGAAGAATTAACACTATTAAGATGAATATTCTTCCTAAGCTCCTTTTTTTAATTTCAAAACATTCCAATATACATTAATATATCATTCTTTAGGCAATTAGATTCAACAATAACCTCATTTATTTGGAAGTCAAAACATCCACGCATCAAAAGAGCGACCCTACAAAGACAAAAGGCAGAAGGCGGCATGGCTCTACCTAACTTCCAGTTTTATTACTGGGCAGCAAATATACAGACGATAAGAACCTGGTCACAAATAGAAGAACATACACAGGCATTGTCCGCAATAGAAGTAAAATCCTGCAGTAGTACTTTGTATTACTTGCTCTGTGCTCCAATAAATACACGTTATCAGCAATATACAAATAACCCAATTGTGCTCCACTCATTTAGAATCTGGAATCAATGTAGAAAGCATTTTAAGACGGAGAAGCTTCTATCTGTGGCACCTCTGCAAGAGAACCACCTCTTTCAACCTTCACAAACATATGCAGTTTTTAATATCTGGAAAAAATTTGGAATTAATTTGCTTAGAGATCTTTATATAGACAACGTCGTTGCTTCGTATGAACAATTACATTCAAAATTTAACATTCCAGCTACACATTTCTTTCACTATCTTCAAATCAGGACCTTTGTGAAACAGAACATTCCAGATTTCCCTCATCCATGCTGGAAAAAATATTGCTCTATCTCAAGGACTTAGACTCCATCTCTACAATATATAAAATCATTTTGCAATCCCTCCCTTTTAAAGACCCAAGAGGACGCTTGGAAAAAGATCTCTCAATTAATATATCAGAAAAGGAGTGGAAAGTAGCAATGCAGAGAATTCACTCGAGCTCTATATGCTCAAAACATACAATTATACAACTTAAAATTATTTATCGAGCACATCTGTCTCGACTAAAACTCTCCAAAATGTTTTCAGGGCATGATCCAACCTGTGAACGTTGCAACCAAGTCCCAGCCTCACTGGGTCACATGTTCTGGGCCTGCACAAAATTAACATTATTCTGGACAAAAATTTTTAATTACCTCTCATGCAGCCTTGAACTCACAATCCCTCCTAACCCATTAACATCTGTGTTTGGGGTTCTTCCAGAGGGGCTTAAAGTGGAGAAAGACAAACAAATTGTGATTGCATTCACTACACTTTTGGCACGCAGACTTATTCTGATAAATTGGAAAAACCCAAACTCTCCTCTTTTAAGTCAGTGGGAAACCGATGTGTCATATTATTTGAAATTGGAAAAAATCAAATACTCAGAGGATCCGTACAGACTTTTTTCAAAACATGTCAGTATCTAATCAGTAATATTTTAAAATAAGTTTATGAAGCACAGAGAATTTATTAATTTAGTTATGTTTAAAAGCCGTAAAATTTTTACGCCGTTTGGCTTGCTCTCTCTCTCAAGGGTGGGGATCGATCTGTTCTTAACTCAATTTTTCTTTTTGTAAAAACTTGATTGCTTTGTATGGATTGCAATAAAATTAATAAAAAAAAAAAAAAGACAATCATGTTAAGTTATTTTCAAAATGTTTCCTTTTCTTTTTCATTACTTCTTTAACACACTACTTCTCCGCTGCGAAGCGCGGGTATTTTGCTAGTAATATCTACCCCAAACTACCGTTTAAATTTACTTTTTACTTTATTCTTTTTTTAACAAGTTGAAATAAGTAAGAATCTGCAATTGGTTGTCACGAGCTGCCCCTTCTATGCTTGCTGTGGTTCTTCCTTCTGGTAGAGAGAGATGGAGAGAAGAAAAGAATAAAGACATACCAACAACAAGCAAGAAAACACATGCTGCACGTTTGAAGCCCCAACTTACAATGTTTAAACATTAATTAGCTGAATAAGCATTAAGCATTAAGTATTAAAATAACTATTTGACCTCTCCAGTACTCATCAAAATGCATAAAAACATTTTCAAAATTAAACATGCAAATTCTGAGATGTTGTAATTTGAAATTAAATTCAAAATTCTATGTAAATGCTTTACACTTTTTTTTTTGATTTATACTTTTCTGACTGATTACTAAACATTTACTAGATTGCTTGGATTTTAGCATCTCTACTTGTTACATAGCATAAGCTTATGGATCAGTTTGGCTGTAATATTTTGATAAAAGTCTGCAGTGTAATCTCACACCTGGTGGCATGGATCGTGGACTATCTTACAGACAGACCTCAATATGTGCGTCTAGGGAACTGCAGGTCTGACATTGTGGTCAGCGACACATGGGCGCTGCAGGGGACTGTACTTTCTCCGGTCCTGTTCAATCTATATATATCAGATTTCCAATATGACTTGGAGTCCTGCCATGTGCAAAAGTTCGCTGATGACACTGCTATTGTGGGTTGCATCAGGAGTGGGCAGGAGGAGGAGTACGGGAAGCTAATCAAAGAATTTGTTAAATGGTTCGACTCAAACCACTTACACCTTAACACCAACAAGACCAAGGAGCTGATGGTGGATTTTAGGAGGCCCAGGCCCCTCATGGACCCTGTGATCATCAAAGGTGACTGCGTGCAGACCTATAAATTATCTGGGAGTGCAGCTAGATGACAAATTGGACTGGACTGCCAATACTGATGCTCTATGTAAGAAAGGCCAGAGCCGACTATACTTAATTAGAAGGTTGGCGTCCTTCAACATCTGCAATAAGATGCTGCAGATGTTCTACCAGACGGTTGTTGCAAGTGCCTTCTCCTATGCGGTGGTGTGCTGGGGAGGCAGCATAAAGATGAAAGATGCCTCACGCCTTGACAAACTTCTTAAGAAGACAGGCTCTATTGTAGGAGTAAAGTTGGACAGTTTAACATCTGTGGCAGAGAGGCGTGCATTAAGCAAGGTCCTGTGAATCATGAGGAATCCACTACATCCACTTAACAGTGTCATTTCCAGGCAGAGGAGTAGCTTCAGTGACAGACTTTTGTCACTGTCTTGCTCCACTGACAGACTGAGGAGATCTTTCCTCCCCCACACTATGCGACTCTTCAATTCCATCCGGGGGAGTAAATGCTAACATTACTCAGTTATTGTCTGCTTTTACATGCATTTTTATTACTATTTAATATTGTTTTTTGTATCAGTATACTGCTGCTGGATTATGTGAATTTCCCCTTGGGATTAATAAAGTATCTATCTATCTATTGTGCATTACACATCTTAATCTAATACACACTGAAAAACAGTAACACATACAAATATAATAATCTCCAAACACAAACTCAGTACTTTGTTGATGAATGTCTCCATCTTAGCTGAATATAAAACCAAAAAATTGGTCTTCGCAAAAATGTCAGGATTGCTCCGCCTGCTGGGGCATAGAAAGTGGAAGCACATTTAGAGAGGTTTAATACAACTAACAAATACTAAACAAATCTAAGAGAACTAACCATAAAGCTAATCTCACTTGGACAAATTTGATTCTCAAAGGAGAATACACATCTGGGGATATGTTTTGTTTATATATATATATATATATTAAAAAAAAAAAAAAAAAATTGTAGTGAATACCAGCGAATTCTGCCTTTCTAAAGGCTGTGCCCACAGAGCTTCTTCCTAAAACACCCACGTCCAATTCTTCCAGTCTATGTACTTAAAGCTACTGGGGTTTCAGAGAGAGAAAGCAAAAGAAACTGAACAAAAGACTTGACACTGATAGAAAATAAGCTAAAATTTCTGTTATCAATTTAGCTCAGTAGCACAAAATAAATGAAGCTTAATGATACAATTTGTTGTTTCTTTATTGCAGTGAAAGCTGCAACATAGACACACACGTAACCACTGCTACTACTGGGCTTCACATGTTTGAGAAGTGCTTATGTGTGCAACGTCTTTCTGTCATTTTGACAATTGTATTACTATAAGATAGGGCTGCAACTAATGATTATTTTGGTAGTCGACTAATCGTTCAATTTTTTTTCCCGTTTAGTCAATTTTAGTCAAGATTATTTTATGCCTGACAATTTTGATGCCTGCGACCTGTGGTTGCACATCCTGTTCTGGGCTCCAGTGCATGTCTTACCTCATCTGCTCACGTCTGTCCACCTGTGAATTTCACCCTGATGTCTCTGCATTAACAAGATTAAAATTAGTAATAATCAGATTAAAATAACCAGTAAAACATATGAATTTGAAAATGATCAGATGTTTTATACTAGTGTAACCATCACAATAAAGAAATACATTAAACAATACAAACTAAAGTGCACATAGTCTTTAAACAAACAAAGTGCATTTAACTTAACCAAAAATGGCCACTGGTGTGTCTTAAAGTCCAAAAGTTTAAGTTTCAATGTAAATAAAACAATGTACAGTTTATAAAAGATTCAGTTCATATATTCCTGATTGCATTGCAGGAACGTGAGTATTTCGACATGCTCTGGTGTGAGGCTGGCTCTCTTTGAGACGATGATGTTCCCAGCTGCTGAGAAGAGACGCTCAGAGGGAGTAGAGATAGAAGGAATACACAAGAATAATTTTGCAGACAGAGAAAGATGTTTTAATCATCACACTCTGAAGGAAAAGTGTTGTAGTTTATCACATCATGTACTATATATTATGCCAAAATAAAAAATAACGGACTAAAATATGTAACAAGCGAATTACTGATACACTCCAAAACACAAGTTACCTAACATTAGTTAGAGATGGTTTACTATTCATATGAACTCAAATATATGAAAAAAGAAGAAAAAAACTAGGATGGCTCAGCTACAACTATTCACTCGTTTACTATAGCTCCAATCATGTTAGCAAACATAACTGAAATTATATTCACTTAACCCTTAAATCCCCACACTGGCTAGAGTCGGTTTAGAGTGCTATTTGGAAGCACTCCGAAGACATACATTCGGTGATGTACATTCATTTAACTCCACAACCGGCTAAAGTTGTTTCTCAGTGCAATTTGCCAGCACGACGGAGCTGAGTATATTCGGCGATGTATATTCTTTGAATGCTGCAACAGGCTGTAGTCGTGTCTCATTGCAATTTTCCAGCGCGCAGGGAGCGAGTATATTTGGCGACTTACATTCATTGAGCCCCGCAACTGCCTATATTTGCTTCACAGAGCAATTTGCCAGCACACCGGAGCTGATCAGTCAGTGGTGTACATTCGTTGAGCAGCCAGCTCATGAGCACTTCCAGCTACAACAGCACTACAGCATCACTGTCTCCGGGATTCAGCCGCTGCACTAGATGAGCCTGCAATCATCAGCGTTTACCTTTGTGTGTTTGCGTGCAGCCAGTTCAAGCGCAGTTGGCTCAGTGATTTACTGAATTTCATCAGTTGGCTTCAGTTTCACCTTGAACATATAATAGATTGTTGCAGTAGTTTTTTTTTTTTTTTATAGTTTTTACCATTCATTTGCAGTGTGTAAAATTCAGTGTTGCAGTAATTGTGATGCTCTTTGCATGAAAAAAAAATACGTGTTCCATTAAAATTTCACATTTTCTTTGTGAATTGTGACATTTACTTAAAAACTGCAGCTAAAAAGTATTTGCTGTCCAGGGGTGCATTAACCCCCAAGTACAGTATGTGTCGGTTTAAGGGTTAACTATCATTGTCGAAACCTTGATATACACATTATAATACAAACATCAACATTAACACGTGACACTAACTTTACTCGCTAAAAGTTACCTCTCAAGAGACCGCTGCATCACAGTTTCAGGATTCTTGCGTTTCAGATGCTCATGCATCGCGGTGGTGCTGCCGTGAAAAGAAAACTCCACTTTGCATAATCTGCATTTAACTTTTTTTTTCTTTTTCGGTGAAGCACTCCCACACCTTAAGTTTCTGTCTCAATTTTTTTCCATCTCCTTCCCCCTACTCTATCCGACTCGCCATTGCAACCACGTTCATTTTCCTCTGCATTCTTCTTCTCCTCTGACATTCTTCTTCGTTAGTAGGGCTGTGTGCAGTCTCGACAAACAATAACAAATTATACTGCCTCCAGACGTTCATGTAGTGCATTGCAGTTACAAAAACCAATGCGGTTCTTAGTGACTTGAGCCTCTATTGACGGATCTGTTTATGATGTGTCGATAGTAAAAAAAAAAAAAAAAAAAAAATCCGCGTCGACGTCCTGATTATGTCGACTAATTGTTGCAGCCCTACTATAAGGCATAACAACAACAAGAGTTTAGATAAGCATTGTGGTCTATGTAAACAGTACATGTTAAAATGCTACAGCTATATTCTGGCAAGGCATGTTTGCATCTCTAATTAGACCATAATATTAAATTCTTTGTTATTCGTATAAAAATGCAGTTAAGAAGGTGTATCATTGTGTAGCCTTGTGCTGCTTCGGCAGATTTGATTCAGGTGATTTGAGTACTGAAATCCGCATTTCCTGTTGCTCTTCATTATCGGCTGTCTTAATGGCCACTATTTTGATGGGGTATGACACATTTACTGTGAATTGAAGACATATTTTGCAGTTCATATTTTCACAAACCTAGCTACTAATTCTTTCCAGCTTATATCGACTCAGATAATCATCTTAGCTGAATAAGAGACCACACACAGCACGACAATGTATTGTTCACTTTTATCACTAGTCTACTAATTTCTTTGAATGTTAATGTTAAACACAACTGTAAAATCAGATTAATTTTTAACATGTGTAATGTACTCTCAGCATATGCAATATACAATTATGTTGAATAGAGGTGTTTTTAAGAGACTTTTCAGCTGTAAACAATTTAGCATAATCAGAAGTGTGTCCTCTGTCAGATCAGGTTAAGAGCACTATTGCTCTGCAGTTCAGAGTCACTGCCCCTGCTTTTAGAATTCCCTTTATGAAGTGTTGGATTCGTCCAGTAATGTGATACTCTGCGAGCCGTCTAATTCTTCCCATCCAGTTTTAAGCAAAATTCACTCATGATTGTCTCCAGACTGGTCCTGTGAGACTATTATAGCAGAAAATAAACACAGGCCAGGAAAAAACAAACCATATCTGTAAGTAATTCAACTTCTCAAATATGCTTACAGACACATTTCACACATGCCTTATTCATATTAACTTAAACTTTGTTAACTTAATAAATGCAACAAGAAGAAACATTTTTCTAATTTAGCATTACAGTTCTAAAAAGTACTATATCCATGACAGCATGACAATTTAAATTAGCCAACTGAGGGCTAATGTGTGTTTAGCATGACTTGTTCTTGCATCAGCAATTACCGTTGGCAAAACATCTTTGCGAAATCCTTAATATGTCCATGGTTCAAACTACTGTTCCCCTTTGCAATGAATACTTGGTCATAGCACATATCAAGTCTAGCATATTATTTTACTTGGACTTCCATTGGTTTTTCTGTATCACAAACATACCAGTAAAGAATGCAGTTTCCACCAACCTCCACTTTGCTCTAACCCACCTTCACAAAAGGATACTTGCATATAATTTTGTTTATTGTATTCGGCTTGCCATCTCACACCTTTATATAAAAAAAAAAGCTAGTAGTGATACCTGGGATCCTTGGACTCGGCATCACCATGTTGTAACCAGATCCTGAACTTCTGATGGCAATACCTAATTTTGGAAGTTTTAAGATGCACTCATGTAACAGTCTGCCTAACCTTGAAACCAGAGATCCTCAGCACTGTGTACTGTTCTATTTGTGTTTTTCTCAGTTTGCACAGAAAGGTGTAACAAAGTTTCAAGTTTGTTTTCAACACAATAGTATTGAGACTGACTACCAACAGCTACAAGGCGGCTTATACAGACCACATCTGTATGGGACACTTATGATAAAGTATTGCTTTAAAAGCACACACAACACAAACTGTTCTCCCCCTCCCATCCAACAAATGGTAAATCCATACCAGCATACTCCCAGTTTTTACCAGTAGGCTATTTAGGGTGTGGGATCTGAGGGAGGAGAGAAAGAGAGTAAGCTATTTCTTATCTGTCCTTTTTTTTTATACCCACAATTTTTGAATTTTAAATTCAGACATGGATATGTCTTCAACTACAGGGGCAATAACATCTAACACTGCAAAAATAATCATGGTTTTTAACTGATCATAACTTATCAGACACATGGAGGTTTTCAAATCCATACTTAAGAGCATATTCCTTCTTCTCACCGGTACATCATTGCTACTCAAGAATTGATTATTTCTTTATAGATAATTTCTTGCCCACAATTAGATCTTGCAACCACGGCGCTCAAATCACTATGCTCCACATACTCATCTCGTAGCTGGCATCTTAGCTCCCTGTTATTAGCTGACGAGAACTGTACAGATTTTATATCCAAGCAAATGTATTCTTTTTTTTTTTTTTTTTTTAAGAAACCAATGCATCCCCGGAGGTTTCTGTAGGAATATTCTTGGAAAATCTGAAGGCATTTTTAAGAGGACAGATTCTCTCCCACAAAGATAAATCAGAAACCAAGAAGGTTTTAGAGCTAATCAATGAAATTACCAGAACAGATCAAGAACTCGCCAGGTCTCCAAATGAGGCACTTCTTAGGAAAAGACAGGCTTTGTGATCAGAACTCAACCTCTTAACAATAAAAGAAATGGAATAACTCATTTTTAAGTCACAACATCATTACTAGAACACGGAGAGAAGGCTAATAAGATCTTGGGTCAGTAAATCCACAAACGGGAAGTTTGCAATGCAATATCAGTAATCGCCAACACAAATGGAGATAAAATTATTTACCATAAAAATATAATACAGACACTTAGTGTGTGGCTGTGTTTGTGTGTGTCCTGCGGTGGGTTGGCACCCTGCCCAGGATTGGTTCCTGCCTTGTGCCCTGTGTTGGCTGGGATTGGCTCCAGCAGACCCCCGTGACCCTGTGTTCGGATTCAGCGGGTTGGAACATGGATGGATGGATGGATATAATACAGATATTTACAGAGAACTATAAGTCCTTACATTCTACTTACACACAATTTAATGCATTTTTGATACATTATGGATACTACAGCTAGATGCTGTCAGTGCAGAGAAATGATATAAACCTCTGGCACGATCAGAATTACTCGACGCTGTAAACTAACTTCAGAGTGGGAAAGCACTGACGGCTACCCTGCTGAATTTTATAACTTAATTTCAATTAAGTTGGCTCACTTCTGAATAATGATGTGAAGATACTCTCAAGTTCTAGCTAGAAGCATTGAGAAAGTGCTCCCTTCAGTAATATCACAAGACCAGATTTATTAAAGGTAGTCACTTAGCTCCAATCTTCCATGCCTATTTAATGTAATTTATTCACCCATAAAGTCAAACACTCCAGAGATCTTATGTTTGGATATAGAAAAAGTATTTGATATAGTTGAATGGGCACTACCTATTCATCACATTGCATAAATTTGGGTTTGGCCCAAACATATGTGCATGGATCAAACTACTATATACCAGTCCAGAAGCTTCAGTTTGTATTAACAACATTATTTCAGACTACTTCAAGCTAGAATGCGGTACTAGACCAGAATGCCCCTTGTCACCACTGCTATTTGCAATCGCATTGAGCCATTGGCTGTTTACTTTTGAAATGCATCAGACATAAAGGGGATTTTCAGAGAAGGACTTGAACAGAAAATATCACTATATGCAGATGGTATGGTATTGTATATATCTGACCCACAAAATTCTGTGCCTGCAGCCCTAACCTCCATAGCAGAATTTAAAAACATATGTGGACTCAAAATTAATTTGAACTAAAGTGTGCTTTTTCCAGTGAATTCTCTAGATTGGACACCTTCTCTTTTATCATTGCAGATCAGCTTAAATATCTAGGGGTAAACATCACAAGTAAATATAAAGCTCTTTTTCAACAAAATTTTGCTGTTTGCATGGAGAAAATTTAAACAAGATGTGCATAGATGGTTTTGCCTCCATCTTTACTTAGCAGGGAGAGTTAATGCTATCAAGACAAATATCCTCCCTAAGCTTCTGTTTCTATTTAAAAACATCCCCGTATACATTAACATTTTTTTTTTTTTAGAAAGTAGATTCAGTCATTCATTTCGAATTCGAAATTTCTATGCATCCAAAAGGTGACCCTGGAACAACCTAAATCAGAAGGTGGCATGGCTGTACCTAATTTTCAGTTTTATTTCTGGACAGCAAATATACAAGCTATAAAAACCTGGACATTGACGCAAATAGATGAATACTCACTAGGTTAGTCTGCAACCTCTTGAGATATATATATATATATATATTTTTTTTTTTTTTCTCTTCTGGTTCGTCCTGCTTCCACTTCAAAACCGGTCCAGCCCACATGCAGCCGACATGGCATTTCTCGATTCCTATTGGTCGTCTTCCATGTCATGCACTATGCTGGCCTGCTGAGCGTAATACATCCAACAAGTACTCGAGGTGCTGCCACAACGGTAAAGTAGCTTTACCACCTTTGCGGGAGCCACCTGTGTCTTTACAACAGCTTCTTACACAGCAAACATCAGAAGCAAAAAATGATCATGAACACATTTGAGACAACTCTTCTCTAGCATTTGCTTTAATGGCTGCATGGATAACTCAACCTCCTGGCCACAGACCATACTGTTTTAAAATACACGGGCAAATTTATCACCAAATCTCTCCACTATACGCTAACACTTCTACCTCTCCAGGATATGGACAGTTGTATGTTTTTGACACAGCGCAAGCTACTGCAGCACGCTTACAAAATGAAGCAAACTCTGCATGCAGCGAAAATGTACTTTTCCGGCTAGATTCCATTCTCAGAACCATCAACCCCTTCGCTACATCATACAAACACATGCATGAAATCGCTCAGTCCAATCCAACAGCATGTATACGAATGGTTTTCAAGGAAAACCCTAGGCAGGATTTACGACGATACAATGCCCCGACATTGCAGTGATTTTCGTTGGAGAAGATGGCGAAACGCCTGCCGAAAGGGACATTTGCATCTATCCCATACGCAACTCCTGTAAACAGATTTCCACGCTTAATAAGAATTGCGATTCTATGGTTTACCCACTTTTATTCCCTTCCGGAGACATTGGCTGGCAGAAACATTTGCAACATGTTCCCGATAAAAGAACCACCAAGCGAGTAAGGCTTACTCAATGCCAATTTTACACGTACAGATTAGCAATGAGGAATACATTTAGTATTTTGCACTCCAGTGGCAAACTATTCCAACAGTACGTCGTAGATGCATATGTTAAAACAGAGGGCGCACGTCTCAACTATCTCAGATTACATCAACAAGATCTGCGCGTGGAACAATACAATGTTTGAATACAGATGCACTGTAAGCAAGCGCTGAAAATAACGTAAGTGTAGGCAAAATGATCATATTACCGTCCACATTTCCAGGAAGACATGCAACAAAACTATCGGGATGCCTTGGCCATAGTACGTAAATTCGGAAAGCCTGATATATTTATCACTTTCACATGTAATCCTACTTGGCCGTATGCTACAGTGGGCTTCGGCTAGTAGAAATTAAATCCTGCAGTACTAGTTTATATTCCCTGCTTTTTATACCAGTAAATACAAGGTATCATCAATATACAGTATTAATAACCCAATAGTCTCTCATTCACTCAGAATATGGAACCAATGTAGGAAGCACTTCAAGTTAGAGAATATTTTAATTGTGGCGCTTCTACAGGATTACCACCTTTTTCCACCCTCTCAAACTTAGTTTTTAATGTTTGGAAAATGTATGGAATTAAATCATTTAGAGATTTGTATACAAGTAATGTCTTTGCATTACTTTAAGGTTCTTTCCTTTTAAAGGTTCCAGAGTACAGTGGAGGAAAAGGATCTATCACTCAACATTTCAGAAAAGGAGTGGAAGGCAGTAATGCGCAGAATTCACTCTAGCTCCATATACCCAAAGCATTCAGTTATTCATCTTAGATATGCTTGATAAAAAGATTTTATCTCATTTTAAAATTGTCCAAAATGTTTCCAGGGCAAGATCCAACCTGTGAACATTGCGATCAAGCTCCAGCCTCACTAGACCACATGTTTTGGCCATGTACCAAATTAACATCTGTGAAATAAATTGGCTTGACACACAGAAAAAAGGTTTGGGGCAACCACCCGTATATTTGAGCCTTGGCTGCAAAAAGACAAAGTTGGTTGCACTGATGTGTACAGAATTGAGTCCAATATTGAACTGAGGTAACATAGGAAGTGGTCTGGGTTTTAAGGCAGAGGACCGGAATTGATGTCATGGTGGCTGAAATTGGACAGAATTTCTCGTGTTTGGTGTGCAGGGATAAAAGAAAAAGAGTTTGTGCACCCTGCCACCCACTGGCCTTGCTTGGAATTACCTTCATTTGGTCCTTTTAACTGCCTCCCATTCTTATGTGTGCGACACATCATTCTGGCCAAAAATGTTTAAATGCCTATCAGACAGCCTTGGTGTCACAATCTCTCCTAATCCATTAATAAGTGTATTTGGTGTACTCTCAGATAGGCTTAAAACTAGAGAAGGACAAACAAACTTCACTGTTAGCACATGGATTCTTCCAGTTGAGCAAGATAAGTCTAAGTTCACCTCTTTTTAAGTCAGTGGGTAACTAATGTTACATACTATTTGAAATTGGAAAAAATCAAATTCTCACTTAGAGGACCTGTTAAAAACTTTTTTTTTTTTTTTTAAACCTGCAGGATCTAATCAATAACATTTTAGAATAAGAATTTATCTGGGGGAGAAGGACTTCTTTCCCTCTTGACTACTCTCAAAGTTTTACTCTTGCTGTTGGCTTTCCTCTCTTTCTCATGGGTGGGGGATAAATTGAATTTAACTTTGATAAGTTTGACTTGATTGTATAGAATGTTACATGTTTTATTATAAATTCAATTAAAGATTTTGACTTTATAAATATAGTGTTACAGAATAAGAGTTCACATTTAAAAAAAAAAAAAATGGATAAATGTATGTTTGAATGTTTTGTCAAGCAGATAATTATGATGACTTTCAAGGGTATTGAATACTTTTGCATGCCACAGTATGTAATTTATTGAATAAAGTTATTCAATTGCAGCCGGCGCTATGTGGAAACATAATTGCCCCCTTACACATAATAAAAATTATGTCACCTTTAGCTGCAAAAACTAATACCAGATGCTTCTTCTAGTTCAGTATCACTTCCATACGTTTATTTAGGAATTTTAGCCCAATCTTGCAGAACCAAACACTATACTTCAGGTTTTGCCACTTCTGGCTCAAGTCAGAAAAAGTAAACCAGCCCAAGCAAACCAAAGTAATTTCTGTCAAAGACTAAACAAGAACAGTGAATGAAAACCAGAGCTATAGTATAGTAGTAATTGTACAAAAATACAGAAGCAGAGAAATAGAGCACTACTAAAAAATGGAATAATACCAGCTTAGTCCGAAGGGTTAACAAATGAGGGCCAGAAAATAGGTGCACTTATCTGCAATACAGGTAGGACCCCTGCAAAATGTTTACTGTAGAAATTCAAAAGTGAGGAGAGAATATAAATAAGGGCAGATAAAATTGTATAGTCAAAATTCAGCAGCCTCCTTCTTCAATATGTGTCAAACAGGGGGCATATTTTATGGAAATTGCAGACAAACAAGAAGACATGAATAGGACCATAAAGTGAAGAGCCCATTTAGTGGTTGTGATGCTGTACTCGGCAGATTAAGTGTCTGTTATAGTGAAAAAGCATTTAAATTTCAAATTTACCCCATTAAAATAACAAATGAAAGATCGGTCATAAAGCATTTTTTTTTCTATCTTTGTTGATTAAAGAGGAAAAAACAACTGCCATTTACTTACTGAGATATCCATGCAAATGTTTCTTTGCATTTTCTGAAATAACATTTTAAAAGAGGTGATTTCTTCCTACCCCAACCTTACCCAACTATTTCTTTGAACTTTGGCTTGTGAAGTTTACAGGTGGGGGTCTTCAGTAAATAGTCCTTTCATTAACAGGAAGATATCTTGGTATGTTTTATAATATGGACTAAAAGTGGACAGTGGAAGTAAAACATGCATATTGCTTTACAGCATTTCCAGATGTTCAGAGTACAAAATGGTTTTATTGTTTTACATGTTTTACACATCCAAATCTATATATGTTTTGCTCATGACAAGTAACTTCTATAATACTTTGAAACGGCCTGTAACAAAATTATATTATGCTTAGCATGCAATGTGCCAATCTGACTCATAATAACTTTTAGTCTTTAAATTGTGCATATTTGTGCCAAGACAAAAACTATTGATGTGATTAACCATTCTAAAACATTTGTGCATCTTTGGATTATTTGTAACAGTTGCTGCAATCTAGTTTTACAGAGTTTTATTTTTAACTATGCTCCTATGCCTCATTTGTCTTAAAATCTTTGTAACTAGAACACCTTCTTTGTTCTTACCCATTGTGAAGTGATTATACTGTATATACTAAGTTTATCATCTGAACAATATCTCAAAAAGTAAGGCATGAGCTGTGGCATTGATTTTTAACATATAAACCACATTTTATTTTCTGTTTTTCTTTACTGTGCAATACACACCCATCCATTCTTATATGAATATTTTTAACCCACTTATCCAGTTCTGGTGATAATGTTGAAAGCTGTTACAGTATATGGAAAGAGCAGCTGATTATAACACGCCTGATCTGCTGCAGGTTTATAGGACATTTCTCTGGGTACAACTGTAGCAAATGCTGAAATTGCAGTGTTTGCTTTTATAGCTCTAAAAATATTTACAATATTACACAAATTTTGAAAATTTAAATGAACTGTTCTAGGAGAGTTGAAAGGCCATGTCTGTGATTGTTTCAAACATAAAAATCTATTATTGGAACCATTCACTTTTTTCAAATTGCACTGCAAAAACTAATGATTGAAAATATTTAACTCATGTTTCATTTTTTCTTCAGTTTTCATGCCTGTAATATCTTAGTTTAGTTACATGGATATTTGAAGCTTTCTATCAAGTTTCCATGTTGATACCTTTACATGCTGTTTCAGATTTAAAGGTTTGAATTTGCTACTAAATGCATATATATTGAACATGTGCTGTTGAGAAGTGATTTGAAAATCAGTTATTTTCAGAACTGCTAAGTCACAAACAACTGCAGAATTTTTGAAATGCTTGTCGACATGCAGTATGTCCTTTGAAATTTTAGTCCGCTTGTAGAATGTATTTCAGTTATACCATTGAATGTCTTATTTGGCTTGTTTTTCACTTCTCTTTGTGCTTTCTGTATGTTGACAATCAATAGTTCTTTACATTATTACATTTACTTGTATGTGCCTGCTACTATTTCTTGATGAAGCTGTGCTCCTCCAAGATCAGTTTAATTTTTTTTTTATTTCTGATAATATTTGGGAATTTTAATGCAGTTGCATATTATCCCTTCTTATTTATACAGGTGTTCAGCAGCATTTTTTGCAGAAGAAAGATCAGCTTTGAAACAGAAGAGGCATAAAATCAGGTTGCTCCAACAAAGAAAAGTCACAGATGTCTCACACTTCAAAGATCTTCCTGAAGAAATTCCCCTTCCTTTAGTTATTGGAACAAAAGTAACAGGTGATATTTTCTGTTTATTTACAAATGGCATAAGTGTTCATTTCGTATTTGTATAGTACTCTTCGATGAGTATGCGCTTGGTGCACTTGCTCATATTTATAGTTCTAATGCACTTACTTGTACTTTAATGTACTTTAATCATTTCATTTACATACATATACATACATGTGGTAATGTGCCTTACTGGCATTACCAGTAATAAAATAAAATTAGTTAAGTGTCCTCTGCATGGTGTTGAGAGAGGCATTTGTATGAGAGAAAAAAAAGGTTAAAGTATAAAGAAAGGAAACTTACCTTTTTCCTTTTTATATATTGCAGACAGATGTCTTCACTGACCATGTTAGCGCCTTTTGGAGAATGTCGTGGTGGGTCTCGTGTAGACTGGAGAGACAGCCTTGCCATTGACCGGCCGGGATGGCATTGTCGGTCCTCCACTTCTGCACGCGTCTCCCGTAACCTCATTAACACAAAAGGAATAAAAGAAAGTGTAAAGTGTCGTAGTATTTGCTTACCACGGTTTAGAAAAGGAATCCCGTGTTTGTAGTTGTCTGGGCAGTAGCTCAGGGAAGGAAGGAAAAAAATGAAAAATGCTTACTTTCACTTTTAGGAGAAGTGCAGTTCGCGTCTCAAAAGCCGGCACAGCTATGCGCGTGCATGCCGGCTGCTCGAACCTTTATAGGACTCGTGCAGGACAGGAGACACCACTTTTCGCAGACGCGTTCACATCATTGCGTACCCGCAGAGGGATGACGTAGGACAGTTTAATTGGTGGGTGCAGGGGCGCCGAATACAAAAAGGAGTTACGGCCTCTAGAGGGGGGTCTTCTGATTAGATCATGCTAGAGAAAGGTACTTGGTAGAACTCCGTTTTGAATTACCAAGCACTACGGCTTGTGCCTTGCTTATTATAAATACTTTTTCGTGTGTGTATGTATATATGTGTGTATGTATATAATATATAATACCGTGTTTCCCCGATTATAGGGCATCCCCAACAATTAGGGCACCCCCCATTTTTAAAAAATTGGTCAGAATAAGGCACCCCCCGCAAATAAGGCCCACTAAGGCCCCCCACCGATACCTTTGCTTGCGGCTGGTATTCGGCTCTCTTCGGCTGGTATGGTGGGGGAGCTGCGTGTGATGCCTCCGGCTGCAGTGCTCTAGTGATGTGTCGTTCGCGAACGAGCCGGCTCTAAGAGCCGATGCTTTGAAGCGAACGAGAGGAGCCGATGCCCATCGAGAAGAGCCGAAGCTTCAGCCGCTCCTGCTCAGCTCTGCTGAAAATCCATTCGGCAGGGGCGGGACTATATTTATATGGGCACACAGAACATTGGCTCATAATGCCGGCTCGTTCACGAATGACACATCGGAATAGGATCGTACCATTATGTGAAGGAAGGAAGGGGGACAGACGCTCCGAAGACAGCGATTGTTGGTACAGGCCAGGTACACAGAGCAACACTGTCGCTCTGTGTACCTGTTGCTGCGACAGACGAGGAGCCAGATTTAAATGCAAGCGCATCGTGAAGAAAAAAAGAAGAGTGAAGGAATGAGTGAAAGCCGAAAAAGAAGCAGCATCTGTCTGCATTTCAGTGATACTGGGAACTGCAAAGCTAAGTGCAGAATTTGTAATATGAAAATATCCGTTAGAGCAGTGTCAACAACAAACCTGCACAGACATATAAGAACCTCCCACCCATCCGTGCAACTGGAGGAGAGTGTGCCCTCTCTCCTGCCATCCACTGACCCTGGAAAAGAGCTTACCGGTAGTACTCCTGCTGCAGTGCTGGTAGGAAGACTTTGCATTGTCACTACATCACTCCCCTCAGAAAGAGTCTTCTCAAAAACAGGACAAATAATCACGGAGAGGAGAAATTACATCAGCCCATCTAAGCTGAGGCATCTGGCATTTCTGAATGCCAACCTGGCCTAAAAACTTTTATTCAAAGAGTCATAGTGTTGTATTGTTGCCGTTATTACTGTACCATATACAGGTAATAAATTTCCTTTTTTTCAACAAATGTGTATTATAGTCTTCTTCATGGATAAATAAGCCACCCCCTGAAAATAAGAACTGGGCATATTTTGGCATTTCAAAAAATATAAGACAGTGTCTTATCATCGGGGAAACAGGGTGTAGCGCTTCGCAGTGGCGAAGTACTGCATTAAAATTTTTATTAAGAAGAAAATTTAACCTTTTTAAAGTGAGGGAAAATATGGCAATAATTATTTGTTAAGGATCTCTTTGTATACCACGTTGTCAGTTCGGCCCTCCGGTTGTAACATGACCAAGCTGTGCGCTGAGCTTACTCTTGAGCATGCAACTTACAGTTGGCCATGTGAACAGTAATCTTGTTTCAAATCTCACAGCATGGATTGCTGCTGTCATAATCGATTTCAGTTTCATGGTTTGTTTCAATTACGACAGTATTTGCAGGACTTGTGTTGAAGTGACATTCGGCATTTGTCAAGCGTTGTAAGCTTACAACCGGTTTCATCGATAACTTCACATCCAGCTTTTGAGAGTTTAAACATTCATAAACATCAAAGTGTTCACTACTGAAATTGTCACCTATGAATGTAAGATGTTTAAGAGGCATTGGCGGTTGTCGAAAGGTGTAAAATATTTGGCCATTTCGGTAAACTTGAAAGCACCAACCGAACAATTCAGCGGCAGCCATCAACTCACATGCAGAACCATAGGTGAAGGGCTTAAGCATTTCACTCTTCTAGTGCTCCTGTGTAGTATAATTATCTCCTGTACCGTCATCAGTCCACACCTTGAACCTGTCCCAGTCATTCAATACATAAGACACAATGTTCTTCCAGATATCAAGAGTGAGCCTGATATGGCCGTGCAATATGTAACACAGAGAATGGAAAAGGTAGGTGCCATCTCCGGGCATGGAAACCACTCGGTAAGTGACAGTTCTTTGATCGATGGTGATTACCTCGATAGACATGGTAATGGGGGTTGGAATGATGAAGGAAATGGGTACCTGAGCAATGTAAAGTAAGTGTAAAATACCTATACAATAACTATAATTG
>JANRMT010062791.1:9889611-9904144 GCA_026402145.1 Polypterus bichir lapradei
AAAAATAACCATACAAACATATGGTTTCTACTTCGCGGATTTTCACCTATCGTGGGGGGGTCTGGAACGCAACCCCCGCGATCGAGGAGGGATTACTGTATATGGTTTTCACTAGTTTGGGTGTATTTTACTTTTTCATTTGGGACTTTCAGGCAGCACTGTAAATACTGTATAAAGTCATTTTGGGGCTCCATTTGATTACTGTTTTTGTATGTCCTTTGCGGTATTGGACTGTGTATCAATCTATAAATTCTGCAGGACATTTTTGTTTTCTTTAAGTGCACCTGTAAATAAAACCTCACTTTATTTTTCAAAAAAAACCACCCTTTTTGTGTCCGTGTCTTCCTGTCTTACACAGTCATCCTGGTCACGCTAGGTCTCACATACTAGACACCTTGAGTGTAGGCTGGTGATCCTAATTCCCACTACATGGGGTGTCACAATACAGTGCAGAAATAAATATACAATAAACAGAGCAACTTAATTTGTTTATGTTAATCAAACTTATGACAGTATAGTGTTTTGACATTATAATTAAAATATGCCGAGATCACAGAGGAGGAGAGGAAAACAAGCAAGGTCTATTTTAGACCCACCCATCTGGATTATTTCAGTCACTACATTGTTAGCGCCTGGCACCTTATTAGCTTGCTGGTCACTGGTTGTATCTTTTACTTTCTCCACTTTTTGGAGATGCCAATTTCTTTTCCTCCTCCTGCTCTTTTTTTCTATTTACTTGTTTCTTTATACTTTCACTGTTCCCTTTGTTAATTGCCATCCTTACAGTAATTCTTTGAAATTTTTGGTCTATCTTTCTGTAATATCTTTACTATCAAAACATCACTTCTACTCTCAGCACTTTTATAATTTTTATAAAATAAAAATATTTTTCTACTGGATTGCTATTCTTTTTGGTTAACAGTTATATTAACAACACCTTTTAAATACTTCTTCATTGCCCTAAAAATAAATTTTGCCCCTGATTCAGTTCCATTTTACTCTTGAACCTGAGATCCCTTTTTTGGTTGTATATTAAAATCATTTTCAGTGTCAAAAAAAGAGTACATAGCTATCTCAGTCTGTGTGTGTCCTTTGGATGTTGCTGACTGTGGTAGAAACTTAACATCTTATTAAAGAAACATCCCCTAACGGGACAAATCAGTTATCAGGCAGCAGAAGAGCTGTTCATTGTAACTTTTAATTACTCCTCAGCAAAATGCCTTGGAGGGAGCATTCTTCAAAAGAAGTCTGTTACAGCATGGTCAGAATGGTCAGAGAAAACAAATAGAGGTTCATTTTGTAAACTACTGAATTTGCATGCTGTGTCAATAAATGCATACATTTTACTCTGGTTGGCTCATTGGTTTACACCCAAATTATGTATATAAAATAAAAGTCTGTTATATTCTGGTTTGTAGTAATCAGATTATAATTCATGTAGAGATGATTGAACCATTTGGCTATAGTGGTCATATTACAGTGATCCCTCGCTATATCGCGCTTCGACTTTCGCGGCTTCACTCCATCACGGATTTTAAATGGAAGCATATCTAAATATATATCACGGATTTTTGCCTTGGTTCTCGGATTTCTGCGGACAATGGGTCTTTTAATTTATGGTACATGCTTCCTCAGTTTGTTTGCCCAGTTGATTTCATACAAGGGACGCTATTGGCGGGTGGCTGAGAAGCTACCCAATCAGAGCATGTATTACGTATTAAATAAAACTCCTCAATGATATAAGATATGCTTCCCGCGCGGTAAAGCTCTAACAGTCCGTATTGATTTTTGATTGTTTGCTTCTCTCTCTCTGCTTCTGACGGAGGGGGTGTGAGCAGAGGGAGGGGCTGTTTGCACAGAGGCTGTTTGCTTAGAAGATACGGACTACTTGCCAAAGACTACCTTCACATTGATCCCTTTATTGCGACTGCTTTATCGCGCTGCTTCCCATACTTAAAAGCCCAACAGCCCTATTGATTTTTGCTTGTTTACTTTTCTGGCACGCACTCTCTCTGACATTCTCTGCTCCTGACACGCGCACTCCTTTGAAGAGGAAGATATGTTTGCATTCTTTTAATTGTGAGAAAGAACTGTCATCTCTGTCTTCTCATGGAGCACAGTTTAAACTTTTGACTAAAGGGTGTTATTTCATGTCTAGAGGGCTCTAATAATGTTTAAAAAAAAAAACGTATTTAGAAGGTCGTAAACAGGTTTTCTATGCTCTAACTGCGAAAATATTAGATTTATAAATAAAGAATCCTACTTCGTGGAAATTCATTTATCTGTCTGGAGCGGATTAACCGTGATAAACGAGGGTTTACTAGTATAACTGTGCGGAGAATATTTATAAACCGTGTGGGAGAGTTTCTAAGGGCTTAAAATATATAAAAATAACCATACAAACATATGGTTTCTACTTCGCGGATTTTCAACTATCGCGGGGGGTTCTGGAACGCAACCCCCGCGATCGAGGAGGGATTACTGTATAATGTATTTCATAGTGTTTTGGCAGAGAATATATTTAAAAACTGAAATAGTCAAGTTTACTTATTAGAGCAAATTTTCAGCAGATGTGGCTAAAAATTATAAACTAGGATAAACTTTAATGTAGGGTCTTAGTTCAGCAGTGTCAGCCTTAGGGCTTATGGCATCTTGAGGTAAGGATGAACTAAAATAACTGATTTCCTTTCAACGGTAATATGTATTCTTTTTATTTTTTAATTGAAATTGTGAGCTGCTGTACTTTAACACAAGCAGAATTTCTATTAAAGGACCAAATTAAAAGGTCTTTTTTCGTTTATTAAACCACTTTAACACTAGAATTACCAAAGCTTACGAGAAAACTCGTATTTCCGGCCCACCTTAAATCCGCTCGCACCTCTCGATTCAGCTTCTCTTGTGTTGTAAATGTGTTGATAATCCCAAGCAGCAAGCAGCCTGCTATACTATCCACCCCCAACCCCACTGTAGAAACTGCAAAAACCTCTCCCAGCTGTTTGTCCCTTGTTTATCAGGGAGTCAGGTAGAGCTGCATAGGCTAAAAAAAATATCGTTATTTGGAACACATGCATTTCACACATTTCACATGTGTTCCGTGTCTACAAAGATCTATGTAAGTGTAGGATGACAGAATGTTGAACGCATACCTAAAAGACAACCTTTTTTCATTTCTTAGTACTAAAGACAAAATGTAGACATGAAGTGTATAATGTGTGAAGACTGAAATCCAAATATCAAGTAGGCACTTTCACAAAAGGTATAAGTATAACACAACAAGAGCGATTTTCAAGAATATAACTGCAGAAATAGAACCTGCGTTAGGGTTTGACATTGACACCCCTTTGATATAACTGCTTCATTGGCGCAACGATATCAACTGTTGACTGGTAATCAAAACTTCACTGGTTCGACCCCGGAAGAGTCCCTTTTGAGAAGTGAGCTACTCCTCTTTCTATTTTAGAATAAAAACATACATTTCATTTCAGTCTGTAACTTGTTTATCCCGCATGGCAGGGTCCGATTTTCTGCAAATCTGTCTCCATTTGGCACGATCGAGGGCATCTTCTGGGGCGGCATTGACGGTCTTTATGTCTTCCTTTATTCTGTCCATCCACTTCTTCTTCGGCCTGCAACGTGGGCGCTGACCACCAGGATCAAGCCTCATAGCCGTTTTTGCTTCCGAGTTGTCGTCTGCACGCACGACGTGTCCATACCACCGTAGCCGTGCCTCGCGCATTTTCTCCGTGATTGGTGCAATGCCGAGGCGCTTTCTGACATGTAAATTTATGATACTTGGCAAGGTTAGTATTTTTTTTTATTCAGTTTTTTGCTTTTAGTCTCGTTCACACTTGCCCTGATCTGACACTGCTGTTCTCAAATAAAGACAAGCTATAACAGAGGTGAACGCAGATTGGAGAAAGAGAACACAAGCCCTACCTGCAAGAAACGTCCTCTCACATATAAGAACAACGCAGCTCCATCAGGCGTAAAGGCGAAAGATGGCACCATTTGTATACAGGACAAAGTCCGGCGTCATCATGCCAGTCAGTCTGCCCCACACCTGTCCTTCAAAGAAACAGCATGGCTTACAGAGCTCGCCAACGTATCATGCAAACTCCTGTTTGTGATTATGTTTTGTGATGGTCTTTACATAAGAAGCATTTATATGTTACTTATATAAAAGCCAGGTCGAACGTTATCTACCTCAATGTACAGGTGATGGTCATAAAATTAGAATATCATGACAAAGTTGATTTATTTCAGTAATTCCATTCAAAAAGTGAAGCTTGTATATTAGATTCATTCATTACACACAGACTGATGTATTTCAGATGTTTATTTCTTTTAATTTTGATGATTATAACTGACAACTAATGAAAGTCCCAAATTCAGTATCTCGGAAAATTAGAATATTGTGAAAAGGTTCAATAATGAAGACACCTGGTGCCACACTCTAATCTGCTAATTAACTCAAAACACCTGCAAAAACCTTTAAATGGTCTCTCAGTCTAGTTCTGTAGGCAACACAATCATGGGGAAGACTGCTGACTTGACAGTTGTCCAAAAGACGACCATTGACACCTTGCACAAGGAGGGCAAGACACAAAAGGTCATTGCTAAAGAGGCTGGCTGTTCACAGAGCTCTGTGTCCAAGCACATTAATAGAGAGGCGAAGGGAAGGACAAGATGTGGTAGAAAAAGGTGTACAAGCAATAGGGATAACCGCACCCTGGAGAGGATTGTGAAACAAAACCCATTCAAAACTGTGGGGAAGATTCACAAAGAGTGGACTGCAGTTGGAGTCAGTGCTTCAAGAACCACCACGCACAGACGTATGCAAGACATGGGTTTCAGCTGTCGCATTCCTTGTGTCAAGCCACTCTTGAACAAGAGACAGCGTCAGAAGCGTCTCGCCTGGGCTAAAGACAAAAAGGACTGGACTGCTGCTGAGTTATGTTCTCTGATGAAAGTAAATTTTGCATTTCCTTTGGAAATCAAGGTCCCAGAGTCTGGAGGAAGAGAGGAGAGGCACAGAATCCACCTAGCTTGAGGTCCAGTGTAAAGTATCCACAGTCAGTGATTTTAGGGTGGCATGTCATCTGCTGGTGTTGGTCCATTGTGTTTTCTGAGGTCCAAGGTCAACGTAGCCGTCTACCAGGAAGTTTTAGAGCACTTCATGCTTCCTGCTGCTGATGAACTTTATGGAGATGCAGGTTTCATTTTCCAACAGGACCTGGCACCTGCACACAGTGCCAAAGCTACCAGTACCTGGTTTAAGGACCATGGTATCCCTGTTCTTGATTGGCCAACAAACTCGCCTGACCTTAACCCCATCGAAAATCCATGGGGTATTGTGAAGAGGAAGATGCAATACGCCAGACCCAGCAATTCAGAAGAGCTGAAGGCCACTATCAGAGCAACATGGGCTCTCATAACACCTGAGCAATGCCACAGACTGATCGACTCCATGCCACGTCGCATTGCTGCAGTAATCCAGGCCAAAGGAGCCCCAACTAAATATTGAGTGCTGTACATGCTCATACTTTTCATGTTCATACCTTTCAGTTGGCCAACATTTCTAAAAATCATTTTTTTTGCATTGGTCTCAATTGATATTCTAATTTTCTGAGATACTGAATTTGGGACTTCCATTAGTTGTCAGTTATAATCATCAAAATTAAAATAAATAAACATTTGAAATACATCAGTCTGTGTGTAATGAATGAATCTAATATACAAGTTTCACTTTTTGAATGGAATTACTGAAATAAATCAACTTTGTCATGATATTCTAATTTTATGACCAGCACCTGTATTTACTTATCTTCCTACAGTGTAAAGTCACAAGTAGACTGTAGAGCTTCCTGTGTTTGATCGACATGGGCATGCTCAAAAATTACATTTGTAATGCCACGAAAAATGCCTGCTGACACTTTAGTATGCGAGCAATGGTACGAGAATGAAGTTAGACTTTTTTTTTTTGGGCACATGCACCATCCGGATCTAAACACTAGTGTGGAGAGTCACTTGTGTACTGAAGAGTCTCGGAAAGTCTTTCTCCTCTGGGGTGACTGGGATCTTTTCCTGAATAAGATCAAACACAGTTGTGTAGAGTGAGACAGGAGCTTCCGCCTGCAGCTGAAGTCACTTCTTTACACATGTACTGTGTCAGCGTGCCCTTGTCGATCAAACACAGGAAGATCTGCAGTTTACTTGTGACTTTAAGCTGTAGGAAGATAAGTAAATAAATTAAGGTAAATAACATTTGATCTGACTTTTATATACAAAGTACAGTGACTGGAAAAGTGCGACGACAGCTTTCACCTCCAGCTATAGACTCCAGTACACAAGCGACTCTCTACGCTAGTGTTTAGATCTGGATGGTGCATGTGCCCAAAAAAAAAAGGTCTAATTGCATTCTCGTACCATTGCTTGTGTACTAAAGTGTCAGCAGGCATTTTTCATGCCATTACACATGTATCTTTTGATCATGCCTGCGTCGATCAAACACAGGAAGCTCTGCAGTCTACTTATGACTTTACGCTGTAGGAAGTAAAAAAATCAAGGCAAATAACATTCGATCTGGCTTTTATGTAAGTAACATATTAATATGAATGTTTTGGGCACATACACCGTCCAGAGCTGAAAATGTTTTTTTTTTTTTCTTTCTACAGCAGAGATTCTGATTATAGAATGTATATGTTGACTGTTAATTGTTTTTGCTAATTTCCACTCAACAATGTATAAACTTTACTAGTCTGTTTCTAATATTGCATTTTATCTGTAGATGGCATTAAGGCTGCTAATGAGGAATGTAGGATTAGAACAAAGTAAGATAACAATAAAGGAAGAATCAAAAATACCTGTGGAGGAGATTATAAAGTACCATCTGGTGAATGAGGTGCATTGCATGGAAGAGTACTGTTGGAGGGTGTAGTGCAGACTTTAGGGACTGAGGTTGTTTGTATTTTGAAATATGATATTTAAATTGTGGGGCAGCACAGTGGTGCAGTGGTATTGCTGCCCAGTTGCAACAAGGAAAATGAGGTTCAAGTCCTGTGTACTGCCTGTGTAAAGTTTACATGTTCACCATGTGTGGTTTCCTCTGGGTGCTCCGGTTTCCTCCCATAGCCCAAGGACATGCAGGTTAAGTGAACTGGCATTGTTAAATTGGTTCTGGTGTATGTGCTCTCATCCAGCGATGGACTGGTGCCCTGACCATGGATTGTTTCTACTTTTTACCTGATGTTTGTTGGAGTAGGATCCAGCTGTCTTGTTACCATACCCTGGACAAATGGGTCACGAAAATGTATGTATATTTTAAATTGTACTGTGTTAATCACAGTGCCTGAACATTGCTACCAATAGAAGCAATAATGAAAATTGGCATTTTCCTAACAATTCAAGTTACATGTTATAACTTAACTGTACTAATTTTCTTTCATTGTTTTATCTTAAGATCATTGTTATTATCTATTGTTACCACATATTTAATATATAAAACATGATATTAAGCTAGCATAAGACTAGGGCAGACATAGGGCAGAGTGGTGGCTCTGAAGCTAGGGATCTGTGCTGGCTATCGGAAGGTTGTTCGTTTGAACCCCATAAATGCCAGAAGTGATTCTACTCCTTTGGGCTGTTGAGCAAGGCCCTTAACCTGTAATTGCTTTGTCGTGGGTATGATGTTTAATCTGCATCTAACCCAGCAAGCAGGTACTCCAACTACCATTTATAAAAAAAAAAAAAAAAAAAATTGTTCCAGTGTTGTACTTAGGTGCCACCTGCTGTACTCGGATCCTAATCCAGGTGGTTCGGCGTGTTGTGGGTGCGGCAATGCGCTAACAGCGCATGCTCCCAACCTCTATAACACTAATCTTAAAAGATTTTAGAATAAATTTGTCCATATCAATCAGTGCACTGACATAGGGAGTATTTCAACAAGTTACGGGACAAATTTACTTGTGTAACAACACCAGTACAAACACTGATGATGCTTAAAAGTTGTTGCTTTGTTTGTATTTTAGGTTAGGCATATAAACTGTTAAGCAGCAAGGTTTGTTTGGTGTATTTGTTACCTTTGGTCAAGAACATTTATTTCCTGTATACATAAGGCAACATACATGATGTGCATATAGGTTAGACCAGTGGTTCCCACACTTTTTTAAGGTTCAACTCACTTTTGAGCCAGAATTTTGTTTGCGACCCCTCCCACTGCAATACTTAACCCCTTTTGTAAACAGCTGGCTGGCGGTAAAATTTTCAAACAGTAGAAATACTGGTGCCATTTGTTACCCATTAGTACAACTTGCCTTTGTCCTTTGTATTTCCTGGACTCTCCACCACATTTGA
This sequence comes from Polypterus bichir lapradei, assembly GCA_026402145.1. Lineage (NCBI taxonomy): Eukaryota > Metazoa > Chordata > Cladistia > Polypteriformes > Polypteridae > Polypterus > Polypterus bichir. The sequence continues at coordinate 9,897,964 of JANRMT010062791.1, forward strand.
AAAAGCTTGTGATAATTATTTTTAATGGCTCCATCGTTACTTGATGGCACTGGAGTTTCTTGAAATTTCTGTTTGGCTTAATTTATATAAGCAGCAATGTATGATCAGGCCTCAATTCTAAACTCTGCTGGTTAGTGACAAGTACGATATTAAATATTGTATGATAAGTATGACCTTACTTTTCTTTTCAAATCTCTATCTCCAGATCCCTTCTCCCAATACTGGGAGTCTGACAAATCACAGTGCAGTTCAGAGATAATATGTAAAATGTTGTCTAGTGTATTTTCCTTTGTGCCTTTGTTTCACTTTCTTGCCGGAGGCCGTTGCCTTTTTTGCCATTGTTTGCTCTTCACTACTCAGTACGCGTACAGGGGTTAGACGTCAAGTCAATGAGTCGAACGTTCCTCCAAGCAAGATAATTTAGTGAACTACATTTAGTTTACCTTTACCTTAACAGTTGATTATCACCCAAGTCGGCATCTGACTTTAACTCCTCCTGTTGACAAAACTCGACATCCGCCCTAAAAGAGTTAACTGTAACTTTTAAAGTATTTTTTGTTTTATTTTAGAAATCGTGCTGTGAACCCCCAGCTCTTTTTTTGGTGACAATCCACACTTCGATGATATGTAAAAATAGAAAAGAGCTGGACATTACAGCATCAACATAGATTAAGAAACTTTGTCAAACATACTGTATGTATACCTGAAGATCAGAAATATTAGATTAGAATTAGAAATAACTTCCTGTATGTAGCCAACATCAAGCACAATACAAATTTGCAGCTGTTTAAGGTAAAGCATATGAGAAACACTCAATCACTTGAAAAGATTATGGTGATTTTTAAACTGATTTGAAAAGTGTACAGATCATTAGATTTATACATTCATTTTGTTAGCAAAATAACCAGTGGTATAAACTATATTGTGCTACACAGTTATTTGTGAATATTTTCCAAACTTTAACGCTGTTGTTTGATAAAGATAAAACCTTATGTAGACCCAATTTTTTGCCCACTGTATGCCGTGTTTTTGATCTCCCCCGTTGAGCAGCACAGCTGCAGAGAGCTTAAACTACTTGGTACATCTGCATAAAGCCACAAGAATATGCTTTCGTGAATGATTTCACTGGATGTGCCTTGTTGTAAACAGAAATATTCTAAAGAATCATACAGGTATTTACAGGTGAACAGCCAAGCTATCCATCCATCCATCCCTTTTTCAACCCACTGAATCCGAACACAGGGTCACGAGGGGTCTGCTGGAGCCAATCCCAGCCAACACAGGGCACAAGGCAGGAACCAATCCCGGGCAGGGTGCCAACCCACCACAGACAGCCAAGCCAATAAATAAGAAACAGTGATTTACAAAGCATAACTCAGCAGACAGTATACATTAAGCAACAATTGTGTAACAAAGTGTGGACAACAGGGAGCATCACTGAGCCCCAAACCCTAGACACAACTGACACAAACGCAGTCACAGGTTCAAAACAATGGTTTTTAATTCTTTCTATTACCTTTGTAGATCATTTAGAAATGTTTCCCACTGCTTCCTCTTTCTCTTCATCCTTCCTGCTTTTCTTCCTCAATGCAAGTGTTGTTCTCTGTCTTCCAACTCCCACTTCGGAGGTGAATTGGAGGGCTCCATTTTAATCTGGACCCTGGAAGGACTTCTGGTGTTTCAATAAGGTCCAGAGGAGGTACTTTTGGGTCAGGTGCAAGTTTCTGAAAAGAAGGGATGGTTCATCCCTGTAGCTCCCACTGGTGTCATCCATGGTATGCTACAGGCACTGGTACTATGATTCCCAGCATTCCGTGGGGGGGGGTATATATTCTATAAAGGCCAAAAGATCCTTCCATTTCTCTAGCTTCCCTTCCTGGCAAGGGATCAATTTCCTACCTGGTCAGGGCACCATTCCATTCTTGTCCTTTCACTCTGGTCTTGCTTACTAGGAAGAAACCATTCTTACTCCTGACGGGATGCCAGATAATCCTGAATGGCATTTACAAAAGACATAAAGTAATCACACTTACAAAGTGAGTGATTTCCAGGGTCAGATCATGATGAGAGATGCACATAGACAGAGATCCAGATTGTCATGCTTCACAATTGACCACACCCTGGAGCTCATGTACTTGAAAGATACGTTTGACATGATGCTTGAGGGGAGGGTTTTATTTAAATATTTCATATGTGACCTGCGTGCCTTAAGAGAGCTTCATGGACGTTCGTAACATCACTGTAACAGATGTGTTAATGAATGATGAGACAAGGGGGAAGTGGGGTGAACAGTCTAACAAATAGCATCACTTAACATGTAGGGCAGAACACACACATTACGTAGACAGATCACACAAATCAAATTTCTTATATTAAACAACAGTACCCTAATGTTTTCTACAGTCAAATTAGAGCAGCTTTGTAAATCGAAATAAATAATTACAGTAGGGGCTTGAGAATTTCATGATAATTCCATGATTATCTTTATCAATACCACAGCTTTTCAGTTAATATTTTACCACAATTTTCTATAGTGGTTAAACAGTGATATGTTAGTTTTGTAGGTTAGATATAGTAAATGTGCGAAAACAGAGTGCAGATACTACTCTGAATATTCATATCTTCCCCAAAGATCCATCTCCTTCCTGTTCCACAAGCTACAGTGAGTTCTTTGAGTGATGATGAATGTGGGGGGGGGGGGGGACTGGAATGACAATCAGAAGAGAAGAATTTTGAAAAAGTGTGTTTAGCTCTGCTATTTGCAAATGGTTTGGTTTTATCCTGGATGACCGTGCAAACAGTACAACATCTAAAGTTATATTGCCTTACTGCATATGTATAGGGCATCTAGGCACGTCTGCCTCCTTCAGTGTGCTCTCACACTTCCCTGATAAAACTGGTCCCTACTGAGCAAAGTTCCATAAATGTTCCATTGTATATCATATAAGCAGACAAAGAGCAGATGGAAAGAGGTAGAAGCTGCAGAGAGTTATTGTATTGCGGAACACGGTTTCTACTGCTTAACTTGCACCCTAAAAGTTCTTGTACAGTCTGGTATGCTTCATCAAACAGTTTTTAGCAGTAAAATCGGGATGCTACAATGAAACCAAGGAATTCTATCCGACAACGTAGCATACACATGATGTGTTGCGGCATTCTTGTCTTGATTAGAGTTTCAGTCATTATCTTTATCATTTGTAAGGTTCCTTTATCAGTTCAGTTGTCTGCTTTTTTGCAACTTTAGCAGTGAATTTTTTTTTTTTTTTTTTAAAGTTATTCTGCTATATAGTTTTATCAATGAGCTAAAACAGAATGAGAGAGTTGATTAACTTTGACATAAAGAAATAATTTTTGAGTGAGAAATTGGAAAAGTCTAGCTTTAAGTACTGAATTTGGCATGGATAAATCAATGGTTTGTACAATTTTAAACAGTTTCAACATTACAAAAAATATCCAACGGTCGAGACAAGCTTTACACATTATGCACAATGTCTGTCAGTAACTTTAAACATTCAAACTGGACAGTTTACTAAATTATTTATCAAATATTATGTGACCACATAAGTCAAGAAAAATGACACCTTTTATTGGCTAACTAAAAAGATTACAATATGCAAGCTTTTGAGGCAGCTCCGACCCCTTCTTTAGGTAAGATGTTAAAACTGCAGACAGATGTTGAAACACTGACCAGTTGTCCTTGGCCCCTGAAATTAGGGATGCTCTGATCGTATTTGGGCGATTTTTCAGTAAAATAAGACTTGATCAGTAAAAAGACTGATCCAAAAAAAAACAGCAGCGAGAGGAAGCTTGGTTTATCAGTGAATGAAATGTCTGAGGAAGGGGCCTGAGCTACCCCAAAAGCTTGCATATTGTAATCTTTTTAGTCAGCCAATAAAAGTTGTCATTTTGCTTGACTTAACATTGTGTCCATAATGGCTAAAACGGTACAACAACCTAGCACTACATGTGACCATGTGAAATACAAATAGTGCATACATTTTTTAGGAATAATACAGCTTCTTTTTTTAATTAGTTTACTGAATTGTTAAATGAAAAATAGGATATGTTGCACTATCTTTGAACATGTATTAATAATGGTAAAGCTCATTTGAAAGAAAAATAGTTATTTTAAAACACGATAAACATTTGTTTTTTGACTACTTTATTCCTTAACCAGCATCATAAATCAGGGAACTAAGCTAAGTGATCATTCATACAACCGTTCAAAAAGATTAACATATCCACTCCAAAATTTGTTTTCTCTCAGCTTTACTAAAGCTTACATTAAGCATTTACAGTAATCCCTCCTCGATCGCGGGGGTTGCGTTCCAGAACCCCCCGCGATAGGTGAAAATCCGCGAAGTAGAAACCATATGTTTGTATGGCTATTTTTATCTATTTTAAACCCTTAGAAACTCTCCCACACTGTTTATAAATATTCTCCGCACAGTTATACAGTAAACCCTTGTTTATCGCGGTTAATCCGCTCCAGACAGATACCGTAGATCCCGGAATATAAGCCGAGAATTTCGTCCTAGATTTTTGGCTTGGAGTTTGGGGATCGTTTTATACAAAAAGCATAGTTTCAGATTCAAGATTTCCAGCGCAATGCCGGTTTTGCCGATCAATACAGAAGTAAATAATGACGAAACCACAGAGCCATCTTTCAGATGAAGTAACTTTGCATGCCGGTACTTTAAATTAAATAAAGAATTTATTCAAAAAAGTGTTTTAGTTGTTGATTTATTAATAAAATTTATAATTATCGGGAAGTTTTAAAATAAAAATTTTTCTTTTGATTTACGACGAACATCTTGTGTTACGACCCGAATGCGGTCACGTGTATCCGCTTGCGCGATTGTAAACAAACAACCAAGAGCGTTAGTAGCGTCAGTTGGAGCCCAGATACATGTGTTTGTGAATGTAATTTCGGTCATTGCAGTGATTTACCTATATATATAATTCACTAAGACCATGCAAGCAAGCCACATAATTGCTAAGGAAGGAAGAGAAGGTAAAGAAAGTGATCACAATTGAAACGTAGATGGAAATTGTGTGGAAATATGAGAATGCTGTTCGTGTGACCGATCTCGCTAATATGTACAGCATGTCGAAATCCACCATCTCGACAATTTTACAAAGAAAAAATTTGCATTCTCCTCTTCCTCCCTGCAGCCCAAAGATGTCAAATTAAATGGTGAGTACAGTATGAAATTGTTGTTTCTAGAATATAATAGAATAGAATGCCTTTTATTGTCACTACTAGCAGAATACCCGCGCTTCGCAGTGGAGAAGTACTGTGTTAAAGAAGTTATTTTTTAAATTTTTCCTTTTCTTTTTCATAACGTAACTTGATTGTTAATGTAATTGTTTTGTCATTGATATGAGTAGTGTTGTCCTATCTATCTATCTATCTATCTATCTATCTATCTATCTATCTATCTATCTATCTATCTATCTATCTATATCAAAATACCCGCGCTTGGCAGCGGAGAAGTAAAAAGAAAAGGAAACATTTAAATAATAACGTAACATGATTGACAATGTAATTGTTTTGTCATTGTCATGAGTGTTGCTGGCATATATATATATATATATATACTAGCAGAATACCCGCGCTTCGCAGCGGAGAAGTAGTGTGTTGAAGAAGGTATGAAAAAGAAAAGGAAAAATTTAAAAAATAACGTAACATGATTGTTAATGTAATTGTTTTGTCATTGATATGAGTGTTGTTCCTATATCTATCTATCTTTCTATATCTATATCTATATCTATATCTATATATATATATAGCAAAATAACCGCGCTTGGCAGCAGAGAAGTAGTGTGTTAAAGAAGGAAAGAGAAACAAAAGGAAACATTTTGAAAATAACGTAACATGATTGTCAATGTAATTGTTTTGTCACTGTTATGAGTGTCGCTGTGATATATATGTATATAGCAAAATAACTGCACTTCGCAGCGATGTCGTGTGTTAAAGAAGTTATGAAAAAGAAAAGGAAACATTTGAAAAATAATGTAACATGATTGTGAAAGTAATTGTTTTGTGTATTTGGCGGCAGCGTCACAAAGTTGTTTTCGTCTAGCTGCATTAGAAAATGTACCACGACATCTGACACGCCTCCTTTTTACTGTTTTCTCACAGCTTGGATTGCTGCCATCATAATGGTTTTGAGTCTAT
>JANRMT010062791.1:9964144-9979040 GCA_026402145.1 Polypterus bichir lapradei
TATGTGTGTGTGTGTGTGTGTGTGTGTGTGTGTATATGTATGTGTGTGTGTGTGTATATATATATATATATATATGTATATGTATATGTGTATATGTATATGTATATATGTATATGTATGTATATATGTATATATATGTGTATATGTATGTGTGTGTGTATATATGTATGTGAGTTTTGAATGCTAGCAGAGACAATGTTTGTTTTTCCCTAAGATTAGAAAATTAGCCTTAATACTTTTGCAAGGAGCTTTATGTTGATTTTAACATAGTGCTTTCAAAAAAGAATACATATTAAACTTTTATACACAAAATGCATTCTCAAATAATAAAATTTTGAATACAATTGACCTTTGAAAAAAACATCTTTCAGGACCTTTTATTGAAGTTCAGGATAGATTAATATGCTGATGAGAGCAGTTTTATCGAATCAAAACATGGTTGAACATTGCGGTTAAAAATAATCAGTGATTTCAAATTAATTTTACTTTATACAGACTTCCGGTGCAAAATGAAGAATTTCATCTCTAAGTGCTCCTCTCTTGTGGTGGACAGAGACGGTCCTGGTTTATAAATGTTCGGTGGTTAAATAAATTTGACCTTCATACTATCATTAGAGTTAAATAAATTTATAACTTGAGAGTGTGGGGCAAAAATTAGCTGAGAAGAAGAGGAACACATTAATGGCATCACCTTGCCTTTTGCGTCATGTGTTTTTTTTACAATGCGTGTTTGTCAGGTGACCTACAAAACTGTTGTTGCAGCGGCACAGTTTGTGGGTTTTTCCATTTTAGACAGTACAGTCACTGTGGAAAAATATTGGAGGAATTTAATTTAGTGGGTACTTAACAAAAATGAGGAACAGGTTCGCCTGCATGGTAGAATGCAGCTTCAAGTTTTGTACCTTGTGAAAGATTTGTCTCCTGTGTCTAAACTGTAAAAGATTTTAAGACAAGATTTACTCCAGTTTTAATGTAAACATTACTTTAAAACAAAATCACCCTACAATACAGTACACAGCAGTCTCTCAATATTTCGAGGCACAACTGTGTTACAATGTGTTTCATTGTGGATCAGCTTGTGCTGCATCTCTTTAAAAGTGCATCCACATCACACTTTTTATATAGAATGCCCTTTATATGACCCAAATCACTATACGTCAAGCTTTCAACGTCACATGTTTTTATTATTGGCGGTGGTTGGTACAGGTTGTTGTCTCGCTTTTCTTTACCACATATCTGGTCAAACTATTAATAATTTATTCTTTTTTATTATAATATAGGTAAACATTTGTAAATTTGTTGTTTTGTTTGTTTTTTTAAACTCTTTTTTCACCTGAATAACTATCTCAGCGAGCTCCTGATCTCCAGAAATAACTGCACCCTCCAGTATTGGAAAAGCAATGCAGCCTGTTTCCCAACCTTGGCCAAGGCTGCGATGGCACCTTGTACCAATGTAGAAATTGAAAACCTTTTTTCAGCTTTGTGAAATACAGTAAATGAAAAGAAAATCAGACTTGCTGGTGAAAAGCAGAAATGCTTCTTTTTGTTAAGGAAAAAAACTACCATTTGTTCTTTTAAAGAAGCCAACTTAAGGTCAGGGTTACTGGCCTCATTGTACCTTTTATTTTAGGTTTACTTAAAGTAATATACTGTATATCTGATTATGGCACAAATAATATGCATTCATTTTTTTCCAATGCCATATTCTGTAATGACATGGTGTGTTGATATGCTTAAGTTAACCAGAATGTGTATATTAAGCAGATTTTTGTACATGACCAGGTGTATTTTTTCTATAGAGACGGGCAATATCTTGCTCTTTTTTCCCCTCACAGAAAGTACTGGCTGCTTATATCTATAGCAAATAAGAGCTTAAATGTCAGGAAGTTAATAAAAAATTGTTCATCTGTTTCACATGCTACTGCTGTTTCTTTGATAATGCATAATATATTTTCAACATAACTAAAACATTCAATCCTGAAGTAAATAAAAAAAATATATATATATTTCGGCAATCAGTTATTATTGGCAAATATGGACTAAAACATATCGGTTGTTGGTATCACTGAGAATTTCCATATTGGTGCAACACTAATTGCGACACCAAGGCTGTCTGATAGGCATTCAAATGTTTTTGTCCAAAATGATATTAATTTGATGCACTTCCAATATGTGAAGCCCAATGATGCTTGAGCTAGATTGCAACATTCACATGTTGAATCTTGCCCTGGATACATTTTGCACAATTTTAAACAAGATAAATGTGATTGATGAAAGATTTTAAGTTGAACAATTGAATGTTTTGCACATACTGTATAGAGCTAGAGTATATTCTTTCCATTGCTGCCTTCCAGTGAAAGATTTTTTCCCCACCTGGAATTCAATTTTTATTAAATAATTTCTTTTACATTGAAAATACCTTCCAGCATGATAAAATTGTTGTAATGTGTATTGCTTGCACAAGAGGGCAGTAATTTTCAGTCCTATTACAGTTAAAAAGTATACAAAATTGGTGTAGTATTACAATCCATTATTTTTTCATTATTTGTTCTTTATCCATCTATTCATTATCCAACTCGCTATATCTACAAGGTCACGTGGGGTCTTTGTCCATAATTTGTTTTAAATATGCATAATTAAAGATAATGGATGGATGATTAAAACCAAAAGTTCAGCAGATTATAAAATATTTCACAAGCATTTTCTTACATGTAGCAGAACTCCATAACTTGCTAATGGTACAATGGCTTGTATTTTACTGATTTAAAAAAATTCTAGTTGACCGAACATATACTTAAGTTATAATATTTATCAGAACATTTCTCATTAACTGAATACTTTACTATGTGATCTTCCTGTTTAACCTGCAATACATGCTTTGCACTAGTAGAAGGGGCCTGGTATGGTTAAGTATTTTCTTGCTTCTTTCTATTTTCAAGTGGTAAAGATGCTTCCTCTGTTTCATAAAGTTGTATTTTGTCCTTCAAAAACTCCCTATCAGGACTTGGTATGTTCTACACATTTCTGCAAGGGTTTCCTCCCACAATCCAAAAACGTGCTGGTTAGGTAGACTGATGGTGCTAAGTGTGTGTGTGTTCATTTTCATCCAATGATGAGCTGATGCATTATCCAGAGATTGTTCCTTGTTTTGAAAATGGATGGAAAATGTAACAATTTCATGAATGAGACTTCTGTACAGCTGCTTTACATTACCATTTGTGTATAGCTTTAAATGAATGTGGACAGCTGCCTTAAGCAAACAGACTCCTGTATAGCTGTTTTATAACACCCCATGTGTATGACTTTATCTGCATGTAGACAACTGTCTTAAGCAAAATGAGATTTCTCTGTAGCTGCCTTTATAGTGCTTCACATTTACAGCTTTACCTGCATGTGAACAGATGCTTTAAGCAAAGAGAATTATTAACTTGACATAAGCAGTTCAAAGGGTTGGTTTCAGATCTTAGCATCCGTAAATGTCTGCTTTGCTTCCTATTGATAACATTCCTTATCAGTTGCTGACCCCTGTGGAAATACGACAATAATCCACACAATTCTGTTAACACTACATTTACACAAACAAATAACACTCACACAGTGAAACCTTTAGTAGCAAAAGTAAGAAAATGTATTTTGAAATAGTCTTATTAAAGGATATTTATTGTACCTAAATGACAATAAATGGGGTCCTTAGCTCCGTAACTACTTAAGCTTTTCTTTGCTCCTCAAAGGTCTTTTTGTCTTGACAGTTTAAATGAGAATGCAAATACTTTGCCTAGGTGATGGTGAAGCTCTTCTTTGTGTGCAGCTTGTATCCCAAAACTAAAGGCCTCTTTCCACATGGATTTAACAATGATTTATGTAAATGATCGATAATTTTCAAAACACTGTCATGTTTGCATTACAAAATTATGTTATTTCCCCAAACAGATAGCTGTGTTAATCTTATTTTCAGGCTATTCAAATTAAATGAAGATTTTTAACATCTAAAATTTAAAGTTTGTTTGAGCACTTGCTTAAGCATGGCCTGCTGCACAGTTCAAAGTTCAATTCCGCTTATTTGATAAGCATCAGTATGACTCATCTTGTTTTATTGTAGTGTTTTTAAGAAACATCATTTATAGTTAAGTGTAATATTTTGGAAAATCTCAAACCACACAAACCACATCACCACACAAATGCTATCCTTAAATTTGTAATGCAAGAAAACAATACACCTTTAAAGGTTTATTTTAACCTAGTCAACATGTAGCATGCTCAGTCTCCAGTATATGCCATATGTCAGGACTACAGAAGTCCATCATGGCAGCCACCATCTTGCTGGCCTTTGAAACTGATGACAGAAGTAAATTTTGTCACCATGAAGTGAATTATAATAGAAAGATGAAACACTCACCCTCTTTGTAATAGCAGGCAAAATAAGGATTAGTTATGGGACAGTATAATTCAATCTTCATGAATAATTGTACAGGTTGGGTACTCATAAAAACTCCTGTGTTAACCATTACTAGTGGCAGAATCTTAACTTGATGAATTCAAATTGGATTAATTTAAAAAAAAATTTCATAACTAGGCATGTTCTCGAGTAACAGTTAAGACGATGGAAGCATGATGATTTACTCTTACTCTCTACTCCTCCAACTATAAATATAACACCAGTTCATGTCACTTGCAGAAATTATTAGATGACACTGCACTTATGGGGTTTATTGATAAGGGGGATGAGACAGAGTATAGGAGTCAGGTGGAGAATTTTGTTTCTTGATGGAGAAAGAATTATCTGCCACTAAACATCAGCAAAACTAAGGAAGTGGTTATTGACTTTCACCACACCATAGATCCTCTTTGTATGGTCTTTGTTCAGGGAATGTATATAGATTATATTAGATAGATTAGATAAAACGTTATTAATCCCATGGGGAAATTCAACTACATACAGCAGCAGAAACATAAAAAACAAAAATACAGACTCACAGGATAGATAATACAGCCAATCAATCAGTCAATCCATAAATTAATAAATTAAAAAAATAAATTTAACAAATACATTGGATGGAAGCATTGAATTGCTTAATGGCAGTGGGCCGAAAAGACCCCTAGAGGCGTTTCTTAGCACACCATGGTATGAGCCTGTGGCTAAAAGTGCTCCGAGAGAGCCTCAGGATGGTATCTTATTTTGCCAGCATTGTTCCCTGTGATGGAACAGGCTTTACTAATAGTTTGCTCAAACATTGTACTTCTTTTGTGCTCCGGTTGTTTCCCCAGGAGACTGTAGTGTAGAACACCACACTGACTACTGTGGACTGATAGAACATTTCCAACAGTCTGCTGTGGCACTTCTTGTACTGCACCACTGTATTGTCAAACATGTCCAGCTTCTTGTTTATGTGAACCCCCTGGTATTTGTAGCTATGCGCCACTTCTACGTCCTTATCCTGAATAGTGACTGGTCTTGGAGGCTTCTTGGAACATTGGAAATCAACCACCAGTTCTTTTGTCTTGCTAATGTTGAGTTGCAGGTTCTTGTCCCTGCACCACAAATTTCATGTACTCCAATTCATCTACATTATTAATGTAGCCTATGATGGATGAGTCATCTGAAAAATTTCTGTTGATGGCAAGTGCTGATATTGTGCTGTTTGTGCTTGTCTCTGATACAGTGACTCAGTTCCTCAGTGTCCTTGCCCTGTCACTTACAAAGAATATCCCATTCAATTTTTTCAAAGGAAGCCTACAGAGCCTCCTCAGCCTCCGTTGTCCATTCCTAGTCTTGGAGGTGGCTGGCAACCTCTGGACAGTGGGTTTATATGCAGGTATGAGCTGCACCAAAATGGTAAAAATTAGTGTGGGTGGAGGAAAGTGAAACATGTTTAAAGACACCTGAAATTGTGATTAAAGCAGCTGTATGGTTAGTAGAGAATATACTTATTACAGAGTATACTGTGTCTGTTGTGATTGCTGTTTCTGCCAAGTAGGGGGCATGTAAACTGCCAGCACAATCGAATATGAAAACATTCTTGGCATGTAACAAGGTCATAAGACCACCGGGAGCAGCTCAACATTAGACTCTCACACCTGTGCTATAATTGTAATGTGTCTGGGGTAGCACAATTTTTCATGTGTTTCTCCCTTCAAGTACTTGGGGGTCCACATTAATTACAGGTTGGATTGGTCTTATAGCACACAGGAACTATATAAGAAACTCTTTTTTCTTAAGACTCTCTTTTTTTTTTTTTTTTTTTTTTTTTTTTAACATTGGTAGTGACATCCATCACATCTTCTACAACTTTGGGATGGCCTGTGTGATTTACGCTGTAGTATGCTGGGCAGGTAACCACTACAAGAGAGGCCCACAGAATCAAAAAACTAATTAAAAGGGCAGGCTCAGTTATGGGATACATTCTAGAACACCTGGAGATAGTAGCAAAGGAGAGAATTAAAACAAAACTGAGTGCCATTATAAATAATGCTTTACGTCCTCTTTCTGACAAACAAACACTAAGTAACTTTCAGGCAACAAATTATAAAGCAGTGTGTCAAGATTCGCTTCTGGGGCTCCTTTATACCAACAACAATAAGTCTGCAAAATGCCTTAGTGTGACGGCCAAGTCAGTAGTTTTTCTTTTCTTTCTTTTATTCATTATGATGATTGTTCAAATGAGTGTGTATATATTTATTTAAATAGCTTCTGTAAAAGACAAATTTCACCCTGGCGACAAATAAATATCGGTCTGTCGATGTATTGTCCACCACCTAAGACATCTGTGGTCCAAGCAAGTGCTAGCAAGATCATCTGCAAATATAATGGTGTTAATATTGTAGTTCATATTGATAACACTCTTCAAAAGGTTAGCTTAGCCAGCTAATACAGTGAGTTTTTCTTTTCCATTTGTGATGGTTAGGGAGAGGTGGTGAAAAAAGCTGTCAACCATTTCCCTTCAATTTCATGAAATTATTTCTGCTTACACTGCACCGGTTGCAAAGGCTGAACTATGAATGTGAAGCTATGGATTTGAACAGATGTCACACTTAACACTACTCATTCTACAGACCTGAAACATTGCGATCACCATCAGTTTGTTGAAATATTTCTGTGGCATGTGCTATGCTGATGATGAAGATATTAAATCAACTATTAAACATGTACAAAACATTTTTTTTGACTGATATAGAAATGCTTTGTTATGTTACATATAAATTAGTGTTCATTTGAATTATGGTGAAATATGAAAAAAAAGTTTGCTTTTACTGTTCTTGTATTACATATATTTTTTTCCCTCATTAGGATAGTGATCCCTTGCTGTCACAATCGCCATGGAAAAGTAAATTAGCAGGCTCTGATGGAGAAACCTTAGGTGGATTTCCTGTAAAATTTCTTGTGCAAGTAGTAAGTTATTTTGCATTTAGCTCATTATTCATGAAATTAAATGTTTTGAGTTTAATTCACATGATAATATTTTAATGTAGTGTTGGCATAAATTCTGTATTTTCCCTTTTGTCTTAAAGACAAGATTGTCTAAAATCCTCATGATCAAGAAAGAACACATTAAGCAGTTAAAAGAAATGAATACCGAAGCAGAAAAACTGGTAAGAACCATTATTCTGTTTCCAGACTTTGACACTACAGTAACTCTTGTTAACTTACCTATAACTGCATGGTATTAGGGGTTTTACCTCAAAAAAATAATCTGTTCAAATGTATTGTCCTAAGAGAGAGATTTGGTTTGTCAGCAAAGTTTCCACAGAGGTTCAATAATAGTCCATTTAAAAATGTAATAAACAAGAACTCTACCTTCAAAAATAGCTTTGTACAAATAAATAATGTAAATTAGTCAATACAATGCTTAAAATTTCATATCCTATTTATTATAGGCATGTAAAGTCTTTATTGTCACATATAAAGAATATAATTCTTACTTATATGTGCTAAACATTAAGCAAGTCTCCACTCTCCAGTGCCATGATTAGTGCATACAGTATAACAATTTATCATCCTGTTAGACTTGACTGTGATTGACAAGAATAACTGTTCAGCCAACAAATTAACCCTGTTATTGTGTGCATGTGTCATAGATTTTTTTTTTTTTAAGTAACATTTACTTAGAACCAGTTTGCAACATTACTTCATTCTAACTGCTATTAATCTTCTTTCTATCCATGCAAACATGAATCTTTCACTTGACGGCAACAATTACGGTTATGAATGTAGTGAGATGCTCTGCATTCTGCAATAATTTAAATGTTGCAACCTTATTCTTTTACTGAGCCATTTTACAATTTGATTTATCCTCTTTTGTTCCTAACAATAAGATTTACAAACCAAGCCAGAAGAAAACAAGTTAAGACAGACTCAATACTAGGGTTATTTATAAAAACAAACAAAAGCAAATGCTAGGCTTCAAGCTAAAATGAAAAATGACTCAACTTCCTTTAACATAGCCTTTGTACTTTTTTGAAGACACTTTTTCAGTGTTTTGGATTAAAGACATAGTTGAACTGTCACAAAATACTTATAACTTTCAACAATATCTTTTGACTGGGCTTTTGGTGGTTTCCTGAAGCAAAATATTTGATTCTTAAATAATAAAGTATTTGTTCTTTAGTTATTGTAAAATTAAATTGCAGAAAATATTCAGCACACCTTTTAACAAATTAGTGTTTCTGCCTCAAAACTCCAGCTGTCAGTGTTCACATGCTTGGATTTATGCATTTTGATCTTTCTCTGGGTGTTCAATTTTTCTTCCCAAATTTCAAAAATTTTTCCTAGGTTAATGTATGAAAAAGTGCTTGTTTTACTAGTCGGCATTTATTATTAAATCTTATACCCATCACCATTCAAGCATCTGACCAAAAACAGTCAAATTTAATAATTTTCTTGTATTTTAAAAATATTATTTTACACCTGGGTTTGGACCTGAGTGGGCTATGTTATTCAGGTGTCCGAGGGCTGCTTGTGGGTGTGGGAGTACCTAGGGAAGCTGCCTATAAAACCAGCCCCCTGAGCAGTGGAGGTGGGTGCAGACACGGTAGTGATCACTGGATACCTCTGACTCTAAACTAGACAGGTTAAATTTACCTTTTATTACATGCAAGATATGTATGATAACTTTTTTGTTCAATGCTTTTTCGTTTGTCGCGTCTGCACTGCTACTACAGCTATACGGCAAAAATGATGTCAGACACTGCGACACACCACCTCTAGCACTCGCTGGGTTTTCACGCTATGTGTATGGATTTTTTTTTCTCAGTACGCATCAATGCAGATGCAATGCCTTGTATCCGGTGTGCTGAAGTTTGTAGAAAGGCTGGTTAGGTGGGTGCCAAAATGATGAAATCAGAGCAGAATATGATGCCACAGGTCATTAAAAAAACAAGATAGATGGGCAAAAATATATGAAATGCATTTGTTCATCACGTATATAGGTCATTCACTCAAGAGAATATCCTACTTGCCCTTTCACTTTTAATCAATGGGTCTGACTCCACCTTCTCCTCTCTCACCCCAAAAACCAGTTTAGGAGTTGGAGATGGTGGCACTGACCAGAAAGCAGGAGACAGAGCTGGAGGTGGCAGAGTTAAAGATGCTAAGAATTGCATTGGGTGTGACGAGGGTGGACAGTATTAGAAATGAGTACATTAGTGGGTCGACTCAGGTTGGATGGTTGGGAGACAAAGTCAGAGAGGCGAGATTGCGTTGATTTGGGCATGTGCAGAGGAGAGATGCAGGGAATATTGGGGAAAGGATGTTAAAGATAGAGCTGCTAGGCAAGAAGAAAAGAGGAAGGCCTAAGAGAAGGTTTATTGATGTGGTAAGAGAGGACATGCAGGTGATGGGTGTGACAGAGTAAGATGTAGAGGACATGAAGATATAGAACAAGATGATCCACTGTGGCAACCCCTAATGGGAGCAGCTGGAAGAAGACGTTACTTGTTTCTTTAAAAAGTAGTCTATGTAACGCAGTGTGATTTCTAATGCATTACTCCTTACAGGTTAGTTTATAAATTTAAACTACTTGTAGCTAAGCACAGGAATTTCAAGTGCCTCTTGCTGCAAATATGAAAAAGTGACAGCTGCAGTTAGGCACTTTGAGAGATTTTCTGAATCTGTTTGGAGCCAGTTGTCAATATGTCAAGCTAATTAGTGATGGACAATATCATTGACCATCAGATCAGCCCTACCTTGCGGTACAGAATTTAGAATAACATTTAAAAAAACCATTTGACCTATCAATTCTTATTCCAGCTGATGTGTCCATAATAGTGTTGTTGACCTCCAGAACATAACACAAGTTACCATTTTGAATTTCACTGCTAAATCGTTTTTTGTTTCCTGTACAGTGCCTTAAAAGATTTTAGAAAGTTAAGATAAATGGTACCATTTGGTTCACTTTTGTCTAATTTTTACATACCCATTTTGTATATATGTGTTTGTATGTTTGTGGTTGTGTTATTTGTCCTGTAAGTCCGCATCCTTGTTTTTTTGCTTCTAAATCTCCCCTTGGTATTTATAAAGTTAATCTAATGTGTAAATATACATAATGGCTGTTTCTTAACATATCTATAACTGATACTACCTCTGTGCATTTGTTTATTTTACATGTACTTCAAGTTGACCTAACATTTGATAATTTACAAGGTTTGGCATGATTAAAGGTATTGTGTAATGGTGAACTTTTGGGTAGCATTACAGTACATTTGTGAAGTGGCCAGAGTGATTTATTAGAACAAAGAAATTTATTGTGGCAGCAGAACTGATGTTTAGAATTTCTGCCATTAAGGTTGTATCTGTTGTCATGGTACTCCTATTTTTATAAAGGGACTTGCACAATAAGGAATTACTGTACACATCACCAGTTGTTTTAATGTATAATAAAAAAAAAAAACTAGTTGGAAAGAAATTATACAGAATGTGATCATTCTATTTTTTTTCATTTCACACTGTTATTGGCCATGTAAATGTTTGCCAGAGTAACGTATTGCCTTTTCATTTCAATAGAAATCCTATTCAATGCCAATTAATATTGAGTTCCAAAAACGATATGCCACCATTGTCCTGGAGCTAGAACAGCTCAACAAAGACTTAAACAAGGTATTGCATGAAGTCCAGCAATACTGCTATGAGGTAAGACTTTGCATGGTGTTCTGTGTAAGTATGTTTATTTTGTTGATGTTTTGCATCTGTCATTTTTAAAAAGCTCTGAGGGAGGGGATTAAAATATATTTTATTTGCTAATCATAAAATCTCCCAAATTTTGTGATTGATAGACACAAAAACTGAAAACATCACATGTAGGAAAGAAGTATTGCAGACCTTATTTTACATAGTGAAGACTTCATTCCATTTACTTGTTTTGTTTTTGTTGTGCCTTGTTATCAGTAAGGACATTCTAGTGTTTAAATTTAGTTTTGCAAACTGTGGTAGTACTATTATTTTCATGTGTACAGAGTACAGTGAAATTCTTACTTGCATGTCTCACCAATATGCAACTCTCCGACTCCATGAGAAACAAGTATGTATTAAGACGTGTACAGATGCGTGAACAATGTTAGTGTGAGTGAAGAGCATTGCTAAAGGAACCAAAGCATTTATCCCCTCACAGTCAAGAATAGTTTGAGACCATTAGTTCTAAAAGCTACAGGGTGTGGTACTGTGGTTAGTGATATTGCCTCACAATTTTAGAATTTTGGGTTCAAATCCTCAAACCTGGGCACTCTTTGTAGAATTTGTATATTTCCCCAGCTTTGTTTGGGGTTTTCCCCATGTACTCTGGTTTCCTACTACATCCCAAAGATATACATTTTAGGTTAATTGCCATTTCTAAACATGTAACTTATAAACATTTGAACAAGTGTGCATGTGTCTGTGCATTCCCTGGGGTGGACTTAGCACCTTTCCAAAATTCATTACTACCCTGTGCTCATTGTTGCTGAGATAGTAAATTGTATTAATTCAGTGTAAGAATAAACAAATGGTTAGAAAGTCAGATAAGTTGGGATGGTGTTCCTGTTGCTGCAGTTTGCACTGCATAAAGTGAAGAAAGAACAATTTTAACTGAAATATATATAATTGTGGAACCACAGAGAGCATATGTTAGCTCATTGTCTCCTTTAAGAAGAGTTGCATCTTACATTGCAAAAAAGAGAAAAGCTAAGCAGTAGTGGTTTCAGTGCATTCTACATACATATCAAGCTTTAAAACCGAGGTGTCATTCTCACTTTTATTAAGTGCCAAAAATAAAACTTCATGTACCCAACACAGTCTGGGATATACCAACGAACAAACTACCACCACATTTTCTTTACAAACAGGTCACACGAATACATATCTTCTCCTTACAATCATTTAATCAGCCTCACCTCTCTCTTGAAACTGACCCCCTTTTTTTTTTAGCAGCTTTTCTGTTCCTGGATATTGCATTAGGTTAGGAAAGCTACCAGCAGCCATGTGACCAAAATGAGCATTATATATATATATATATATATATATATATTGTCCATAACGAACACCATGTTCAAGCATAAGGGTGTTCATATGTGCACTTGGCACCAGGACACCCTAGGCCTCAGTTCGATGATCGACTTTGTGGTTGTGTCGTCGGACTTGCGGCCATATGTCTTGGACACTCGGGTGAAGAGAGGGGCGGAGCTGTCAACTGATCACCACCTGGTGGTGAGTTGGCTTCGATGGTGGGGGAAGATGCCGGTCAGACCTGGTAGGCCCAAACGTGTTGTGAGGGTCTGCTGGGAACGGCTGGCAGAGTCCCCTGTCAGAAGTAGCTTCAACTCCCACCTTCGGCAGAACTTCGACCACGTCCCGAGGGAGGTGGGGGACATTGAGTCCGAATGGGCCATGTTCCGTGCCTCTATTGTTGAGGCGGCTGACCGGAGCTGTGGCCGTAAGGTGGTCGGTGCCTGTCGCGGCGGCAATCCCCAAACCCGTTGGTGGACACCGGCGGTGAGGGATGCCGTCAAGCTGAAGAAGGAGTCCTATAGGACCTTTTTGTCCTGTGGGTCTCTGGAGGCAGCTGATAGGTACCGGCAGGCCAAGCGGAATGCGGCTTCGGTTGTTGCTGAGGCAAAAACTCGGGCATGGGAGGAGTTTGGAGAGGCCATGGAGAACGACTTTCGGACGGCTTCGAGGAGATTCTGGTCCACCGTCCGGCGTCTCAGGAAGGGAAAGCAGTACAGTGTCAACACCGTATATGGTGGGGATGGTGCGCTGCTGACCTCGACTCGGGACGTTGTGGGTCGGTGGGGGGAGTACTTCGAAGACCTCCTCAATCCCACTAACATGCCTTCCAATGAGGAAGCAGAGCCTGGGGACTCTGAGGTGGGCTCTCCCATCTCTGGGACTGAAGTCACCGAGGTGGTCAAAAAACTCCTTGGTGGCAGGGCCCCGGGGGTGGATGAGATACGCCCGGAGTTCCTTAAGGCTCTGGATGTTGTAGGACTGTCTTGGTTGACACGTCTCTGCAACATCGCATGGACATCGGGGACAGTGCCTCTGGATTGGCAGACTGGGGTGGTGGTCCCCCTCTTTAAAAAGGGGGACCGGAGGGTGTGTTCCAACTATAGAGGGATCACACTCCTCAGCCTCCCTGGAAAAGTCTATTCGGGGGTTCTGGAAAGGAGGGTCCGTCGGATAGTCGAACCTCGGATTCAGGAGGAACAGTGCGGTTTTCGTCCTGGTCGCGGAACAGTGGACCAGCTCTACACCCTTAACAGAGTCCTGGAGGGTGCATGGGAGTTTGCCCAACCAGTCTACATGTGCTTTGTGGACTTGGAAAAGGCGTTCGACCGTGTCCCTCGGGGAGTCCTGTGGGGGGTTCTCCGGGAGTATGGGGTACTGGACCCCCTAATAAGAGCTGTTCAGTCCCTGTACAACCGGTGTCAGAGCTTGGTCCGCATTGCCGGCAGTAAGTCGAGCCCGTTTCCAGTGAGAGTTGGACTCCGCCAGGGCTGCCCTTTGTCACCGATTCTGTTCATAACTTTTATGGACAGAATTTCTAGGCGCAGCCAGGGTGTTGAAGGGGTCCGGTTTGGTGGACTCAGGATTGGGTCACTGCTTTTTGCAGATGATGTTGTCCTGTTTGCTTCATCAGGCCGTGATCTTCAGCTCTCTCTGGAGCGGTTCGCAGCTGAGTGTGAAGCGGCTGGGATGAGAATCAGCACCTCCAAATCCGAGACCATGGTCCTCAGCCAGAAAAGGGTGGAGTGCCCTCTTAGGGTTGGGGGCGAGATCCTGCCCCAAGTGGAGGAGTTCAAGTATCTCGGGGTCTTGTTCACGAGTGAGGGAAGAATGGATCGTGAGATCGACAGGCGGATTGGTGCGGCATCCGCAGTGATGCGGGCTCTGCATCGGTCTGTCGTGGTGAAAAAAGAGCTGAGCCGTAAGGCAAAGCTCTCAATTTACCAGTCGATCTACGTTCCTACCCTCACCTATGGTCATGAGCTATGGGTAGTGACCGAAAGAACGAGATCGCGAATACAAGCGGCTGAAATGAGTTTCCTCCGCAGGGTGTCTGGGCTTTCCCTTAAAGATAGGGTGAGGAGCTCAGTCATCCGGGAGGGGCTCAGAGTAGAGCCGCTGCTCCTCCGCATCGAAAGGAGTCAGATGAGGTGGCTCGGGCATCTGATCAGGATGCCTCCTGGACGCCTCCCTGGTGAGGTGTTCCGGGCACGTCCAACCGGGAGGAGGCCCCGGGGAAGACCCAGGACACGCTGGAGGGACTATGTCTCCCGGCTGGCCTGGGAACGCCTTGGGATTCTCCCGGAAGAGCTGGAAGAAGTGGCCGGGGAGAGGGAAGTCTGGGCTTCTCTCCTTAAGCTGCTACCCCCGCGACCCGACCTCGGATAAGCGGAAGAGGATGGATGGATGGATGGATGGATGGATGGT
>JANRMT010062791.1:9979140-10013765 GCA_026402145.1 Polypterus bichir lapradei
TATATATATATATATATATATATATATATATATATATATATATATAGGCACATAAAGTCAAGTGAGAGCAGCGGTTTGAACATAGGCGAGAATTTGTAGCTAAAGTGCATATATTTATATCTACATGGACAATCAGATGGCACCTGACCATAGTTTAAAAAAAAAAAAAAAGTGTACACATGCTAATGGTGGATCAAACAGACCACATTCAGAGCTGGTCAGAAATAAATAGTTTTTGCGTTTAACATAAGTGTAAATGCAGTTGTATTTTCTATCCGTATACAACAATCAAGTCCGTGGTAAAGACTAAATAATTATGTAGGGCAGTGGTTCCCAAAGTTTGCCAGGGCACTGCAGCTTCCTCACAGGGGAGCTGTGAAATATTACAAAATTTTCATAATTTCCATTTTCAATTCAGTGTGATAGGACGTGACATCTGGCGGACCTGGTGCAAACCAGTAACTCACTTAGTAATAACTGTTTGCGGAAGCCTCTACAAATGGTTACTAGATGGCACTCTACAATAATTAAATATCTCGATTGTTTTAGTAATTTGTCGAACTTTCTCTGTACTTTGTGTTTGGATATAAATAACTGTCGGTTCCGCGGGGTCTTAGTGTTGAACTAGTTTTCGGAGATTGTATCAACTGTATGTTGTTGTGATCAAGTCAAGTAAAGTTTTTGAAGTATTTCTTCTCGCATGCATTTTTAAAAATGGATTGGCTTTTACTAAACAGTAATAAGCATTGTGAGAGAGAAAATAGAGGGCACACCGTCAACCAGAGTGTGAAGAAGCGCTAGTATCGAAAATATGACAGTTATTTGGACTTTGTTTTTACGTTGACAGAAGTCAGTGGTGAAGAAAGGTCGCAGTGTGTACTGTGTATGAAAGTTATAGGCACCAAAGTGCATGCTACCAAGTAAGTTAAAATGCCATTTAGAAACCAATAATCCCAGCATTGTTAGTAAATCTTGCGACTACTTTACCAGAAAGTTAAGAGTTAGATCAACAAAAAGGTAGTTTTTATAAGCAGGCATCAATACCAAGCAATGCATTGCCTCAATGCCGCGCTTTCGCTCTCCAAGCTTTTTTCTAGTGTTTCTGAAAACCCAGCTTTTTAAAACCTGACGATTCCGGTCCAATATTTTAGAAACCCGGCAAGTCCGGGTCGGGTTCGAGTCTAAAATCATTGTATTAAAAAAATCTGAATTTTACATTTGATAAAAAGGTTTATTATTATCTACATAAAGTTTACAAGTGTTTTTTTTTTTTTTTTATTAGCTCTAATAATATTTAAGGAACACCAAAGCATTAAGAGACTTCTCCCCCAATGCCGATCTAAGTTTGGTGCAAAAATTTACAGATACCGAGAATGTTCTTTCGTTATCTGTTGAAGTAGGTTTCACTGTGCATAGCGCGTCATAGAGCCTCTCAAGATAAATGGTTCGCTTTTTGGTGTTTTTGAAAAGTAAAAAGTCCTTTCGTAGATTTCCGAAATCATCAGCTTGGATATCATCAGTTTTTTCTGCATGTTTCAGAATTAAATTTCACTCTTCCTCCATTGTTAATACTGTTTCATCTTCGTTGATTAATATTGGTTCTTGCAAATTGTCTGTGGAATTGACTTCCGAGACTGAGACTTTTCCAAAATTATTCATTAGCTGTGTAGCTAAACATAAGGCTTGTTTTGAAGGAACAACATTTGGGTTTTTAAGTGACTTGAACAAATCGATCAAATTCGAATGCATTCTATCATTCAGCCGTTTTTCGATGTTTTGCAGCAATTCACTCGCTATTTGATTTTTGCAATCTTTTTTTTTCATATAATTCAGGGTGAGGTCGGCTGAATAGAGAGTTGTATCGTTACAACTTAGGACTTCGACTGCCAATTTGGCTGGTTCGAGTACATTTATTAAGTTTTTGAGCACTTCAAAATCAATTAAATCCAGCATATGTGAACAGTTTAATTCTAACAAAGCCTGTTCAATGTATTGCTGATATTTCACGAAAACACTTATCATATTCACCAAAGAACTCCGAGTTTTGCAGTCTAAAATTAGCTCTTTGTTGTGATCAAGCTCTGTCTTAATTTTGTCTTATAGAATTCCATTTCTAATTGAAGAAGATTTAAAATACTTTACCACCTTTCGAACATTGGTGATAATCTGATCAATGTCGTTTGCTTCCACAAGGTTTTCTTCTTCAATTTGGAACATTTCAACATCCAAATCATCAAAGAGATCATCATCTTCCGCATCATTTGTTTCTGCTTCGCGCTCCATATCCATAATCGCAGTTGGTTTTGTTTTATATAAAGTATCACACACTCCGAGGTGAATACCGTGGTTAAGACAAAGTTGGTAAAATGTAGGACATAATTTACCGAATTTGGTCATAACAGAAGCACCGTCTCCTGTGGATCCGACGACATGTTGCTGGTAATCAATTTCAAACGGTTTTAAATGTTTAGTAACTGCTTTGACTAATTTTGTTGCTGTACAAGATCCAATGATTCGTACAAGCCCGAGATTATACGAATCTTCTGTTGGGGCACCATGAAGATTTATATTTATGTATTTCTTAGTTCGTGTGCTGGTCCATTCATCTAGTAGTTAAACTGAAGCGTTGATTATTAGATATTTTCTCCAACAATTCTGAAATAATTACCAATTTCTTGACTTCATAATGTTTGTGAGTCAGATTCATAACGTCACTCTCATTTTTCAGCAACTTCTATCCATGATTTGCTATAGACTCCAGAATAAACTCTGATCTAGTGGTTGCACTTATGGATATGCCATCTACAGCGGCCAATTTCACTACGATTTCTTCTAGACTTTTCCATTGAACAAAATCTAATACTGTCTTTTGTTTTTTAATAGGGTCCTCAATCACAGAATCAACTGTCGTTTCTCTGCCTCGTTTTTCTTTATTTGGATGAATATCATGCGTTTTAAGATGTTTAAATAATGCTGATGTACTTAAATTGAGAATAGCTATATTGGATTTGCACACGTTGCAACTTGCTTCGTTCTGTTTTTTTGACGAAGATGCCAGCGGTGTGAAATAGTCCCAAACTTTCGATGTTTTCTTGTGTGACATGGTTGCACTAAAAATAAAAAATATTTTAAATAATTAGAAATAATTTAGTCGATAATAATCTAAATAGGATATATTCATTATATTTATATTTAAGACCACTTCATTCGATAATTACCATTCTTGTAAGTGGCCGATGACAGATCGTATGCAGTGATGAGCCTTCTCGGTCCTGGTGTCGGTGACATACTAAAGGCCAAGCTACATGCCCAACCCGACATCAGACCCGACAAAAATAAAAAAAAGCCATAAATCATACCGCCTTTGTGGTATATTGAGCACGCATCGTTCTCTCGCTTTGAAGTCTAGTGCTTGCTGCGCTACAGACGTGTGCGTTTTAGTTACGGGTAACTTTAAATGCTAAATAATTATAAATGCTGTTATGTATCCTATATATTTATTAACTATCATATTTATTTAATATTTCGTCGAATTGTTAATAGTACTACCGAATTACCGCGTTTTAAAGTTACCCGTAACTAAACTCAAACATCTGTACGTCTGGAATCGATCAATTCTAGAGTCTAATTATAGCTTTGTTATGGTGCAGTTCGCCCGAGGTATGCAAGCAAAAACAAGTAAAAACCTGTTTCAAACGCGCACTCGTTGGTCGAATATTTCATGTTATTTTATTCTTGTTTTTTTCCGAAATATTGTTCGTTACAATTAAAACAATTTTTAAACGTTATAATACATTTTGATTTTTACAAAAATTATTTAATTTTAAAACTTGAAATAAATTCTAGGTGCCCGAACCCGGGGGTTTAAAGCCCGGGTCTCGGGTCCGGGTTTTGAGGTCATTATCCGGCGGGTCCGGGTCGAGTCGGGTCCAGAAACGCTACTTTTTTCCCTTTCCTTTTCGTCTCTTTTTTTTTCCCCCTCTCCTTCTGTGCCAGCCCGTTAGGCTCTGTGGGCGCAGTGTCTCAATCACACACCGCAGGAAGCCATAAGCAATTGAGAACGATCGCACCCTCACGTGCAGGTGCATCTCGCCCCAGTTACTCCAACTCCCCACAGCTGCACGATCATGCCCATGGAGACTGACATGGCGAATGGATTATTTAACACTAGAATTACCAAAGCCTATGAAAAAACTCGTAAATCCGGCCCACCTTAAATCCCTTTGCACTTCTCCATCAGCATCTTTTGTCTTGTAAATGTGCCGATCAAGACAAGCAGCAAGCAACCTACTGTTCTATCACACCACTGCCGTAGAATGGGCATAAAGTTCTCCCAGTTCCTGACTTGATTATCTGGGAGTGAAATGCTGGAGTTTTAGAATGGAAATAGATCATTATTTGGAACACATGCATCTCATGTATGTTACATTTCTACAGTAATCTGTGTAAACACATCATTAAAACAAATGTTTTTCATATTTTAGTAATAAATGGCAAAATGTAGACAAACTATGTAATGTGTGAAGCCTGAAGTCCAAAGATCAAATAAACACTTTCATAAAAGGTTAAAGGATAATGTAACAGCCTCTGTGGCACAGTGGTAAGAATTGCTGACTTGTAATCAAGAGTCTGCCGGTTTGATTATCACTGCCTCGTATATTTACCGTTTTTGAGTAGTGAGCTGCTCTTATTGTTAACATTATACAAGAAAAACATAGATTTGATTTGCACTGTAACAGCCACTGTAACTTTATAGTACAGTGGAACCTTGGTTTAGAGTAACTTGTTTTACGAGTGTTTTGCAAGACGAGCAAAAATTTTTAATAAATTTTGACTTGATAAACGAGCGATGTCTTGCAATATGAGTAGTATGGATACACTTTGTCTGCTGAGCGTCATGTGATCACAACTGAGCTGATGGTGGTTCTCTCTCTCCTTATCTCGCTCGCTCGCTCAGCGCGTCTCTCTCTCTCTCCTTATCTTGCTCGCTCGCCCAGCGCGTCTCTCTCTCTCTCTCCTTATCTCGCTCACCCAGCGCGTCTCTCTCTCTCTCTCTCTCCTTATCTCGCTCGCTTGCCCAGCGCGTCTCTCTCTCTCTCTCTCTCTGGCAATCGTCTCCTATTCTCTGTCTGAGTCTGTGTGCTTCACTCATATAGTCCACATCCGTACGAGCGTATACTGTTTACTACAGCATTGTGACTGTGTGTGTGTGCGCTGTGAAGTGCGAGTCCCCATCTTGCTCCCCAAAACACGAAACTGAGTCTCAGTACTTTAACACCAGCTTTATTCAGCTTTAAACAGCAACAGCGCTGTTATTTATTGTAGCGGGATCTTTAGAATGTTCCTTGTATGACCCATTGACGACAGGCGCTTATAGCATGTCTGCAATCTTTTTGGATGCGCTTATATGGCGAACTGCTACAGCGCTGGGAGACTGCGATTGCTTTGGGACGCTCTTCCACGTTTCGTCCCGTTTGGTGGAATCCCATATGAGTTTAGAAACTCACACCAGCCATGATTCTTTTTAAAGGTAAAGTGCAGGTTAATTTGTATTATGTATTTTACTTTATATTTTGTATTAATCATTTTTATATGAATAGTTTTGGGTTGTGGAACGAATCATCTGAGTTTCCATTATTTCTTATGGGGAAATTCGCTTTGATATACGAGTGCTTTGGATTGCGAGCACGTTTCCGGAACGAATTATGCTCACAAACCGAGGTTCCACTGTACTTGTAAAAATGTTTTTTTTTTTTTTTTTTTTCTTCACTTTTATTCTCTCAGTCACGATACATATTACCACCCCCTAACCCAGGGATCTGACACTGTTAGATGTGAGTGGTGTTTTGAGACAATTAAACTGAAAATTCTCTAATCTGGATGGATAAAAGCTGACACACAAACGCCAATGAATCTGCTGCCTTTGTGTATCTCATTGTCACTTGATTTTTTTTATATTCAGTTTTGTTGAGTGTTCCTGCTTACGCTGAATTAATATGCACCTTGAGGCCATTATGTCAAAGCCGCACTGACAAAAAACAGAGACATAGGTATATATGATATTTGGAATTATTCATTTTATGACCTGTATTGTACATTTCAGAAAACATTGTGGCACGAATGCCAAATTATTCATATTCATTCGCATAACATCTTGCTGTTGTAATCAGTGACTGCTTTTTTTTTTTTTTTTTTCTTCGATCTTGCCCATTCTCAATATTTTGGTATATGGTGCTGTTTCTTTTGTACTTCAGGACGTGCAGAGGAAAAAATAGTACACAGAGGTCAGTTCCGCGCTATATGCAATCATCATATTAAAATGTTAACCGTTCCCACACACCCAAGGACCGTCCTTCCTTCATTTACGACATGTGAACCTGTTGCAATGTACACACTTCTCTCTATGCTGTGGTTTCTATTACTGACACTGACTGAGTTTGCTTTCCTGAGGGAAGCAAGCGGCTGTCTTGGAACAGAAGCTTGTCGATGTTGCATCCTCCTTTTCTTTTCCCATTGCCTTTTCTTGTAAGAAGCGATGATGAAGCTCCTCTGCAAGGTTAGCAAAGAACACTCTTCTTTTCTCTGTGGACCCCGTACATGCCTTGCACAGTATATGTGCATTGATCGCCACCAGGTCAAGCTTTTTATAGCACAAGCAACCGGCCACCTGCGTGTTCCTGCTCGCGCTGACTAAGCTCACGTCTTCTGGTGCATGATGTCAGTGCAGCACTGTAGAAAAAAAAAAGAGACAAATATCCCTAGGGGGTAGTGTGTATTATGATCGTGACTGAGAAAATAAAAGTGAAATAAAAAAAGCTAACTTTTACAAGTACTATAAATTTGCAGCAGCTTTTACGGACGCAAATCAAATATATTTTTTTATTGTATGATGTTAAAAATAAGAGCAGCTCACTACTCAAAACAGTAAATATACAAGGCAGAGAGGATCAAACTGGGGGACTCTTGATTACAAGTTAGTAATTCTTACCACTGCTCCACGGAAGCTGTTGCATGATCCTTGAACCTTTCATGAAAGTTTTTATTTGATCTTTGGACTTCAGGCTTCACGCATTACATAGTTTATGTCTACATTTTGTCATTTTTTTACTAAAATATGAAAAACGTTTGTTTTAACAATGTGTTTACACAGATTATTGTAGAAACGGAACACGCATGAGATGCATGCGTTCCAAATAACGATCTATTTCCATTCTAAAAGTCCAGCACTTCACTTCCAGATAATCAAGGCAGGAACTAGGAGAACTTTGTGCCCGTTCTGCAGCATTGGGAGGATGGAATAGTAGGCTGCTTGCTGCTTGACTTAATGGTCACATTTACAAGACAAAAGACGCTGACGGAGAGGTGCGAAGGGATTTAAGATGGGCCAGATTTACGAGTTTTTTTGTAGGCTTTGGTAATTCTAGCGTTAAAAGCAGCCAATCTTTCGTAACCGCTGACCCGCTACACCACAATCCCACTAATTATAATTAGTTGAATTTGTTTGTTTGTGTTTTTTTTTTTTTTGTGATCTTAAATACATGTTTTATTCATTTCTTATTAAACCCTTTAATTAAAAAATTATTGGCTATTTCGCAAATCAGAATTTGACACCTGGTGTGCCTTGGGAAAACCTGGATTAAGCAAAGGCGCCAAGAATCGAAAAAGTTTGGGAACCACTGATGTAGGGTGTTGGCAGCAGTAAGGTAAACCACAAAAGTTTAAATAGCCCTGACATCCAAGTAACTTTAAAAAGTGAACAGATTGGCATGTGCAAAGTACACTTACCATCTTTTTCATGATGAAATACTAAAGCTTTTGTGTGGGTTATGTGTCTGTGATTATACCAGGGCAGTACACAAAACCTATGTCTCTGACTCCTTTGTAATTGGGCTAACATATTTGCTAGGTTAATTGAAGGCACACAGCAAACAAAATACAAGGCATTTATCACTGCCTGTATGAATCATAATACTACTTTTTAGCACCCTAACCTAAAGTTTGGGTTTAAAGGCTTTAGCTATGCAATTGTGGCCCTTTTACATTATTTATTAAAGAAGTTATAAACCATGAGTAACATTAAACATGGGACAAAACTTACAAACTTAAAGGCTGTATTTTTTATCAAAAGGATTCAGGGTTCCCACGCGTCCTGGAAAACCTGAAAATTTTGAGGGTTATTTTCCAGTCATTGAAATGACCTGGAAACTGATCGAAATGGCCAAATGTCCTGGAAATAATCTTTCTTGTCCTGGAATTTTATTTCTGTTTTTGCTTTTTAATTTTTCTGTTTGAAACAGCTTGCTGTTCGTAAGTCTAGATATGATGACAGCTGAACTAGGTCGTGGCCTCTGCTGCGCAATGTCTCCACCTACTGAGACATGTATAGGCAATTATATTTGAGTTTTGACCCTTGTTGCTCTAGCTTGTCAGTAGCTGACAGGAGAACAACAGAACATCAGTTAATCACTTGAAATTTCTGCTGAGTGCATGACTGTAAGTATGACCACAGTGCATATGGTGCAACTGACAGTTTTGTTACTTCAGACCGTCTGATGTGGACCCAGGTCGCATATTAACCATGTCAAGTAAATTGGCTATGCTAATTTCTGTTAGCCTGTTAATGGCAATTCCCATTAGGTGTTAGCATAGTGCTAATTGTCTAATGACAGTAATCAGAATCAAAATACTTTATTGATCCCGGAGGAAATTGCTTAATCAATCTAAAATCATTTTGTAGGCCTACGTGGTCCCACTGTTAAGCAAATAAATTCAGTGAACCAAACCTAAAACAGCACGAACACGATAACAGTCCTAAAAAGAATTAGACTAAGAGCTACTGCTTTCATTTAAAACAAATAGGGCTTAGGCTACTTGAAGCCTACATCTAAATGCCTGTTCTTGTGTGTTTGTGTAGGCTCGTGTGATATCCTTGCAGCCGAGCAATCGCCACACAATAAATATTACTTGGCTTGTGCCGTTTATTTGCACAACTGAACACGCTTAACAGCTCCTGGCTCAACTTCTTATTCTAGCTTGCTTCCATTATTCCACAGAATGTTAGCTCCCTCTAGAGGAATTATATGGGTATGCTTTCACATTAAGTTTACCACAGTTAGCCTACAGAAAATCTGTACTGGATCAGTATTTCTATTTAGCCTACATTTTTGTACATTACTGTATTTAATGTTTTTGACACTAATAGGCAGTGTTGCAGGAAAAATAGCCTATAATGGTTAATTTAGAGAATGTATTTTTAATTACAGAAGTGAGGGAAAGCAGAATCATGTCAAGGAGGTGTATGTTTAAGGAGGAATGGAAGATAAATCCTGAGTTCAGGGACTGGATAGGACACGTGACAGATATTGTACATCGGGCATACTGCAAGATATGCAAGAAAGCTTTTGATGTAGGCAACATGGGCATTTCTGCTGTTAAAAGCCATGCCAAAGGACAGGGACACAAGAGGGTAATGTCAAGTCAAGGCACAGGACCACGCATGACTGATTTCATCAATCAATCTCCCACCCCTCAAAATTCTGAAGCTAGCAGACAGGCAGCAGAATCAGAGTCAAGGAAGCAGCGAGGTCCAGCCATCAACTTCTGTAACTCCACCTCAAGCTACACCCACAATCGGAGCTCATTTTTCAAGTGAAGCTGTTTTAGAAGCAGAGATCCGCTGGGTGATTAAAGTGGCCCTTTCCAAATATTCTTTCAATTCCTGTTCAGATATGGGTTCATTGTTTTCACCTGATGTTTCCAGATAGTTAAATTGCCCAAAATTCTCATGTGGTGCAACAAAAGCAGCGTATCTGATGTGCTTTGGCCTTGCACCATATTTCAGAGACAAGCTAGTGAAAGACATTAGACAGTCCAACTGCTATACCATTTCATTTGATGAATGCCTCAACAAAATAACACAGACCGAGCAGATGGATGTGCTTGTGCGGTACTGGAGTGATAATGAAGAAAAGGTAATTGTGCATTATCTGGACTCCCAGTTTCTAGGTCACACACAATCAGAGAAGCTTATTGAGAGCATTAAAGTTTCCCTCTCTCCACTTGATCCAAACAAGCTCCTGCAAATCTCAATGGATGGACCAACTGTCAACAAAAAAGTTTTGAGATTATTTGAAGAAGACAGGTCTAAGGAGGCCCCAGATATTAGAAGCTTGATAAACCTAGGAACCTGTGGTCTTCATACAGTTCATGGAAGCTTCCAACAAGGCGAGAAGGAAAGTGGATGAAAGATAGGTGACAAACTAAGAGCCCTTTGGCAGCTTTTTCATGACACACCTGCCAGACGGGATGACTTTATTGAATTTACCAAAACATCAACATTTCCTCTAAAATTCTGTGCTCACAGGTGGGTGGAGGACTTGCCAGTGGCAGAGAGAGCACTTAAGATGTGGCCACATGTTAAAATATTTGTCCACAATTACAAGAAACTGCCAAAGAGTAAAATGCCAACGTCAACATCATACACTGTGGTCAGAGAGGCTGTTGGTGACCCCCTTTTTGAGGCAAAATTACAGTTTTTTGCCTATGTGGCAAGGCAGCTGAAACCCTTTCTTGAGACTTTCCAGACTGATGCCCCCATGATGCCATTTTTGGCAAAAGACCTTCAGGCTCTTTTGAAGAGTTTGATTTCATGCTTTATGAAGAGGCAGGTACTGGATAACAGCAAAACACCTGTCCAAATGCTTAAAATTGATGTACTGGACAAAACGCTCCATTTGCCCCTGAAAGAGGTGGATCTTGGCTTTGCCACCAAACAAGCTCTTGAGAAAGCCTCAGAGAAGCTGCTTGAAAAACCGCTGCCAGGTCAACAATTCCGGAGAGCAAAGAAACTGCTGGACAAATGCCCTTTGAATTATGCAGCAGTAAGGCACATGGCATGCCTAGATCCAGTAACTATAATCAGCGATGAAAGGCGTGCCATCTCCATGTTTGAGAAGCTCTTACAGCTGCTTCTTAACGCCAAATGGCATACAGCAGAGGACTGTGACCAAATCCTGAGTGAGTACAAGATGTTCCTCACTGAAATGGTGCAGCACCATAAGGAGGAATTTCAAGGGTATAGAAGTAGCTCCTGTCGGCTGGACACATTCATGGGAAGATTTGCTGGTGACAAAGCAGAGTACGCAATTCTGTGGAAATGAATGAAAGACCTGTTCACATTGTCACATGGGCAAGCAGCGGTCGAAAGAGGGTACTCTGTGAATAAGGACATGCTGGTTACAAATCTGAAAGGAAGGACTCTGATGTCTCTTCGCCTAATCCAAGATTCTTTGACTGGTGGCTCATTTGGTGGAGTATTGCCAAAGCCCCTCTTGCAGCATTGCAGAAATGCCAGGATGCGATATGTCCAATACCTTGATGATGAAAAAAGAAGAAAAAGGAAACTGAAAATGACAAGCAAAGAGAAGAGCTCCGCTCTGAAATCACAAAAGTGGCAGCAAAGAGACAGAAAATAATCACTAGCATTGAGGCAATGCAAGAAGAAGCAGATGCAATGGCAGAGAAGGCTTAGAGAAAACAGGACTTTACACTGCTCACAAAAAGAGGTCAAACAACTCCATTATACATCAGTGCATTAATTGGTGTTGCCTTTATGTAATTTAGCATATCGGTGACACGAAGTCCCTGCATAATCAAAGAGAAATTAAAATGGCGTTAAGCCTCTGACTAAAGTGTATGACTGTATGACCAGATCCTGTCATGAATTTCCGGTAAAAGCTCCTTGAAATGTCCTGGAAAATGATTCCTTAAAAAGAGTGGGAACCCTATAATATACAATAAAGTAAAAGAATATAAAAGAAATTATTAACATTTTATAAAAGAAAGTTAGGAAATGTTTCATTATTCAAAAATCTAAGGAACATCCTACATCCTAAAAAGTAAGGTAAAACAAATGATCATTTTAAAAGAAATCAACTTAATTAAGCAAATGACCCTTCTCTTTCAAGATTAAAGCATTGTTTGCATATAAAATTAAATGAATGGAGCAAGTTAGATTTTAATAAATTGAATAAAAATGTTTTTTTGAGAAGATTAAAAAGTTTAACCATACAAAATTTATTAAATAAACCATGTATCTATAGAAGAGAGGTTAAAGCAAAAATCCAATTCCAAAATTTACAAATTGTTTTTAGGAAAGGAACTGCTTCTGCCATATCCTCCTTTATTTAAACCCTTTATTCTCATTTGGTTCATTCCAGTGCAGAAAAACTGTCTCAACACATTTTTGGGTATGTGGCATTGCTGTTACAGTTCTAGCTACATCACTAATATCCTCTGGATAAGCAGAGATGACTTCTTCTATAGTCCGTTTCGATTAGTGCTCACACTTTTCCACTTTTTTTTTATTTTTAATTTTTTTAATCCATTTTACAAAATGCTGAAATGTTTGGACATCTGCTGGTTGTTTTGCCACACTTAAATGACATCACTTTGCTTTTGAGTGTTTCATTTTGCCCCGGTATGTTTAAAAATCTAATTTGTCATTTAAAGAGAATAATTGAGTTACCAGTGCTTCTGGCTTCTCTGTGTGGTTCAGGAGTTTCAGGTAGTACCTATAACCTTTTCATGTGCAGTACTACTTCATATAGTTGCTCTTTTCCTTTAGCAAGGTGGTCATTGTTCAACAACATTTGGTTCATAGGATCAATGTAAATAGCAGCTAACAGGATTCCATTAACCAGCAAGGGACACACACTTCCTTTGCTATCAGAAATTAATCCTCAACTTTTGTTCAGGTGATATATCAAGTTTTTCCCACTCAACAATTCAATATCAACAAGTATAGGGTGGTCCAGATCTAATTATGTAATTTTCATTACGCTATAACTTTTTAAGTTTATTACATAGAAAATCACCCGAAAAATTCTGGACCATCGAGAATTGTGCGAACTGACAACATGAAGAATAGTCTTCGTGCCGAACTGGAATTGTCCCCGCATAAATCAAAGCCATCTAGACGATCTGGATCTGCATAATTAGATCTGGACCACCCTGTATTTACCAGGTGTTTAAATCTTCATATGGCAGATTCTTGGTTACTATAAAATGGTGGAAAAGCAGACTTTATAATTATGTCTCTTGCACTTACTGGCATTCATTTAGTGAAACATTTTTATTATCCAGTTCTTTAAGAAAGATTTTTAACTCAAAAAAAAACAATCATAATTAAGTGTGTTCTCAGCTTGTTCTTTGATCCAAAATGGCTCCTTTTCCAGCATGCCTCTGACAGAACAGCATCTGCAATATTTTAGTTGTATTGGCTGCAGTTACTTGCCTATGAGAGTAGCTGTGTGATGTTTTTCAAACCACCTCTTGTTTCTAGTTGCAGTGTATGCAATGCATAACACATATGTTCAATTGGAAATCACTTAGACCCTAAATATCTAAATTTTGACTGATCTGTCCTGTTTATGCATCACTTACGGGAATGTCAACGTCATCTTCCAAAATTTGTGTAATTTATTAGCTTTAGTACTTTTCTCAATTATGGTTAACGTGTGAAGTATTATCTGATACAATACACAGAACCTGTTGTTGTTTAATTTCAAAATCTTCTGAAACATTTTCCACTGATTTCTTAAGATATTTGCTGGTGTGATGTGCCTGGGTGTCCTTTACTCCCAATGTCTCAATTTATTGTTTTATTGTGTTCAATAAATTGCACATTATTGCAATAATAGTGAACTTCGTTACACATTCATGCATCCATTTTTATAACAACAAAACATCGCTTGAAACTTTTTTTCCCCCAAAGTTGTTGTTTTTTTGCATTTGTCCTCTTCAAATATTTTCTTTCAAGTGAAAATCTGGTTTTTAGCTCTTTCTCCATATAAGCCTGAAAAAGGTGGTTATGGAAAAAAGATTAGTGATACTTTTTTTTTTTTTAAACACACACCATTTTGATTATGTGATTTAACTTTTTTGTGTTCTTTATTATGGTAATTTTGTCAGTAGTAAACAATTTTGCTAGTTTGTCCTCCAATAGATTTCTGATCTTTTTTTAAGATGTTATTAGATTACAGTACACCTCCAAAATTCGTGGGGGTTACTTTTCTAGAGCACCCGCAAATTGTGAAAAACTGCGAATTGTAGATGTGGCTTAAAAAATGTCTATTTTCATAGTTTAAACCCTAAATATGCCCCCAAAACACTTTCATTTAATTTCAAACTCAGCTTAATACATTACCCAAAAATAAAGAATGTAAAGGTAAACCTGTATAGTGTACTTCTATGTCTCCCGCAGTGCTAGAATGTAAAATACATATATTACCGCTATATGTACTGTAATTCATGCAAGCGTGTTTTCATTGCCAGAAGCCTTAGACAGTACAGCTCGTTTTGGCGGCATTTTGGGGCTTTAACCCTTAAACTGCCACATAATTGGGGGTTAATGCATCCCTGGACACCAAATACTTTTTTTGCTGTAATTTAAGTAAACGGCACAATTAACAAAGAAAAAGTGAAATTTTAATGGAACACTTTTTTTTCATGCAAAGAGCATCACAATTACTGCAACACTGATCATTTTACACACTGCTAATCATCTATAAAAACTATTTAAAAAAAAAAAAAAAAAAAAAAACTACTGGAACAATATGTACAGAGTGCCATGGACGTAAATCACTGAGCCAACTGACCTTGAACTGGCTGCACGCAAGCACACAGAGGTAAGCACTGACACTGGCAGTCTAGTCTTAGTGCAGCTGCAGTACTGCAGGGTGTCATGCTTGTGTCACAGAAGCACAGGAGATTGTAGAGACAGCAACTTTATTTAAACACTTCAAACAAACATATCTCTTTCAAAAGTAAAATGAGCTTAGTATGCAGTTATCGATTAAACAATAGACAAACATCATAGGGGAGCACAACCCCCAACAGGAGCAGAGAATGTCTGGGGGAGAAGAGAGAAACAAAGCAATCAGGCAAAAAGGACAGTTGCTGTTCAGTCTTTTAAGTAAACGGAAAGCACAAGAACACTTAACTGAAGATGCATCACAGTCAATCGGCAGCAAGGAGAAATGAAGGACACTGTAGCGGTCCGGTGCCGCTAAGATTTAACCGTTGGGAAGACGGTGATTTATTTATTTTTATGGTGGAGATTTCAGGGACGCACCCAGCCTTTACCCAACCAGCGCACACTCACAAACAGAGACAAAAACAAAGCAAACCGGTAATCAAACAGCAAAAAAAGAATGTAATGAAAACAAATAAAATAAGAAAACAACGATACCACCCCTGTTCCCCTTATGGCGATTACACATTAAATACAACAAAGCACAAACAAAACACACACAGTAAATCATGAAAAACGGCAACGGATGAAATGTAATAATGAAAATAAATAGTCCAGAGATCTGCGTGTTGAATGAGAATGTAAAGATAGTCCTACCGGTAGTTCCTGAAATGGTGAAGACGGGTTCAGGAGTGCTCTTTTCTTTGCAGGATGGTCATGAATCCACTTACAGTCCTCATGTACACAGGCAGACAATCCAGATGCACGAAACGATCCAGGACAAAATGGTTAAGTGCAGGTAACCTAACAGAAGGAAGACAGGCAGGAACTTGAAATACAAATTACAAACTTTTTTTTTTTGCTTTTGGTCACTGGCCCCCTTTTTTAAAAGCCGCGCTGTGACACCATTTGACCTCAACAGCCCCAGCACCCTCAGCAGAAGACCAATCAGATTCACTGTAGGGACTGCTGGGAGTTGCAGTTTCAAATTCTATTGGCTACTTTCACCATCCCAAGCCACGGTTCTCTCTACAGTACAGTATTGCCACGAAAAAAGCCATAAAAATTGCGGAGGATATTTGCGGTTTCCGCTAACAATTATTAGTTAGGTTCTAAGGAAAAATCCGCTAATGACTGAGGCCGCGAACTCTGAACCACGACTTTGTTAGGGACTACTGTACTTGTTTTTCCATTTCTCTCAAGTAGAGCTTCTAAACCTTGTGGATGAAAATGCTAAAAGTGCCTTTTTAAATTTGATGCTCTTGTAGGTGTATTGTTTTTTGAGCCCATAAAACTATTTGGTTTTGCATCATATACATTTTCACCATTATCTTATAAAATACTTTGATACTGATAATATTGCCCCTCTGTTGTGACTGTAAAGTGTTCAAAAACTGCCAGTTTTGTTAAAATTCTTTTTGACCTAGATTTTTTCAATTAATATTCTGAAATTTGCCAAAAAAAACATAAAAAGCAGTCTTCATTGTAAATTAAAAAAAAAAGTCTGAAAACAAAAAATATTTTAATTGAATTATAATATGTGAAGTGGAAATTTTAACACATTATATTACATATTATATTTAGTCAGAGCTGGTACGGTTTCACTGGCTATAACTCCAGTAACCCAATAATTGCTTCATATTCCAATGCCAGAGCCTTGGATTATATCCTCTGATAGACTGTCATTCAGTCCACATTAATAAGATAATTTCTAAAAGGAAACTGGAAGTAATACATTTTATCACAGATTCTTGGAACAGGTTTTTTCCCTAGGTAGAGGGCAAAAATTCAAACATGAAAGGAGCAAAGCTAGAAGAAAGGATATTTTTTTATTATTATTTCTGTAGAAAATTTTACATTTACAGTTAAACAGCAGAAGAGGGGATTGAGTCTATAAAAAATACCGGTCTGTGCTGTAAGTGGCTGTGTTATGCAAGGAAGTGTTAGCAACAATTCATTATGTACAGATCTATATCTGGAATTTCTTAGAGCATAGCATAACTTTGCCCATTTAAACCCTTGTGATATAAACCCTGAGCTGAATGGCGTAATGTAGAACAAACAGTACTGAAGTGCTCTCCAGACTTAGCCCTGTAGCATCACTATTGTCTGTACATATACTTTAGATACCACAGGAAGTAAAGTTTAGGAGTGTCAAAATGTGACCATTTGCTTTGGACAAAGTATTTCACATAGAGAAGTTCATCATTAGTGTACTTCATTATATTGGAAATCTTAGCCTTAGCCAGGAAAAAAAAAATTAGGCTGATTAAAAGACAGGATACTAAGTCAGCAATGCTTGAAACAGGCTGTTATTCTACGATTTCTTGCTACCATATCATATTTTGTTACTCTAAGTATGAAACCGTGAGAGAGATGACTAATGCAGAGTACTTGGCTTGCTTTTGCACAAAGCAAGAAAGATGAAGTAGGGAAGCACAGATGAAGCACACTTATGCATATCTGGTTTATAACTTTTTGATGCTTTCATTTTTGGCTTCAGCATCATGGTCTCATAGTGCAATCGGAAAACTTATGTATTTCTATTCTTCTTTCGGCTGCTCCCGTTAGGGGTTGCCACAGCAGATTATCTTCTTCCATATCTTTCTGTCCTCTGCATCTTTTTCTGTTACACCCATCACCTACATGTCCTCTCTCACCACATCCATAAACCTTCTGTTAGGCCTTCCTCTTTTCCTCTTCCCTGGCAGCTCTATCCTTAGCATCCGTCTCCCAATATACCCAGCATCTCTCCTCTACACATGTCCAAACCAACGCAATCTCGCCTCTTTGACTTTGTCTCCCAACCGTCCAACTTGAGCTGACCCTCTAATGTACTCATTTCTAATCCTATCCATCCTTGCCATACCCAGTGCAAATCTTAGCATCTTTAACTCTGCTACCTCCAGCTCTGCCTCCTGCTTTCTGGTCAGTGCCACAGTCTCCAACCCATATAACATAGCTGGTCTCACTACCGTCCTGTAGACCTTCCCTTTCACTCTTGCTGATATCCGTCTGTCACAAATTACTCCTGACACTCTTCTCCACCCCTTCCACCCTGCCTGCACTCTTTTTCACCTCTCTTCCACAATCCCCATTACTCTGTATTGTTGATCCCAAGAATTTTAAACTCATTCACCTTTGCCAATTCTACTCCTTGCATACTCACCATTCCACTGACCTCCCTCTCATTTACACACATGTATTCTGTCTTGTTCCTACTGACCTTCATTCCTCTCCTGTCTAGAGCATATCTCCACCTCTCCAGGGTCTCCTCAACCTGTTCCTATCGCTACAGATCACAATGTCATCAGCAAACATCATAGTCCACGGGAACTCATGTCTAATCTTGTCTGTCAACCTGTCCATCACCATTGCAAATAAGAAAGGGCTCAGAGCTGATCCCTGATGTAATCCCACCTCCACGTTGAATGCATCTGTCGCTCCTACCGCAGACTTCACCACTGTCGCACTTCCCTCGTACATATCCTGTACAACTCTTACGTACTACTTCTGCCACTCCTGACTTCCTCATACAATACCACAGCTCCTCTTGAGGCACCCTGTCATATGCTTTCTCCAGTTCCACAAAGACGCAATGCAACTCCTTCTGGCCTTCTCTAAACTTCTCCATCAACACCCTCAGAGCAAACATTGCATCTGTGGTGCTCTTTTTTTGGCATGAAACCACAGTGCTGCTCACTAATCATCACCTCACTTCTTAACCTAGCTTCCACTACTCTTTCCTGTAACTTCATGCTGTGGCTTATCAATTTTATTCCCCTTTAGTTACTGTAGTCCTGCACATCCCCCTTATTCTTAAATATCGACACCAGTTCTACACTCCTCAGGCATCCTCTCACTTTCCAAGATTTTATTAAACAATCTAGTTAAAACTCCACTGCCATCTCTCCTAAACATCTCCATGCTTCCACAGGTATATCATGTGGACCAACGGCTTTTCCATTCTTCATTTTCTTCATAGCTGTCCTTACTTCCTCCTTGGTAATCCGTTGCACATCCTGATTCACTATCTCCACATCATCCAACCTCTTCTGTCTCTCGTTCTCTTCATTCATCAGCCTCTCAAAGTACTCTTTCCATCTTCTCAACACACCCTCCTCGCTTGTGAGTACGTTTCCATCTTTATCCTTTATCACCTTAACCTGCTGCACATCTTTCCCAGCTCAGTCCCTCTGTCTAGCCAATCGGTACAGGTCCTTTTCTCCCTCCTTAGGCCGGAGTTATACTTCACGCGACGCGATGCATGCTGCAGAGGACGCTCCTGCTACGCAAGCGTTGTAGTGTTTATACTTGCGCGCATACTTTACGTAAATCTGGAGGAATCCACCAGGTGGCAGTGCGAGATATTATCACGGTGAGAACATGTTCGGCTTCTCTGTGTTGTGAATTGCCTAAAACACCTATTGAATTCCGATAACACCTTACCGCAATATCTCTGAAAAGGATGTTTATTGATTAAATCCATAAATCCAGGGATGTGTCCATTCCAGCAAGCATTGGGCACGACTGAGAAACAATCCCTGGACAAGGTCTCCGCTCATCGCAAGGTGAATACAAGCACTCGCATACACTAGCGTCATTTTAGCGGCACCAAATCCCCAAATCTGCATATCTTTGGAAGGAAACCGGAGCACAGTGTGGAATACAAGCAGGATATACCAGCAACATAACTCCCTGTGAGACAGCAGTGGTATCGCTCCGCCGCCTTGTCACCCCCATGTGTGTAATTATTAACAGTATTCATTATTTAAACAAAATTGTATGTAAAATGTAACATACACACTTTAATGCATTTAATCATGAAAGTGATATCAAGTACAAATCTAAAGATTCTAAATGTGCAGAGAGTTGAAATATCATACATTTAATTTTTCTGTGTGGTGATAATATTGCTGCTTGCCGCAGCTGTCAGGTCCAAGAAGCTCGCAGCGATTAAAAACTGGGATGACGTTTACAACCGTTTGCTTTAATGATAAAGTAAACTACGAGGTTAAAGTGGGTAATTTGAGATTAAAGCCGAAATTTCCACTTTAATCACAAAATACACGTTTTCACCGTGTCCTTTATTTTTTTCTCAGTGGCTCAAATGTGAATTGTGAATTTCCCCTTGGGATTAATAAAGTATCTATCTATCTATCTATCTATCTATCTAAATACAACGATATACATTATGTTGCTGCTGTTAAGTTGCAAAAAAAAAAAAAAAAAAGACGGCACAAAGATGTTATGTGAGACTTTTAAAATGTATCGTGTCATTACAATCGGGAATATGCGACGCTTGAATATAAAATCACCACGGATTTATCTGTGTCTGCATTGTGCTTCACCACATCAAACCATTCACCAAACATTAAAGCACGCACATCGATCCCCGTAGGATCTGCATAGAGGCTTTCTGTCACGTGTAGATAGTAAACA
Organism: Polypterus bichir lapradei; assembly: GCA_026402145.1. Taxonomy (NCBI): domain Eukaryota; kingdom Metazoa; phylum Chordata; class Cladistia; order Polypteriformes; family Polypteridae; genus Polypterus; species Polypterus bichir. The sequence continues at coordinate 9,999,335 of JANRMT010062791.1, forward strand.
GAGACTCTGACGGCACATTCCGACTTTTAGCACACTGCGCCCCCCCGACTTTTTGCTGGTACTGCAACTTGCGCACGCGTCGCGTTAATTTCTGAGGACCTGCTCAGAGGACGCATGAAATGAACACTGGGGACGCGTGGTAGCCATGATGCGGGCGCGTACGCGTTCTGAGCGTGAAGTATAAATGAGCCCTTAGTGTCCAGCCTCTCATACAACTCATCATACACCTTTTCTTTACACTTCGCCATCTCTCTCTTCACCTTGCTCCTTATCTCCTTGTACTCTTGTCTACTTTCTGCATCTCTCTGACTATCCCTCTTCTTTCCCATCGTCTTCCTCTGTATACTCTCCTGTATTTCCTCATTCCACCACCAGGTTTCCTTTTCCTCTTTCCAGATGTCATGCCAAGCACGCTTCTTGCTGTCACCCTTACATCTGCTGTAGTTTCCCAGTTGTCTGGTAACTCTTCCCTGCCACCCAATGCCTGTCTCACCTCCTCCCTAAGCTCAACCTTGCAGTCTTCCTTTTTCAACTTCTACCATTTGATCCTTGGTTCTGCCCTCACTCTCTTCCTTTTCTTAATCTCCAATGTCATCCTACAGACCACCATCCTATGCTGCTTAACTACACTTTCCCCTGCCACCACTTTGCAGTCTTCAATCTCCTTAAGATCAACTCTTCTGCATGTGTGCATCTTTCTCCACTCTTGTATGTAACCCTATGTTCCTCCCTCTTCTTAAAATTCGTATTCACCACAGCCATGCCCATCCTTTTGGCAAAATCCACTATCCTCTGACCTTCTTCATTCCTCTCCTTGACACCTCACCTACCCATCACCTCCTCGTCTCCACTGTTCCCTTCACCATCATGCCCATTGAAATCTGCTCCAATCACCACTTTCTGTCCCTTGGGTACACTGTTCATCAGTTCATCCATCTCACTCCAAAAATCTTCTTTCTCACCCATTGCACACCCAACATGCGGTGCATATGCACTAACAACATTCATCATCACACCTCCAATTTCCAGCTTCATAATCATTACTCTGTCTTAGCAGAGACACTCTTTTCACCTCCAAAACACTCTTGACATACTGTTCCTTTAGAATAACTCCTACTCTATTTCTCCCCCCATCCACACCATGATAGAACAATTTGAATCCACCTGGCCTTACTCCCCTTCCATTTAGTCTGTTGCCTTCCTTCTCTCCATCATATCTGCTAAGTCTCTCCCCTTACCAGTCATACTGCCAACATTCAAAGTTCCTACCCTCAGTTCCACTCTCTTTACCTTCCTCCTCTCCTCCTGCCTCCGGAGACCTCTCTCTCCCCCAACCCGACCTTTTCTTCTTCTTCTTCTGCCAACAGTAGCCCAATTTCCGCCAGCACCCTGTTGGCGAACAGTACAGCACTGGTAGTGGTCGTTGTTATCCCGGGGCTTGACCGATCCAGTATGGAAATTTGTATTGTTGTCCACATATTGATTTGGCAAAATTTTACACCGGATACCCTTCCTGACGTAACCCTCCCCATTTATCCGGGCTTGGGACCGGCACGAAGAGAAACACAGGTTTGTGCATCCCCTGTGGCTGGGTTATGCAGCATTCCTATTGCATTTGTGTAATGTATTTTGAAAAACAGAAAACTATTTTCTATACCCAATTTCTATTTTGAGCATTTTCATTTTGTGCATTCTATTTATAGTTTTGGTTCTGGATGCAGGATGTTTCATTATAGTTTTTCTATTCTACTATTTGAGTTTAGAATTTAAATTACCCAAATGTCAATTATCTTTTAATCAGTTTTAATTCCAAGCATGTCCTTAAAATATTTTTTCCTTACTTTTCTATTTTGATTTGTTGCTATATGCAGAGAACATGTAAACTTCACAAAAGCAGTGACTGGGCTGAATATTGTGGATTTTTTTCCTTGTTCTTTTTTTAAAGCTTGCTCCAGAACAAGGCATGCAACCTGCTGACCAACCTTCAGATATGAGAAGAAGATGTGAGGAGGAAGCTCAAGAAATAGTCAGACAAACTAATATTTTGCCAAGTGGACAACATTGCGTTAGAAGTGAAAGTCTTACAGACCTTATTTCTGGACTTACAGCTGTCTTGCTTCAAATAAAGGTACACCAGTGCAAACTCACTTGAAATCACTACTTGTTTTTGGCAATATTTTTATACAATCAGATACTTTGGTGTTAACAATTTTTTAGTTAATAATGTCTTTTATCTAACATGACCTTTTCGAACGTTAATTTAGCAAGGAAAGAAGTATTGAAATTTAGAAAGTTTCATTGCCATTTAACTCTGCATAGAAATTATTTTTTATCAGTACAATTTAGAGTAAACTAGTTTCCCCTCAATCTCTATTAGCCTTATCTTTACTATACCACACTTTTACTTATAAGCTCAGAGTGGTATACTTATTTACAGTAGTTCAAACACAGAATACTGAATATACAAATATATAATATGTACATACTTAATGCCCTTTGATTATTGCATCTCCCAAGTAATTTATCTATTATTAATAAATGGTACAGCTTGAAAAAATAATCTCTAATGTCAGCCTTAAGCTTATTTTAGAACAACAAAATAGTACACACATTATCCAGTGAAGGTAAAATTACAGCTTTTACCAAAAATCCATGTCAGAATCAATGTATGCAAGGAAACTGTTATTCAGAAAAGTTTGCTGCCACAAAAATCGAGGAGAAGATTGCTTTATTTGGCCAGATTATCAAAAGTATTTCAGTAGTTATTTTGTGGTTTTGTATGAAAAACTTTATGGCACTGAAAAGGATTGCAAATTTTAATTCTATTGTTGTGATTCTGTATGAACAAGCTACAGCGTTTTCAGTGTTAAAAAGGTGTAATTTAATAGCATTTTATACAATATTATGGTTTTCCCCAGATATTCTCTAATGGTGACAAGAGCAGACCATTCAACCTAGTGTTCCTTAGTCAATTTCTGTAAGCTTAATGTATTCAAAGCTGTTGTCTTTTATGATCAGGAGGGCAAAACTGCACACACATTACTATAAATAAAAGATGAAAAATCAGCCCACTGAAAAGTGCAGACAAACCAGTAAATCAGAAAGTTAAGACTGATTAATGTAAACATTGCTAAATCGCCATCCTTGCCCAATATGGCAAGATAATTAGATAGAAAGAATGAACAAGCGAGGGACAGTGTGGTGTTTTTCCTTTCTTTTTTTAATACAGAAACGCAATAATTTATTTAAAATTATGAAAGACAACAAATCCCTCTCAATTATACACCACCAGTAACGACGCACTGCACGATAACGTGCAGTGAATACACTTAACTTGAGTGTTCATAGATTTCATACTCTTTCTCTGTACGTTTAGCATTAATTTGCTCAGAGTTTAATGCCCTTGCTGCTTCTTGAGCAGCTCTTTTTTTCCTCCACCCTAGCAGCCTGCTTCTTCTCTTCTTTCATCGTCATCTTTTCGTATTAAAACTTAATAAGTCAGCGTTTGTGTTGTAATTACTTAGTACGTTTTCTTTAATTTTTCACTTAAGCTGGCGCTTAAGTCTTCAATCTGCCTCAAGAATAATTTAAGATATGAAAAGGTGGGGAAGTGACGGCGAAGGAGGTAGGGATGAGAACGGCGCACAGCCGCCCTGCTGGCCGCTGCCGAGAGTTGATTCTACAATAAAATAAAAAGAGGAATGATCTTGGAGGTAAATAATCACCCTGAAAGTGGATAGTAGACGTCACTTAGTATATGTGTGCCAAATTTCAGGTGAATAGGTCAAACGGTTTGCGGGCTACAGGTTATTTAAAATACTAGACAGACAAACGTACAGCCACGGTAGCGTATTGTATATAAAGATAATGACTAAAAAGGAAGAAATCTAAAAAGAAAGAAAACAGCCTCAGTGTGAGGCATTATGCTGTTGTATTGCCATTGGTATAAATGAGACCAGTAGTGTTGCTTGACACACTTCTGCTGAATAATTCATTGGCTAAAGATACTCAGTGTTAGTGTGTCAGAGAAAGGATGTGTAGCATTGTTCACAGTGGCATTAAGTTTTGCTTTCATCCTAGCCGTTATTACCTCCAGGGGTTTAGAGAGTGCATCCAAAAAGGCCATTTTATTATATTAATGAGTTTATGGCTAGACAGTTTAATCCCATCCAGTATTATTCTAAAAATTGTTGTAAGAGGATTTAAGATTAATATACATTTTACATGATCTGATGTATATCTAAATATCATTGCTTAAAAAGGTTTTTGGACATTCCCAAAATACACGACTTAACAAAGCCTGCACTACACTGCACTCTTCACCTCAGTTCTACTTGAAAATAGTAAAAGAGAATCTGCCTAACGTCTCTAATTCTCAATAAGTTTCTGACTTGTAAATATAAATACATGTAGTGAGAATTCTGTATTTACAGTAGAGTTGATCAAAAAGTGCAAACACTTTATCAATATAAAGATATCTGAAGGTCAAGATACCTAAAGTCTTCCATAAATTAAAATCTGGTTAATTTAAATGTACACATTAACTACACATCAAGATTACTGAACATATTGTTTGTTTGGGATTCAATTCTATGGTATATTGCAAGTTGTTACTATCCTTTTTTTTGAATAAAGGAAAAGTTGAACTTGTATCCCTATGGGCACAAATTCCCATAAAAATGTGTTCTTTTACCAAATAAGAAAAACCCTTATTAATTATTGAAATAGAATTCAAGAATGTCAAGAGTCACCACAGACCAAAATTAAAGTGCACAATACACACAAATTGGTACATCTTTTAACTCTGTATAATGCAGGTGTTCTCCGACTCAGTCCTGGGGGCCCACTGTAGCTTCAAGTTTTTGTTTCAATAGATTCATAATCAGTGATAACAACTGATGACACTGATCTCATTTAATAAGCTGGCATTTTTTTCTCTTATTCTACATTCAGAAAAGTGCAGCAGCATGATTTTACATTCATAAGAGATTTAGAAATATTTTTATTTTTGCTATAGATTTAAATGCAAAACTTTCTTTTGTTCATTTCATTGTTTGCCCTTTCTCTGTGCAATTTACTCCCTCTGTTGTATCGTAATAATAACAATTAAAATCAAGCAGAGCAGACACCCAGGCAAAACACTTAATCATGAAATACTGCAACTACTTTAGCGTCAGATGCACTAATTAGTAAATAATGGATTAATTAAAGAATTAGAACGCCTGGGAAAAGTAGAATAAAAATCAAGATGAAAATATCGTTAAAGGAAAATACATTTTTCCCATATAACTGTTTAGTGTATTTTTTATTTATTTTTTGGAAACTTTTTGTTTTCTAATTTCTGTATTGTTCCCAAAACACAATCTGGGAAATCAGAGTTCACTTAATTAGCCCAGGAGTCCAGTTAAAAACAGAAGCTGGTTGGAACAAAAACCTGCAGCCACAGAGGGTCCTCAGGATCAAGTTTGAGATCCCCTGGTGTAATGCCTTATGAGATGTGCTCTTATTTTTGTGGTATTGTTGGAGTACTTGGTATTTATAAGGTAGTACATGTAATAGATTATTTTGTACTGTATTCATGCAAAATTATTTGAAAAACTTTCATTCGTTGTGAATAATGTGATCTTTATATGATGTATTTACATTGTTTTATTCATACCCAGTTTTCATGAGTGTGTAATTTGAATTTATTAAAAAGTGCATGCTTAATACAATGCAAAGTTGTTTCATGCTTTTTTAATTATGTATAATGTGATCTTATGTTAACATATCACATATGCTTTAGTTATGCACAGTTTCCATGAACATAAAAATATTTGCATTCATTAACAGGTACATATTTAGTACAATGTTAAGCAGTTCTATACTTGCTTTGTTACTTGTCCATTTTATACTGTATGATTTTAAACATCTGAATGAAATTAACCATCAAATGCAGTCACTAGGCATACTAAACATTTGCACCCACTTAAGCACTTTTGCAGGCATCATTCTATTAGCTTTTAGTACTACACAAGATAACCACAAACATTTCCAATATTATGCACACATGTTCTGTGTCAGGGTTTTATAGCTAAACTATTTTCTGTTGATAAGCTACTATAGATGGGGTTTTGTACTAGTTTAGTAGTCCTCAGTGGAGACTGTGACTTTTAGTTTTCTTAATTAAAATAACTTTTCATATTTTTTTCCCTTATTTTATGTGTGACCTTTACAGTGTCTTGCAGAAGGGGGTGATTTGAACTCGTTTGAATTTAAATCATTAACAGATACATTGAACGACATCAAAAATTCAATAGATGGTTCAAATATAAGGTAAGAATCTGAAAATAAATCCATGTTTAATGAGGGTAGATCCAGTGAAGCAAAAACAAGTTGTAATTGTTTAAAATATAAAAGGTTGAGTTGCTGGACTTCAAAGAGCTTATTGTAAATTTTGTTTTGCTTCTGTGCCTTATAGTTGGTATTAAGTGTGTCAGCATTACTTTATAATTTAATGGTAATTTTCCTTTAATGCTTTGTATTAAGACAAATTGATACGTTACTCTTAAAAGCAGGAGTCTACAAAAGTCAGTTGAGTTTTTCATTCATGTTTTAGTTAGTTCAGTAAAGAATATACTGTTAAAGCAGCAGCCTTTTTTTTTCATGATTTGTAGTGATTTGTGAAATTGTGTCCCCCCAATAAAATACAAGGTCTATGGTTTAGTGCTTTTGCTTTCAAATGCTGGTGCCAGCAAGTGCCTCCTACACTTAATTAGCCTGTTAAACGGGTATCTTCAAATGCACTTTTAATGACAGTGTTGCTTCCATTTTTCCTGTTGTTATTATTTTTTAATATATAAATATAAAGCTTACAAATACATTACTTCATAGCTCCTTGAAATAAAAATGGTCTTAGAGTATGCTTGTGGTTCCCTCTTGTACTTTAATAGTAGGCAGCCTAATGTTCGGCTTTTTTTCTCAAATGTTTTTGAAACCATGCAAGTTGTCACATTTGAAATCCTGGACATAATGGCATGACAGGATAAACGTTATCCCTTGATTGCAGAATCATCGCTCAACTGAAATAGTTCCCTTGTCGTAGGTCAGGTTGAGCTGTGGTTTGTTTTGTTTTTTTTTTCCTTCCAACCATCAGAGAATTCACTTTGGTACTTTTGCCTGTAACATGTAGTCATATTTTTTTTACACCAGTAATGACTGTTTTGCATTTTCATTTGGATCTGTGCTAGCATGCACTGTCAACATTAGCAACTCGCAATGTTTTTCACTGCTGTACACTTAGCAGTAATTATAAGAAGCGATTTTAGTTGCAAGTCAGCAATATTTTAAAGATCATCCATGACCTTTTTCAGGATTCTTTCCCATGGGGGTTAAGGACATAACGTTACTTAAGATAATCCACTTTTAGATTTTTTTTTTTATTTTTTTAATCCTTTAATTTTGCCTTAAGGATACTTTTCACAATGAAGTCTTTCTTACTACAGAAAAATCTGCAAATTGATCAACTGTGTTCTGTTTATACAATAACAGAGTAAGATCATGTACAGTAACATTTGACAGTGTACAGTAATCCCTCCTCGATCACGGGGGTTGCGTTCCAGACCCCCCCGCGATAGGTGAAAATCCGCGAAGTAGAAACCATATGTTTGTATGGTTATTTTTATATATTTTAAGCCCTTATAAACTCTCCCACACTGTTTATAAATATTCCCCGCAGAGTTATACAGCATAATCCCTGTGTATTCTCTTAGATATTAGGTAAGATTCATTGAAATTATGTATATAAACACACTGTTTATATACAGTAAAACCTAAATATTATTTTAAAGATATTGAGTGTCTCCGATATCACATATGTTACAGCCATTACGATAGACAGGCCACCAGCAATAAATAAGTAAAATGCAAGAAAAATAGTATACAGTAAATGTGTGTACAGTGACACTAAACGTACGTACATGTACTAAGTACTGTAAATAGAAAATTAATTATGGTTACTCACCAACAATGATACAATGACTTGTCCGATAACAATGAGTTTAATTTTACTGCACAACAAAGGAGAGCGTTACAGCTCTTTTAAAAGAGCCACTTCAGGCGATTGTGTAGCACTGCTGTCGTTCTTCTTCTGGCAGTGTTCAATCCAAATCCCTAAAGCAGATTCCATCCAGACTACTGCCTTATTACATCCACTTACAACTCGTTTTGCACCCTGATTAAAAGGACACTGCGGCCGTAGATCTTATATTCCTTTCCTACTTTTTAAATAAAAAGAATCGTAGCCTTCAACAAATCCAAAACGTTTACCTTTTCGGCAATTGTTAACATCTTCCGTTGGCGCTTGGGCACGGCCCCTGAAGCAGTAGCAGATCGTTTTGGAGCCATAATGAAGGGCTTGACTATGCACAAAGATAAACACAAAAGAGCACAACTCTTTATACAGCGAAACACGTTGATGCTGAATGAGCGAGACAAGACTTCCTGGTTAACACTGCATTCAGCACGCAGGAACTTAACTGCGTGCTCTGATTGGTTAGCTTCTCAGTCAGGAGAACTTAACTGCGTGCTCTGATTGGTTAGCTTCTCAGTCATCCGCCAATAGCGTCCCTTGTATAAAATCAACTGGGCAAACCAACTGAGGAAGCATGTACAGGAAGTAAAAAGACACATTGTCCGCAGAACCCGCGAAGCAGCGAAAAATCCGGTTTATATTTTTAGTTATCCTTTCATATAAAAGCCGCGAAAGTCGAAGCGTGATATAGCGAGGGATTACTGTAAACATAAACATATTTTAGGTTTTCATACATTTTATGAATTATGAGTGACAAAGACGAAAACCTTGCAATGCTAAAAGAGGAAAAGTCAACTTTTCTTATTTATTATCACAGAACGTGCTGTAGTGGTCAGGGGCTGCTAAGATTCACACCATCAAAAATGACGGTGATTTATTTATTTTAATAGAGGAGGCCCCAGGAACATCCCAGCCTTGGATCGACCCACACACACTCACAACAGAGACCAAATGAAGTGCACTGGGAAAACTAAACTATTAAGAATATAATGAAATTAAATGAAAACAATAATACCACCCCCGACCCCTTCAGCGATATTACAATTAACAAATAAACATAAACACCACATAGCAAAGTCCATGTAAATGAAACTGGATGAAATGAGAGGTGATGAAGTTAAGTTCAGCAATCTGTATGTTGAAAGGGTGAAAGAAAACTCAGTCCTGCTGGTAGTTACTGAAAGGATGAAGTTGGATGGATGGATCAGGAGCGCTCCTCTCTTCCGTAAAACCAATGAATTCCAACACAGTCCTCAGTGCACAGGTAGACAGACTATCCAGACCCCAACAAACGAATGCAGTCCAGGACACAATGATTAATTATGGTTCAAATAACAGCAGGCAGCACGACAGATAAATGTAATGCACAACTCACCAAAACAAAACAAACTCTTTTTTTCTATTGGCCCCCTGCCCTCCTTTTAACCTCCTTTGACCACCTTTGACCCCAACAGCCCCTGCAAGGACTGCTGGGAGATGAAGTTCTTACTCAGTAGCACTACTACAGTGCTTATAAAAATTCATTAGAGCCTAAAAGAAAGATTTTGAAATAATTGCCACTGAAGTTACTAACACTATTCACGCTATCAGTGTGAAACTTTAAAGCCTAGTTACTGCTTGCACAGTTGATACAAATACCAGTCTTTTTCACTCAAATGGCTGACTGTATACATTTCTTATAAAATAAATTAAACAATAATTTCACTTGCCAAAAGAAGAATGAAAAATCAGAAACCTCACTACAGCAGCTGAACATAGTCAAGGCAGAGACATCTCAAAGAACCTAACCAACATTTGGCTTGTTTTAAACATGATCAAAACACCTTTTTTAACTTGTAGCAATATCTGAATCTAGTAATTTTATTAATGTACACGCAAAAAAAGAGAAACGCCATATGGCCAAATGTTTGTAGACACCTGACCATCACACCTACAGTGGTGTGAAAAACTATTTGCCCCCTTCCTGATTTCTTATTCTTTTGCATGTTTGTCACACAAAATGTTTCTGATCATCAAACACATGTAACCATTAGTCAAATATAACACAAGTAAACACAAAATGCAGTTTTTAAATGAAGGTTTTTATTATTTAGGGAGAAAAAAAATCCAAACCTACATGGCCCTGTGTGAAAAAGTAATTGCCCCCTTGTTAAAAAATAACCTAACTGTGGTGTATCACACCTGAGTTCAATTTCCGTAGCCACCCCCAGGCCTGATTACTGCCACACCTGTTTCAATCAAGAAATCACTTAAATAGGAGCTGCCTGACACAGAGAAGTAGACCAAAAGCACCTCAAAAGCTAGACATCATGCCAAGATCCAAAGAAATTCAGGAACAAATGAGAACAGAAGTAATTGAGATCTATCAGTCTGGTAAAGGTTATAAAGCCATTTCTAAAGCTTTGCAACTCCAGCGAACCACAGTGAGAGCCATTATCCACAAATGGCAAAAACATGGAACAGTGGTGAACCTTCCCAGGAGTGGCCGGCCGACCAAAATTACCCCAAGAGCGCAGAGACGACTCATCCGAGAGGTCACAAAAGACCCCAGGACAACGTCTAAAGAACTGCAGGCCTCACTTGCCTCAATTAAGGTCAGTGTTCACGACTCCACCATAAGAAAGAGACTGGGCAAAAACGGCTTGCATGGCAGATTTCCAAGACGCAAACCACTGTTAAGCAAAAAGAACATTAGGGCTCGTCTCAATTTTGCTAAGAAACATCTCAATGATTGCCAAGACTTTTGGGAAAATACCTTGTGGACTGATGAGACAAAAGTTGAACTTTTTGGAAGGCAAATGTCCCGTTACATCTGGCGTAAAAGGAACACAGCATTTCAGAAAAAGAACATCATACCAACAGTAAAATATGGTGGTGGTAGTGTGATGGTCTGGGGTTGTTTTGTTGCTTTAGGACCTGGAAGGCTTGCTGTCATAGATGGAACCATGAATTCTACTGTCTACCAAAAAATCCTGAAGGAGAATGTCCGGCCATCTGTTCGTCAACTCAAGCTGAAGCGATCTTGGGTGCTGCAACAGGACAATGACCCAAAACACACCAGCAAATCCACCTCTGAATGGCTGAAGAAAAACAAAATGAAGACTTTGGAGTGGCCTAGTCAAAGTCCTGACCTGAATCCAATTGAGATGCTATGGCATGACCTTAAAAAGGCGGTTCATGCTAGAAAACCCTCAAATAAAGCTGAATTACAACAATTCTGCAAAGATGAGTGGGCCAAAATTCCTCCAGAGCGCTGTAAAAGACTCATTGCAAGTTATCGCAAATGCTTGATTGCAGTTATTGCTGCTAAAGGTGGCCCAACCAGTTATTAGGTTCAGGGGGCAATTACTTTTTCACACAGGGCCATGTAGGTTTGGATTTTTTTTTTCTCCCTAAATAATAAAAACCATCATTTAAAAACTGCATTTTGTGTTTACTTGTGTTATATTTGACTAATGGTTAAATGTGTTTGATGATCAGAAACATTTTGTGTGACAAACATGCAAAAGAATAAGAAATCAGGAAGGGGGCAAATAGTTTTTCACACCACTGTATATGCGTTTGTAGGACATCTTAATCCAAAATCATGGGCATTAATATGAAGTTGGCCTCTCTTTGCGGCTGTAACGGCCTCCACTCTTTTCGGAATGCTTTATACATGATTTTAGAGTGTACCCGTGGGAATATGTGCCCATTCAGCCCAAAAGAGTACTTGTGAGGTCCAGGTACAGAAGTTGGATTAGAAGAGCAGGTTTACAATTACTGTTCCAGTTCATCCCAAAAGGTGCTCAGTAAGGTTGATTTTAGGACTCTGTGCAGGCCAAATGAGTCCCTCCATACGCATATGGACCTGCTTTTGTGCACAAGGGCACATTCACGCTGGTACAGAAAGTGGCCTTCTCCAGTTTAGTTTGCCTGTGTGCTTTCCTTTTACTTAAAAGCAAACACTAAACGGGTAAGTAGACTAAGGGTTTTTGGCTAAGCAAACAAGTAAAATCCTGCCTTTTCTACAATACAACAATGATAGGCTCTGACTTCTTGGACCTCTAAGCTCAAATGAGATGGTTCAGTTAGTGAAAATATTAGTGGATTATTTCCATAGTCCAGATAATAGGGTAATTACTTTTTATAATTCAGCTTATTCCTTTAATTATGGAAAAGTAAAATGTACTTGATTCACTTATACATTAGCTCCTTGCTTGCTTTGTTTACTTTAAATGTTTTTATATTGTTCACCAAAATTAAGACATTGTGACTTTGTTGTATAATTTCCTCTCAGAGTATCATAACAGTAAAACTCTCAGGATTTTTTGTCTTTAAAAATTATTGAAGCATTCTATTTGACATTCCCTGAAGTAAGTCTGGTTTACAATTTGTTTAATTTGCATGTGTATTTCTTTTAGAGCATGAGGTTGTTTGTGTTTTTAAAAATATAATAATCCAGAGTAAACAACTAATGTTAGCCACACTTTCAGCCTTTCTGTAATGAAAATGCTGCAAACAATATATTATGTTGCATGTCCAAACTGTCCTGTTCTGTAGATTGGAAAAATTGAGGTTTAATAAAAGGTTTAATAAATGTTTTTCATTTAAAATGCTGCTTTAATTTTTGTTTAAGAATTGCATGTATATTTATTCAGATCTGAATTTACCTTATGTTTTTACTGTTTTAGTTGCTTCCAGAACAATGTAGAGATCCATGTTGCACATATACAAAGCGGCTTAAGTCAGATGGGAAATCTTCATGCATTTTCAGCCAACAACACCAACAGTAACTGACTTTAAATATCTGTACATTTTTTTACAGTATTTTAAAAGTTACCATGAATTGAAATAACATTGTATCAGTTTTTTAAAAGTTATCTTCATATAAATCTTCTTAATTAAATTGTTGACAATATGGCACCAATATAATGACATCATGTGAGAGAGGTTTTGTTTTTTTCCCCTTAATAAAATGTGTAAAAAGGGTGGTTGGAGTGTGTGTGTGTGTGTGTATATATGTACATAATGTTTGTATATGTATGTGCTACAGTATATATGTGTATGCATGAGTGTATATATAAAATGATAAAATGTGGTGTGTGTGTATCTCTGTGTGTGTATATATGTATGTATGTATGTATGTGTGTGTGTGTGTGTGTGTATATATATATATATATATATATATATATATATATATATATAATTAAAGGGCTGGGCAAGTTAACTAATCGCATTAACAGCAACAATTTATTGCGCGTTAACGCAGTTTTTGTTATTTTAAAGGCCTCAGTCTTGCTGGCAATTGATGGAGATCGGTGATCCTCTTGCTACAGTGCTTTTCAATACGCTTTTGCTAGAAGGAAAGTTAGCTTTGTTAATTTGATGTCGATTCCCTGTGCATGCATGAGTAGCAAAGAGCAAACTGCTTCTAAAATGGCATATGGAGAGATACCAAAGTGAATGCTTAAAGTTTTTTCGTATTATTGCTGAATTGGACTCCAATTTTGATGCAGGTGATCTGGAAATGTAGATCAAAAACTAAAGTGAGGTACAGGCATCTGCTGATCGGTCCCCAGCTGGTCATTGTGCTGAACACGTTCGTGTAGCTGATACACCTATGGCAGTGTTCGCCTGGGAGTACAGACACTTACGATGACAGGAAGTACAAAACATATTGCGTCTCACTGCAGCTGCCAACCCCCGCCCACCTGTCTCACAAAGACTGCCCAGCAGCAAGTCCACCGTGCATTCCTGCTGGCCGTCGAGCGGCCGCTGCTGCTGCAAACAGGCGCCAACAGCAGGTAAAACTGGCAGCAACAGACGTTTTATGTTTTATGTGTGAAACCATTGCTTTGTGTGCATTTCAGAAAACTTAAGTCTTTTGGAAAAAAATATTAGCCTTCAAAGAGTTGTCACTAAACATAGACTGTTTATACTGCTCCCTGGTAAAAGAAAATGTTCCTGCTGGTATCTGTTCAGGTAAAAAAGAAAACAGCTTTAGAAATGTTGACTTACTGTTGCTTGGAAGGTGCCTGTTATAATGTTGTGATCGTGGCTATAGAATCTGAGGGTAACTTGTTTTTCGATAAGAAAACTAGATAAAACATTAATGCCCTGGCAGTGGCAAATAGCTTTTGTTTTATATTTGATTTGATTACATTAATGTTTAAGGTTGAGATTTACAAGAAATATTTTAACTGCTACTATGTAAAGGGAATACTGCTGTTAAAAAGCACCTTATTTGTTTAAAGTGTTTGCAAACCAAATATATGCAATACACTACTTTAGAGTTCATTATTGAACTTTGTTCATAACAATGTGATTGTTGTGATTTAATCGGGATTGAAAATTTTAATCGTTGCCCAGCACTATATA
>JANRMT010062791.1:10014165-10072896 GCA_026402145.1 Polypterus bichir lapradei
TATATATATATATATATATATATATATGTATGTATATATGTATGTATATCTCTGTGTGTGTGTATAATATACGGGGTGTGTGTGTGTGTGTATATATATAATATATATATATATAAAATATATATAAAATATGTATATGTGTGTGTGTATACATACACATGCAGTGCATCCGGAAAGTATTCACAGCGCATCACTTTTTCCACATTTTGATATATTACAGCCTTATTCCAAAATGGATTCAATTCATTTTTTTCCTCAGAATTCTACACACAACACCCCATAATGACAACATGAGAAAAGTTTACTTGAGGTTTTTGCAAATTTATTAAAAATAAAAAAAAACAGAAATCACATGTACATAAGCATTCACAGTCTTTGCTCAATACTTTGTCAATGCACCTTTGGCAGCAATTACAGCCTCAAGTCTTTTTGAATATGATGCCACAAGCTTGGCACACCTATCCTTGGCCAGTTTTGCCTATTCCTCTTTGCAGCACCTCTCAAGCTCCATCAGGTTGGATGGGAAGCGTCGGTGCACAGCCATTTTAAGATCTCTCCAGAGATGTTCAATCGGATTCAAGTCTGGGCTCTGGCTGGGCCACTCAAGGACATTCACAGAGTTTTCCTGAAGCCACTCCTTTGATATCTTGGCTGTTTACTTACGGTCGTTGTCCTGCTGAAAGATGAACCGTCGCCCCAGTCGGAGGTCAAGAGCACTCTGGAGCAGGTTTTCATCCAGGATGTCTCTGTACATTGCTGCAGTCATCTTTCCCTTTATCCCGACTAGTCTCCCAGTTCCTGCCGCTGAAAAACATCCCCACAGCATGATGCTGCCACCACCATGCTTCACTGTAGGGATGGTATTGGCCTGGTGATGAGCGGTGCCTGGTTTCCTCCAAACGTGACGCCTGGCATTCACACCAAAGAGTTCAATCTTTGTCTCATCAGACCAGAGAATTTTGTTTGTCATGGTCTGAGAGTCCTTCAGGTGCCTTTTGGCAAACTCCAGGCGGGCTGCCATGTGCCTTTTACTAAGGAGTGGCTTCCGTCTGGCCACTCTACCATACAGGCCTGATTGGTGGATTGCTGCAGAGATGGTTGTCCTTCTGGAAGGTTTTCCTCTCTCCACAGAAGACTTCTGGAGTTCTGACAGAGTGACCATCGGGTTCTTGGTCACCACCCTGACTAAGGCCCTTCTCCCCCAATTGCTCAGTTTAGATGGCCGGCCAGCTCTAGGAAGAGTCCTGGTGGTTTCGAACTTCTTCCACTTACAGATGATGGAGGCCACTGTGCTCATTGGGACCTTCAAATTTTTCTGTAACCTTCCCTAGATTTTTGCCTCGAGACATTCCTGTCTCGGAGGTCTACAGACAATTCCTTTGACTTCATGCTTGGTTCAACTGTGGGACCTTATATAGACAGGTGTGTGCCTTTCCAAATCGTGTCCAATCAACTGAATTTACCACAGGTGGACTCCAATTAAGCTGCAGAAACATCTCAAGGATGATCAGGGGAAAGAGGATGCACCTGAGCTCAATTTTAAGCTTCATGGCAAAGGCTGTGAATACTTATGTACATGTGCTTTCTCAGTTTTATTATTAAATTTGCAAAAACCTCAAACTTTTTTCATGTTGTCATTATAGGGTGTTGTGTGTAGAATTCTGAGGAAAAAAATGAATTTAATCCTTTTTGGAATAAGGCTGTAACATCACAAAATGTGGGAAAAGTGATGCGCTGTGAATTCTTTCCGGATGCAATGTATATGTGTGTGTGTATAATACATATATATATATATATAAAAACACAAAAAGCAATGAAATAAGTTCCAAATTGCTGCATTGTAACTTTTTCTGTTTTACTTTTTTTTTCCAGTGTCACTGATCTTTGTTTTGGTAACATAATTAACATATTGTAAATTTCAAAACACACAGTTACAAACTTACTGTCTATATGTGCAGTTATTTGTAAATATTAGACTGTATACTATTTGTAGGACAACAGGGTTGGTACTCTTTTATATTTTAATATTTCATTATATGACCTAAAGTAATGGATATTTATTTAATTTTTGTTTGTTTTACAGTGCTGTGGCAGGTATTGTGACTAACTGGATAAGGTGTTGGACCTTAAACCACAAAGTTAGTGCTTTACTTCCCACCTTTAAAAGACACTATGTGACTCTCACTAAGTTACTTTACCTGCCAGTGCTCCATTTGTACATAGGGGGCATGAATGACCTCCTTATGTTGTAAATGAATTGCAGAGGATGGTTATTACTATAAAAATATGATATTTAACAATGACATAATTTTAATATCATGTACACAAACAGTATTTCTAGAGTAACTGGTTTAGCAAACTCCCTTAAATCAAGGTTTTCTATTGAGTCAAAACAAAAATTCTTAGTATTGTACTACAGAAAATCATTATCCTAGTTAGGTGGGCACTGTATAATAATGATGACTTTATGAAATTAAAAAATTAATTTACATTAGTGTAATCTATTCAGCATATTTGCACTGGTCTGCTACAATTATTAAGAAGAAAATGTTGAATGCTTGTTTAACTATCTTGGAGCATATTTCTTTATTTTTGTAAATGCATTCTTTGCTAATAAAAGTACAGTATAACATTTTAATATCTTAATCTTCAAGATGAATAGTAACCCAGTTCCTAGTGGCTGTATTTGATTTTTGTGATTTGTATATCTGTAATTTATTTCATCTTCATAATTTCAGGTGAAGAACAATAGAAAATTCAAAATTATGAAAAACTGGCATATGTCCTTTGAAATTTTTCATTTAAAAAAAAGTGACTGTAGATATATTGTACAGTTTCAAATGTAATGTACATTTTAAGGTTTTAAGGCTAAGCAGTTTGTTTTAGAATGTTTTAAGATGTCTAAAAAAAGTTGAAGGTATCTTCAATACATTATTTAATTAAATTAAAAAAATTTGTATATTTGCATTTGAAAAGTCTTATTTGTGTTTACAAGTCCTTTGTCGTGCTACTTATTTTTTTTTGTTTGTTTGTTTTTAAGTATCACAGTACTGGAAAAGAGTTATAGAAGAATTCAAAGCTGATTCTGGACATTTTTCAGCATTTGTTCACAAGCTTTACAAAACAGTATTAAATTCTTTTTTTAATTTATTTAAAAAAAAGTTCTTTTATATCATTTAATGTTGGCAACCCTATTACTGTATTTATTTTCTCAAGTACAGTAAAAGTAAAGCTTTTCCATATTTTTTAAATTTTAAACATAAAATATATAATATGAGAAACACATCTAAAACACTTGATCTAATATTGTTGAATAGTATAGTGTGTGTCACACAAAATTAGTTCTTGGATGTGTGAACTATGCATTTCCTTCAAAGAAGTGATTTTTCTGGGGACAGTTCTTTTTAAAGGAGCATTTCTTGTTTTTTGCTTTAGAACGATTTTTAATTCTCTGGGAACTTGTCATAGCATTTAGTGCATGCATCTATTGAAGATGTAGACATGTTGCTCATTTTCTTAAGATTCTGAGCCATGGATTGCATATATGAAAATAATTTTCTTTTGCTACCATGTGATTTTTGTTCCATCAGTACCAAATTGTGCCTATCATAATACATGTGCCTTACATACAAAAATCAAGAGATTAAAAAAATGAGGTTTAGGGTTAGTGTATTAAGGCAATCCAGCATTGGTCATTTTCTCTCCATACATCCAGAGCAACAGGTTTCTGAAGGACCAGAAGAAGAGGAGGTCTCACAATGAAGTGGCAGAGGTCTGACAGTTTGCAAACTTGCCACTGTGCACTTACGTTGGCAGCACTGTATAAACAGCTCAGTAAGGCTTTATAACCATGGTATATTAGTGTCTCTCAGTTGTGATTGTGTTGATGCGTGGCAGTGTCTTGCTGAGTGGCGTTCATTATTGTTGCATGTTCTTGTATGCCACCACAAGAATATCAGAGCTTGTAATGGAACAAACATTTAATTTCTTGTTAAACTTGGCAAGAGTGGAAATTAAATCAGGGACATGTTAGTCCATGTTTTATGGGGATAATACCATGAAGAAAATGGCAGTGTACAAATGGATTAAATGTTTTTCTGAGGGGAAAGAAAGCATCACTGATGAAGAGAGGTCAGGGTGCCCATTAACGAGCAGAACTGACAAAAACATTGCAAAAATTCATTGAATTGTGGATGAAAATCGTCGTCGGAGTGTGAGAAGCATAGCAGACCAAGTAAACATTGATATAGAAATGGTTAGGAAAATCTTAACTGAAAATCTTGGCATGAGAAAATTGTATGCAAAAATGGTCCCAAAGGAGCTTACCAATGAACAAAAGTAAAGGAGCGGCGAAATTTGCCAGGACCTTTTTAGAGAGACAAGACAGTGTTTTGGGCCGTGTTTCCACTGGTGATGAAACATGGTCGTATCAATATGACCCTGAAAGAAAGCGTCAAAGTGCACAACGGAAGTCAGCAAATTCCCCATGACCAAAAAAGTTCAGTCAGTTCAAATCAAGAGTCAAAATGATGTTACTAACCTTTTTTGATATTCATTATGAATGTATACCAACTGGACAAAGCATGTTTACATTTTGGAAGGGCTGAAAAGTCTGCATGAAAAAATTAGATGAAAACGACCTGAACTTTTCACCAACAACTCATGGCTCTTGCATCACAACAATGCACCAGCTCACACGGGCACTGTCTGTGATGGAGTTTTTAGCCAATAAACCAATAACTGTATTGGGAAAGCTTCCCTACTCACCTGATCTGGCCCCCAATGACTTTTTTCTTTACCCGAAGGTAAAGGAAATATTGAAAGGAAGACATTTTGATGACATTCAGGACATCAAGCTTAATACGATGACAGCTCTGATGGCTATTCCAGACAAAGAGTTCCAAAATTGCTTTGAAGAGGGGACTTGGCGCTGGCGTTGGTGCATAGCTTCCCAAGGGGAGTACTTCAAAGGTGACCATAGTGATATTCAGCAGTGAGGTATGTAGCACTTTTTCTAGGATGAGTTTGCGAACGTAATTGTCAGATCTCTTATTCAGTTAAGACAAAGAATGTTCTTATACTTATGATTTTGGTTGGCCAAAAACCTGCTCCCTTGCACTAACTCAGTGGCTTATGTGCGCCTTCATACTGATGGACGTGCCAGAAATGTCTGACTATTGTAAAGTCTTTACCAGAAGAATTGTTTACCTTTTACTGAAAAGCTGAACAATTTTGTCTTGAGTGAACTAACTTATCACTGCAATGTTTTAAATCATAACTGAAAATTCATCACTGGAATATCAAACGGAAGTATGCAGTTAGTAATTCACAGAAGGCAAATTGATACATCAGTTTTTTTTTATTTTAATGTTTCTACTACTGGATCCATTCCTGTTCCCACCCACTTTTTTTGAAGCAGTTCTGATTGAAATTGGTCTAGCAGCTTTGTTTTCATTATACAATTCAAACTTAGGAGGTTCTGTTTGTTTTATGTGAGTGGCATGGTGGTTAGCTCTGATGCTTCACAGCCCTAGGGAGCTCTCGGTTTTATTACAAGTGTACCTTCGGTGGAAGTAAACATCTAGTAGTCAACAAAAAAGTGTGTGTTCAGTCCACCCACATGTAGCGTTTCATACTGGGCAAACAACATTGAAAATATTGAGAGGAATGCTAGTGATTGTTGGTATCACTCGTTCTTTTGATGGCAAAGTCTCTTCTTCAGTTCCCACTCAATGAATGTTCAAGTGCAGAAGATAATGCTTTATCAAAGTAAGAACTGGGACGTACTCGTATGTGTCAACACCAAGAAGAGAAAGCAGAAAGGAAAAGTGATTGTGCTAATAAGCCATCTAAATGTTTCTCATTAAAAATGTGTAATCATTTGAATTTGAGCTACTTGATTGTATGGGACTATGAAATTTTAGTAAACTTTTCAAGCATTTGATTAATTAAAATTTTAAAATTCAAGTGTGTTGATATGTAGGCAACAAGTATTAAATTTGGCCATCACAAAGTTTTTAACATACGTGGTGTTAAACCTTGAGTGTCACTCAGGCTTGGAATTCTGTATAAATATAGTTAAGCCTGCGTCAACCTCAAAGTGATGTGTAATGATCTGCTTTACGGTGTTAAGTCTTAACTCTTGGGACAATATCCTTCTACCATCTAGTTAATGGGATAACATTATGCTGCAAAAAAAAAGAATATTTTTATGCCTTCTGCCACTTTATGGTAACTAATCCATTTGTGTTTGAGCTCGAGCCATTAACCCAAAATACAATGGCAAACAAAAAGTCGTAAAGCCAGTTTTCATTAAAAAAATAAATAAAAAAAAAAAAAAATGAAACTGACCCTTTGCTCAAAATAACAATAGTGATGACATTGTCATTTAGTTATCAGACATTGATCCACAATGAAACTAACACAGAACTATCCCATTTGTAGTGTTAGATGTAATATGTGATCCTGAAGGGAATATGTCATGTGTCCTCATTCATGGTAGCCTCATACCTCGTGTGTGCATGTTTCTGCTCAGTTTGGCAAATGGGCAGCACCCAGTGTTAAAGCAGTGCTACTCTTCCTGTGGTGTTTCCCTTTTTTTTAGATTTGCATCCATGGCATTTAATTTATCAAATACACTGAAATTAATTACATATTGTTTACAAATTTAAGACACTTGATTGCAATCAATTCTATAACAATATGATGGTGCACAGCCATACCACCTTTTAGCATTGTTAGAAGACACACAAAGAATTAGAGGAGAGTGCATATTTACAGATCACACGGACTTCTTGTCCCATGATGACTGCCTTCTAAGTTGATTTAGTTTTCCAAGAGCTATGCTCTTGTAGTTGTGTGCTGTTTAGAAGGCTAGGATTTATATTTGATATCATTTTTATGAGATGCATTGAAGTATGTATGTTACAATTTATAAATAATGTATACTGTTAATAATTAAACACGTGAGGCACAGTGGAGGTAGCGGTAGTGATGAGTTGGCAGCCCATCCAGGGATTGTTTGTGCCTTGCACTCTGTGCTTGCTTGGGACTGCTGTGACCGAGGATGAATGAAATAATTTAGAGAGTGAGAGAGAGTATTTTGTCATTTCATCCATATACAGTAGTACAGCATACAGTGAAACGAAACAATGTTCCTCCAGGACCATGGTGCCACATCAAATACTGGACAACGAAGAATCCATGACACATAACAAAGAAACATACTATATAACAAGGTGCATGTGAGTCAAATGTGCAAACATGTGCACCCATGTGCAACATTGCAGAGCAGAACACATATATCAGATATACATGTATAATGAAGATTTTTCAGTCTTCCTTAAAAGTTTCAAAGAAACGGCACTGTAAGCTTACAGCTGGTTTTACATTTATTATAGACGCTTATTGTGTTGCGATAGGTTACATGGAATAAAGAAAACAAAAATACAGGAACTGGGGGTTGGTACCTATGACGGACACGGTACTGCTGCAATAAATTATTCCATTAAGGGTTGTGCATGTGTGCCAGGAAACATCTTGCTGGAAGTAGAAACGGTCCTTGGATGGGGCACCAGCTCGTCGCTACCACTGCGCCACCCTGCCCCCATGTTTAATACATGCTTTAATGCATTTCATCATGAAAATTGCATCAAGTGTACATCTTACCATTCTAAAATGTTCAGAGAGCTATACTATGAAAGTAATGTATTCTGTGTGGCAATCACTGCCTGCATGCTCCTTTTTTTTTTTTTTCTTCACTGTGTCCCTAATATGCTTCCATATGACACTCGCTCACTTGTCTTTTCATGTCTGACCACTTTTTTTTTTTTATATTTTGCACACTGTATGACTTTCTGAACTTCAACTTTTGATTGTCTTCACCACGTTGTGATACTATTAGTTTTGTTTATACCACAGCCTAAGCCACCAAATAGTATGTTTTTCCTTGCCTCCACTTCACTGAGCAGGATGTCCATTTTGCATTCACTGAAATTCTTCCTTTTTCCACGTGCTTTTGCCATTGTTTTTTTAACAAAACACTGAACAGAAGGGGCTATTTATATTGATTTGCATATTCAAATATGTGAAATTCAGGGAGGAGTTGGGATGGGGCTGTAGGCACATGCATGTGTGTTTAAAATTCACATTCATTGAGATTTATGAAGGGGACGTGTGGAACTTTCCTTACACACAGGTTTATACATCTGATTTTTTTTTTTTTTGTGTGTGCGTATGTACATTTCTAGTTTTGTCTGTACGTTGTGTTTTAGTGTGAATTCTACGCAATGCTTTATACACAAGACCCGTGGTGATGGGCAATTTATTTAAGACTAAAGTTCTTCTGATAAATATTTATGCACCTAACATGGATGATAAAGATTTCAACCAAAATGCATTAGTGTCTATTCCTAATGTGAGCACTCAAAATTATTATGGCCGGAAACTTTGTGTTTTAAATCCAGACCTGGGCAGGTCTTCTGCTACAGCCATAATAACATCTAATACTGCAAAAATCATTAATTACACAGTCTGTAATGGATCAAAACTTATTAGACCCATGGAGGTTTTTGAATCATAACCTTACATATTCCTCCTTCTCACAACTTCATCATTGTTACTCAAGAATTTATTATTCACAATCATTTTTTGCCCATTATCAAATTGTGTAAGTGTGACGCTATTGTTATCTCTGACCTTGCTCCTCTGATAATGGAGCTTAATTTACTATGTCCTATACACTCATCTCGTAGCTGACGTCTTAATCCCCTGTCATTAGCTGGTGTGCGCTGTACAGAATTCATATCCAAGCAAATTGATTATAACCTGGACACAAATGCATCCCCAGAGGTCTCTGCAGGTATACTCTGGGAAACTCTGAAAGCATTTTTAAGAGGGCAGATTATTTCATCTTTCTCATAAAAATAAATTGGAAACCAAGAAAGCATCCGAGTCAATCAGCAAAATTAACAGAATAGATCTACAATACTCCTCTCCAAATTAGACACGTGTTATAGGAAAAGACTGGTTTTGCAATCAGAATTTAATGTCTTGACTACCAAAGAAACAGAACAGCTCCTCTTTAAATCGTGACATCATTATTATGAACAGTTATAGAAGGCCAATGGGATTTTAGCTCAAAAAATCCATAAGCAGGAAGTCCACAATTCAATAACAGCAATTACCAATATACGTAGACAGAGGTAAAATCATAGATCATAAAAATACGACCCACACATTCTGAGAGCGTAATACTAGAAGCCCACACAGACTAAAGATAAGACCCAATCTAATGAGTTCTTTGATGCATTACAGATACCACAGCTAGATATTCTTAGTGCTGCAGGCCTGGATAAGTCTCTAAGACAATCGGAATTACCAGATGCTATAAAGTAATTTCAAAGAAGGAAAGCAATCAGCCATGATGGCTACCCAGTGGAATTTTATTTAAAAAAAAAATAAAACATATTATTAGCAACGTTTACAGAAGCTAGAGACAATAAAATTCTACCTCAAACTTTTTCAGCAAGCATTAATTTCCATCTTTCCTAAGAAAAATAAGGACTCGCTACAATGTGCATCATACAGACCATCTTCACTGCTGAATAATGATGTTAAGATACTCTCAGGTTCCTGCTAGGAGAATTGAGAAAGTGCTTCCTTTTAATCTTTGACTTTTGTTTAATATATTCACCCATTAAATCTTTAACACCCCATAGATCTTAATATCTTGGGATGCAGAAAAAGCATTTGATACTGTTGAATAGGACTACCTATTCACCACATTGCACAAATTTGGGTTCAGCGCAAACTTGTGTGCATAGATCAAACTACTATATATCAGTCCAGAAGCTTCAGTTTGTATTAGCAACATTATTTCAGACTACGTGGCACTCAACAATGATGTCCCCTTTCACCACTGCTTATTGCAATCGCCATTGATCCATTGGCTGTTTACTTTTGAAATGCATCAGAAAAAGGGGATTTTTAGAGAAGGACTTGAACAGAAAATATCATTATATGCAGATTATATGGTATTGTATGTGTGTGTGTATATATATATATATATATATATATATATATATATATATAGTAACCCACAAAATTTCCATGCCAGCAATCCTAAAAATACCAGATTTTCAAAAGAGTGAACTCTTTTGCACACAATACTAGACTGGACACCTTCCCATCTATCTGGGCAAATCAGTTTAAATATCTTGGGTTAAATATAAGTAAATGTAAAGCTCTTTTTCAATTAAGTTTTGCTGTCTGCATGGAAAAAAAATAAATGTGAATAGGTGGCACACCCTTCATCTCACATTAGCATTTTCTATTTCAGACCATCCCCATATACATTAACAATTTTTTCTGTAAAAAATTAGATTTAATCATAACCTTATTTGGAATTGTAAACATCCATGCATCCACTCTACAACAATTTAGGGCAGAAGGGGGTATGGCAGTACCTAACTTTCAGTTTTATTACTAGGCTGCAAAAATACAGGCCATAAAGACCTGGGCATCAACACAAATCAATAAACATACAAAAGCCTGGGCCACAATAGAATTTTAAATCTTGCAGTTATATTTCCTGCTCTTTGCCCCAGCAATTAGAAATTATCATAAATACATTAATAATCCAGTTGCTCTTCATTCGCTCTTATTGGTGCATTTCTACATGACAGTCACTCTTTTCCACCCTCTCAAACATCATACATAACATTTAATGCTTGGAAAATGTCTGGAATTAAAACATTTAGAAACTTGTACATTGGTAAAGATTTTGCATCCCACAAGAAATTAAGCTTCAAATATAACTTCTCATCGACATAATTTTTCCACTACTTTCAAAATAGAAATTTTGCTAAACTAAACCTGCTCAGTTTTCCTCACCTTCCACTTATTTCCATTCCAGAAGCAATACTGAACAATCTTGAAGACTCAGATAGCATCTTCACAATTTATAAAAACGTTTTAAAGTCCATTCCTTCAAAGATTCTAGGGTACAATTGGTAAAGGATCTTTCACTTAACATTTCAAAAAAGAGTGAAAGGCAGTCATGCACAGAATACACTGTAGCTCCATATGCAGAAAGCACTCAATTATTCAACTTAAAATATTCAGTCAATGAAATTCATCTTGAAGTAAATGTTTCCAGGGCAAGATTCAACTTGTGAATATTGCAGTCTAGTTCCACCCTCACTGGGCCACGTGTTTCGGGCATGCACCAAATTAACATCGTTTCGGACAAAAATCTTTGCATACCTATCAGATGGCTTTGGTGCCACAATGACTCCTAACCCATTAACAGCTGTATTTAGTGTACTTCCAGATGGACTTAAAGTGGAGAAGGACAAACAAATCGTAATTGCCTTTACCTCTCTACTAGCACGTAGACTTCTCTTACTCAAAGGGAAGAATCCCAACCCACTACCTTTAAGTCAGTTGGTAACTGGTGTCTGAAATTAGAAAAAATCCAATTCTCACTCGGTGAATCTGTTTAAAACTTTTTGAAAATATGTCAGGATCTAATCAATAATAAAAAAAAAAAAAGAAAGCTTCTATATCATGGAAAAGGATATCTTTCCTTCCTTTCTGCTTCAAAGATTTGCTTTGTTAGCTGACTAATCTGGCATTATTTCTTTTGGGTGTGGGTTGAATATTGGTTTTGTTAAGTTTGATTTGATTGTATGAATTATTTGCTTTTAGTTAAAATTAATTATATAAAAAAAAAAATAACTTAACTGCTCAGTAGATTCCTTTGTGCCAGATTTCACTGGTGTTTGTTGCCCGACAAGCCTGCACCCCCTCTTTACCCATTTATGGGTAACCACAGTCTAAAGATCTCTGTTGATCATGAGTATGTGGACTATTTACAATTTCTATGATAGTCTGGTAGAGAAAAGAGTTGTTAAAATGAACTGCTATGCTGAGCACTTTCGAAAAAGTCACATTAAAACATTTGCTTGTTGCAGTTGCTGGCAGCCTGTCTCTGCAGACAACATGTGGGTGTTTTTCAGTCTCATAGTACTGCTGGGCATATCGTGTAAAACTGCTGCTGCAGTCACCCATTTTCATAATATCAGTGAAGTAATGTATAAGTGTTATTTTTTTATTAATTGTAAAATAACTGTTTTTCGGCAATTACGATGGCTATGATGAAGCCAATCACCCAGCACCAAAACTGTACAAACTGTGGGGTATGTATCTGGCAATCAGCAGAAATATATAGATGGTGGTGTTCCTGATTGTGACACAAGTATTGATTAAAGTCTCATGACTTACAAGGGATGGCTGTCTTGGAAACTGTATACTGCATCCAGACAGTCCCATTCTAGTGTCAAGTTCTACTTGCTGTGCAAAGCAAGCTCTGGGTACATCTGGAACGTGATACTTTACACCGATAGAGGGACCAAGTGGGATGGCAAGTACAGTCAGTATAGCGTTGCTACATCACCCTTTGCTTGACCCAAGATTACTGTATAATGATGGGCCGTTTCTATACAGTACCTGAACTGCTTGAGAATTTACTTGAAAGGAAAACTGGTGTTTATGGCACTTGTACAACTGAACCATAATATATGCCTGATGACTCCGGCTGCGTGAACACATCAAACTGTGGTGTGGTGCTGTGTGGCAAAATGATTGCAATCAAGTGGAGGAACAAAAAGGGTGTCCGCCTCTTAAGTATTGTTCACAATACATCAACTATCAATGTTTTTGTCAGGGGAAATGAGGAAGTCACTGCCTTGTGCTGTTGTAAACTACAATAATATAATGAGAACTGTCGATTGTGTGGGTCCCAAACTGCCCTTCTACCCTGTCGTGTAAGCACTAGGAAAAAAAAATATTACAATAAAATATTTTGACATATGCTTGTACAATGCATAGGTGCATTGGTGACAATTTTAAAACCTGTCACATGAAGCAGTACGCTAAATCTGCATCAATACAGCTACTCGCACTAGATGAACCTTTCCTATTGTAATTATGCTGACATTTTGGTATTTATATGTTTCTGTTACACTTTTTGTTGTTGGAAAAAAATCTGTGCTTTTGGCCCACTTTTCCAAGGGTAAACACAAAGCGAAGGAGATTAAAACAATAAGAAGTAAGTGTTAAAGGAGTACTTTGCAATTCAAGGGTTTGGTATTGTTAATGTACCAATTAGCAGGAACTACTAAGGGTTGCGCGTAGACTAAAATATACCGGATGAAGGTAGGTAGTAAACGAGAGACTTGCATATTCAATTACATATAAAGTTAGTATTACAGCTCAACATCTCAATATTCTTTTGGTTTTATTTCCTTTCTTTAACAAGATGCTCCTGATGAAAAAACTAACATCTCATTATTACTAAATTCTTATAAAAGACACTGACTGATGACATACTTTGGAAATTAAACATCTGAACTCCTGGAAAAAAAGATGATTTATCTGCCCTGCTAAGCATTTCTGTCTATATAGGGCAATACATTGCTTTAGTAATACTTACGTACTTTAGTAAGAAGTGCATTTTTGCTTCCTTTTGAGAACTATTTTCTCTTAAAATTAAAATTATTACCTGTGTCAGCAGGAGCTTTCTTTTCCAACTAAACTTTTCAGACTAGAAGAGGAACATGCTAGCATCTTGCTTTGAAATGTTGTGTTGACCTTACTTCTATCACATTGTAGAAAAGAACAGTGTAGCAGAAGATCTTGATCCCCCTGGGCCTCATGTGTAAACTGTGTGTATGCACAAAAATGTTGCATGTTGAGTTGGTCTCGTCCGATGCGAGAGATGGACGTCTGAAGTGGAGCTCCGCTAGCAGCGGTGTTGTTGTTTTTCTTATTATCTGGAGATAATCCTGTATTTATTCAACCCGAGGGGCACTGCTACAGTATATGTAAGCATATATAAACATGGCCAACAAGAAAGGGGGTGCGAAAGAATTGAAAACTAAAGCTGCACCCAAGCTAAGATCAGCAAGCCCTAGTTCAAGATACGGCCTTTCAGAGACAGACCCGGATCAGATGGGCGAAAGTACAGACTCCTCGGGACCACGGTCCACTACATCATTGCCAGCTGAGAGCGAAAAGGGGAGCGAATGTACGACCGTGAGTGCAGGTCTCGAGAGCTTGCCGATCGGAGAAGATCTGGAAAAGGCCTTGCAGTCCGTGGTTTCAATTATTCCACGCGAGCCTGGAACAGCGGGGACACCAGCTACAGTAGAGCCTGCTGCTTCACCTGCGGTACAAGAAAGCACAATTGAACTGTCTGAACTGAAGGTGATGTTCGCTGAGCTCATGCAAGATATAAAGAAAAGCGAGAAGGCAAGGGTAAAGGCAAATGAGAAACAGAGACAGGAGCTGCAACAGGCAAATGAAAGGCTGCAACACTTACTGGGTAAAATTGAAGAGCACATTCAGGAAAACTCGGTTAAACTGAGCACGCTTACTGATCAACTGGAGGATCTAAAGGAGACATTCATGGCTCGGATTGAAATAGCCGAAAATTTAGCTGCCAGTGCCGAAGAAAAAGCAGTTAATGTCAGCTCTGAAAGCAAAAAAACTTGGAGACAGACTGGCTGCTTTAGAAGATGGAAGCAGAAGGAATAATGTCAGAATAGAAGGTCTGCCTGAGAATCGAGAAAGTCCAAACCCTGTGAAATTCGCAGCTGAACTTTTTTCTAAAATAATCGGGGAGGACTTTAAAGCAGATTCTGAGATAGCAGCGGCTTACTGCGTACGCGGATCAAATACCGTTAGTCCTAGATCTTTTATTATTCGCTTTGAAAAATTTTCATTTAAGCTAGAGGTGATGGCACTCCTCAGAAACAAGCAAGAGATTATATATGAAAACATCCTCATTCGTATCTTCCCTGACTTCTCTCCAGCAACAGCTACTAAACGCACAGCCTTCTACAACATTAAACAGCGGTTACGGCAAGCCAACATCAAATACAGCCTCTTGTATCCAGCCAAACTGAAAGTGGAATTGCAGGGTCAATTCTATGTCTTTGCTAGCAAGAAAGAAGCAAAAAAGGAATTAAGAAAGCTGATCCTGGGACTATTCTGATACATAATAGTGAGTCATGGCCGTTAATGATATGGCAAGGATTAATAATCTACTATCTGATCTATTTGTTTAAAATACGTGTTTTTATCATATATTCTCATTATTACTAGGGCGCTATCTGTTTTATTGTGCTTAATTACTTTTTCTTTTTTTTTCCTTTCTTTCTTTTTTTTTTATCTAATTATTTTCTCTCTACCGTAAACGAGACTGTTCAACATCATACCCTTGGTTTATTGTTATTGCTATTATTGCATTAAGACTTATTATGCTTATTCTGGACAAATTTCTAACACCATTCCCCGGGTTTATTATCCGGGTGTATTATCTTAATACACTGATTGCTGAAGATTATATATATTTTAAGTGCACAATTTTTTAGACTATATTGGTAATAGATATCTCTGTTTTTTAACCCTAAAACACTGCTGCGTGGGGGCTTGTTTTGCTTTGGACCCCATACGCTCACGCCGCAGATGGCGTCTCAACCTGCTTCTATTAGCAGACGAGAATTGTACAGAATTTATTCAAACAAATCAAATTCTTTCTAGAAGACATTACATCCTCAGAGATCTCTGCAGGAATACTCTGGGAAACTCTTAAGGCCTTCTTAAGAGGACAGATTATCTCATATCTTTCCCACAAAAATAAATTAGAAACCAAGAAAGTAGCAGAGATAAAAAGTGAAATTACTAGAATAGATGAAGACCATGCCAGACTACCAAGCGAGACTCTACATAGGATAAGGCAGGCTCTGCATTCAGAACTAAACCTCCTGACAACTAAAGAAACCGAACAACTAATTTATAAATCCAGACATCATTACTATGAACATGCAGAGAAAGCTAATAAGCTTTTAGTTCAACAAATTCACAAGCAAGAGGTGCGCAACGCAATCTCAGTAATCACCAACGTGAACGGAGATAAAATTGTCGACCACAAAAATATAATGCACACTTTCAGGGACTACTGTAAATCCCTATATACTGCTGAATTTAAAGAAGACAATACATAATCTAATGCATTTCTGGATACATTACAAATACCACAAATAGACACTTTTAGTGCGGAGGAACTTGATAAACCTCTGGCGTTCTCAAAATTACTAGATGCTATAAAGTCACTCCAAGGCGGGAAAGCAGCAGGCCCTGATTGCTACCCTGCAGAATTTTACACGAAATTCTCCGCTCAGCTAGCTCCCCTCTTATTAGCAATATTTACAGAAGCCAGAGATAACCAAACTCTTCCTCAAACTTTTCGCCAAGCACTAATCACCGTTTTTCCAAAACAAAATAAGGACTTATTACAATGTGCATCATACAGACCAATTTCACTTCTGAATAATGACGTTAAAATACTCTCTAAAATCATAGCTAGAAGGATGGAGAAAGTGCTCCCCTCTGTAATATCACAAGATCAAACTGGATTTATTAGGGGCCGACACTTATCTTCAAATCTTCGACGCCTGTTTAATGTAATATACTCACCAACTAAATCAAACACCCCAGAAATAATATTATCATTGGATGCAGAAAAAGTATTTGCCATGATTGAGTGGAAATACCTTTTTACTACATTGGAGAAGTTTGGGTTTGGCCCGAACATTTGTGCATGGATCAAATTACTATATACTAACCCAGAAGCTTCAGTTTGTATCAACAACACTTGCTCAGACTACTTTAAACTAGAACATGGTACTAGACAAGAATGCCTCTTGTCACCGCTACTGTTTGCAATTGCCATTGAACCACTGGCAATACACTGTCGAAATACTGATCAGATAAAGGGGATTATCAGAGAAGGACTGGAACAGAAAATTTCATTATATGCAGATGATATGGTACTGTATATATCAGACCCAGAAAATTCTGTGCCTGCAGTCTTAACAGCACTCACAGAGTTTCAAAAGATCTCTGGTCTCATAATTAATCTGAATAAAAGTGTACTCTTTCCAGTGAATTCTCAAGCATATAATATTAGATTAGATACCCTACCTTTTTATCATTGCAGAACAGTTTAAATACCTAGGGGTAAACATCACAAGTAAACATAAAGCTCTTTATCAACAAAATTTCGCTGTCTGCATGGAAAAAATTAAGCAAGACTTGCATAGATGGTCAACCCTTCATCTCACACTAGCTGGAAGAATTAACACTATTAAGATGAATATTCTTCCTAAGCTCCTTTTTTATTCCAAAACATTCCAATATATATTAATAAATCATTCTTTAAGCAACTAGATTCAACAATAACCTCATTTATTTGGAATTCAAAACATCCACGCATCCAAAGAGCAACCCTACAAAGAGAAAAGGCAGAAGGTGGCATGGCTTTACCTAACTTCCAGTTTTATTACTGGGCAGCAAATATACAGGCTATAAGAACCTGGACACAAATAGAAGAATATACACAGGCTTGGTCTGCAACAGAAGTAAAATCCTGCAGTACCTCTTTGTATTCCCTGCTCTGTGCTCCAATAAACACACGTTATCGGCAATATACTAATAACCCAATTGTGCTTCACTCACTTAGAATATGGAACCAATGTAGAAAGCATTTTAAGATGGAGAAGCTTCTATCTGTGGCACCTCTGCAAGAGAACCACCTCTTTCAACCTTCACAAACATACGCAGTTTTTAATATCTGGAAAAAAATTGGAATTAACTTGCTTAGAGATCTTTATATAGACAATGTCTTTGCATCCTATGAACAATTACATTCCAAATTTAACATTCCAGCTACACATTTATTTCACTATCTTCAAATCAGGAACTTTGTTAAACAGAACCTTCCCGATTTTCCTTATCTTGCTCCCTCATCCATGCTAGAAAAAATATTGCTCAATCTCAAGGAGTTAGACACCATCTCTACAATATATGAAATCATTTTACAATCCCTCCCTTTCAAAGATCCAAGAGGATACTGAGAAAAAGATCTCTCAAGTAATATATCAGAAAAGGAGTGGAAAGTAGCAATGCAGAGAATTCATTCAAGCTCCATATGCGCAAAGCATACAATTATACAACTCAAAATTATATATCGAGCACATCTGTCTTGTCTAAAACTCTCCAAAATGTTTCCAGGGCATCATCCAACCTGTGAACGCTGCAACCAAGTCCCAGCCTCACTAGGTCACATGTTCTGGGCCTGCACCAAATTAATATTATTCTGGACCAAAATTTTTAATTACCTTTCAGACAGCCTTGGTCTCACAATCCCTCCTAATCCACTAACAGCTGTGTTTGGGGTTCTTCCAGGTGGGTTTAAAATGGAGAAAGACAAACAAATTGTGATTGCATTCACTACACTTTTGGCAAGCAGACTTATTCTGATAAACTGGAAGAACCCAAACTCTCCTCTTTTAAGTCAGTGGGAAACCGATGTGTTATACTATTTGAAATTGGAAAAAATAAAATACTCATTTAGAGGATCCGTACAGACTTTTTTTCAAAACATGGCAGGATCTAATCAGTAATATTTTAAAATAAGCTCATAAAGCACAGAGAATTTATTAATTGCACTGTAAACTTGCACTACAACTGTAATATTGTACAACCTGAGCCACTTTATGAACCATTTGCACCATCCGTACTATATGTACATGTATATTGTACTTTTGCTTTCATGCTATATATACAGACATATGAAAAAGTTTGGGAACCCCTCTCAGCCTGCATAATAATTTACTTTCAACAAAAAAGATAACATTGGTATGTCTTTCATTTCCTAGGAACATATGAGTACTTGGGTGTTTTCCGAACAAAGAGTTTTAGTGAAGCAGTATTTAGTTGTATGAAATTAAATCAAATGTGAAAAACTGGCTCTGCAAAAATTTGGGGACCCTTGTAATTTTGCTGATTTGAATGCATGTAACTGCTCAATACTGATTACTTGCAACACCAAACTGGTTGGATTAGCTCGTTAAGCCTTGAGGTGTATCCAATCATGAGAAAAGGTATTTAAGGTGGTCAGTTGTAAGTAATACTTCCCTTTGCCTCTCTTCTGAAGAGTGACAGCATGGCATCCTCAAAGCAACTCTCAAAAGATCTGAAAACAAAGATTGTTCAGTATCATGGTTTAGGGCAGGGGTCCTCAGTCATGGTCCTGGAGGGCCACAGTGGCTGCAGGTTTTTGCTCCAACCCAATTGCTTAATAAGAAGCACTTATTGCTCAAGTAACACTTCTGCTTCATTTTAGTTGTCTCGCTCATTATGATTTTGACCCCTTATTGCTTATTTTAGTCTTAAACAGATGTATTCTTGGTGTTAATTGCTCCCAATTAGTAATAAGATGCAAATGACAGAAGACACCAGCATTTCTGCATTTAGCTTGTTTCCATTTACTCCTCTGTGTGTGTTTATCATGCACTATTGGATTTAATTAAATACTTGGAAGGAAAGTGAAGAGAAAAAAGTAAAGGACTGAGAATTATTCATCCATTTTAGCCTTCAAATCACTTGGATGCTATCCTTAAAAAGGGGAAGAAAATCCAGGATATGAGAATGAGCTGACATAGCGGAGTTAAAGCACAAACAAGCTATGAAATTAAATTATTGGCAAGAATTGCTTTCTAATTAGGCAACCAGGTTAGAACAAAAACCTGCAGCCACTGCAGCCCTCCAGGACTGTGATTGAGGACTCCTGGTTTAGGGGAAGGCTACAAAAAGCTATCTCAGAGGTTTAAAACATCAGTTTCAACTGTAAGGAATGTAATCAGGAAATGGAAGGCCACAGGCACAGTTTCTGTTAAATGCAGGTCTGGTAGGCCAAGAAAAATACAGGAGCGGCATATGCGCAGGATTGTGAGAACAACCCACAGATCACCTCCAAAGACCTGCAAGAACCTCTTGCTGCAGATGGTGTATCTGTAAATTGTTCTACAGTTAAGAACAATTTGCATAAAGAACATCTGTATGGCAGGGTGATGAGAAAGAAGCCCTTTCTGCACTCACACCACAAACAGAGTCGCTTGTTGTATGCAAATGGTCATTAAGACAAGCTAGATTAATTTTGGAACAAAGTGCTTTGGACTGAGGAGACAAAAATTGAGTTATTTGGTCATGACAAAAAGTGCTTTGCCTGGCGGAAGAAGAGCACGGCATTCCAAGAAAAACACCTGCTACCTACTGTCAAATTTGGTGGAATTTCCATCATGCTGTGGGGCTGTGTGGCTAGTTCAGGGACTGGGGCCCTTGTTAAAGTCGAGGGTCAGATGAATTCAACCCAATATCAACACATTCTTCAGGATAATGTTCAAGCATCAGTCACAAAGTTCAAGTTATGTAGGGGTTGGATATTCCAACAAGACAATGACCCAAAACACAGTTTGAAATCTACAAAGGCATTCATGCAGAGGGAGAAGTACAATGTTCTGGAATGGCTGTCACAGTCCCCTGACTTGAATATCAGTGAAAATCTATGGGGTAATTTGAAGCAGGTTGTCCATGCTCAGCAGCCATTAAATTTAACTGAACTGTAGAGATTTTGTATGCAAGAATGATCAGAAATATCTCTATCCAGATTCCAGGCACTCATCAAAGGCTATAGGAGGCATCTAAAGGCTGTTATATTTGCAAAAGGAGGCTGAACTAAGTATTGATGTAATATGTCTGTTAGGGTGCCCAAATCTATGCACCTTTCTAATTTTGTTATGATGCATATTTCATATTTTCTGTTAATCCAATAAATGTAATGTCACTGCTGAAATACTACTGTTTCCATAAGGCACGTCATATATTAAAAGGAAGTTGCTACTTTGAAAGCTCAGCCAATGATAAACAAAAATCCAAAGAATTAAAGAGGGGTTCCCAAACTTTTTCATATGACTGTATTTTTCATTTTTTTACCGTATTATTATTATTATTATTATTATCATTTTAGATGATAGTTTATGAAGGATTTGCATATTGAATCTCATTGTACAGTACTATGACAATAAAGGAATTCAATTCAATGCAGTAGAAGTTGATTTAGATTTCCAAGAGCTATCCTCTTGGTGCTGTGTGCTGTTACAATATTAGGATGTATACTTGATGTCATTTTTATGATGAAATGCCTTAAAGTGTGTTTATTACACTTTACATATAAATTAACTTCATTTAATGTATACTGTTAATAAATTACACGTGTGGGAATGGTGGCACAGTGGTAGCAATGAGCTGGCTGCCCGTCCAGGGATTGTTGCTGCCTTGCACTGTAAGGTTGCTGGGACTGGCGCGACCCTGGATGGATAGATGGATGGGATAATTAATCATGTATTTAGATTTTTCACTGTTATTTAAAAGTTCGGAGGAATCAGTGTTCTAAGCTTATAGCTGGTTTTACATTTACTATAGAGCTTCTAGTGTGGTGATTGGTTACGTGGAGAACGAAAAATTGGTGGGGGGGGGGGTAGTCTTTGGTATGTTTCACATAAACAGTACTGCAATAAATTATTTCATTGTGGGTCACGTGTGTCCCAGCAAGAATCTTGCAGGAGGCAGGAACAATCCCTGGATAGGGCACTGTCATCTATATATTCATCTATACCGCTTCGTCACCGTGCCCCCATGTTTAATACAAGCTTTAATGCATTTCATCATGAGAATGATATCAGGTATACATCTTACTATTCTAAAATGTTCAGAAAGCTGTGATATCATGAATATAATGTATTCTGTGTGGCGATCAGTGCCTGCACGCTTCCGTCTGCGAAAAAGAAAGCCTATTTAAGAAACACTTAGTGATTCACACAAATAGAACATGAAGCATTTAATATGCTACATTAGTTATGATGGGATTGGAGAAACTCAAGTAAATTGAACATAAATTTTAAGATGAAGTTTACGACATTCTACTTTAATTACAAAATAAACTATGAGATTAAAGTCGACATTTTGACCTTTTTTCTTCATTGTGTCTCTATTTTTGGGCACTGTGTGACTTTCTGAACTTGAACTTTTGAGTGTCATTCCATCAAGTTCCTTTTGTTGCTCATACCACTGCATCCACTTCACTGAGAAAGAGGTCTACTTTGCATTTGGTGAAATTCTTCTTTTTCATACTGTATGTGGTTTTGTCATTGTCTTTTAACAAAACACTCAACTGAAAGGGCTATTTATATTGATTTATATATTCAAATATGCAAAATTCTAGGTGAGGCAGCAGGCACGTGCACTTGTGTTACATTTCACATTGACCAGAATTTATCAAGCGAAAGTGGGTGGAATTTGGTTTACGCACATTGTACATTTTAATTTTTTTGTGCATACGCACATTTCCACCTTTGTCCATATGCCATGTTTTAGTGTGACTTCTACGCACTGCATAGCTGCCCCAGCACTCTAATAATCTGGTTTAGATGTGTGCCTAAGCCAAAGAGACTGTCTCTCTCCTGTATATGCATGCATGCACAAAACTGAAATTTGTCAGGATTGTACAACTAGGATAGTATGTATCCACTAAGAAAGGACATTATGATATATCTATATTTAGGGGTAAAAGGGTACTATATACCCCAAAATCTTAAAAATGCTTTGCTTGATTTGATTGAAATTTGCTGACATAATTTGTTGAAAATAATGCAGTAGTGAGTAGGCTATTCTAAGGCACCACATCCTTTTTTAGCTTAGAGCTGTGATTGCGGAAGTAAATGTGGCTTACTGGTGTGTGCAAATGAAGGAAGCTGCTGAAGCAATACGATGGACTACACAAAGAACGACACAAACCATTAGGGTAGATGAAATAGTAAAGAACACCAGATGCCCTGCACAGGAAAAAGAGATTGGATGACATCTGGCATGAGCTATGAAACAAAACCAAGAAGGCTCAGCGAAACTCAAGTAAGATTTGGGTTAGTAAACATGCTGTAAAGTTGGGGGTGCTTGGGACGGAGAGAGAAGTACAGGAGGAACTGGTTTTCTTGTGTCCTAGACCAGAAGGGAATTATGACACTAGTTTAAACACTACCACAGTTTATGCAGTGTTGCCAAGTCCTTAGAGAACAAGGTTTTCTTTCTAAAACCCTAATTTTAAAAATCTCCTAAACCTGTGTTTAGTAAGTTTCACAAGTGAAACATAATGTTTTCAAAAGGAAACTCGGCTGTTTTGCTTATCTGTTGTGATGGTATATTTGACATAACCTACGAAGTAAAATTCATGGAGTGTACAGTAGCAGTGTGGTGCACTTGGCCCAAACATGCACTTATTTTAACTGTTTACACCACATGTGACAATAAATCTGAAATTAATTGATTACACTTTTTATCAATGCATAGCCTTGTGTTTTTGAAAAAGATGATAATGTTGTCAGCCTGCATATGGTCATTGAGTTCGCAGTACCAATGAACAGATAGTGTTGAGTGCTTTCTGAAGTAAGAAAAACATAGAGGAAAGGAAGAAATAACCTGCAAACTAACTGATGGAGACGAGCCATGATGGAACAGAATGAAGCATGATTTTTTTTTTTTTTTTATATATCTGGTATAGATGCTGTTTTTCAGACTGTGACAGAAAGAACAGGATGGTGCTTTTGAGTGAATAAAAGTAATGAGTAACTTTTGTTTTTTTTTTGTTGGTAGGCATTGATGCAATGTTGCATTTTACCAGCTTTTAAACCCATACTAATAATTTTGAGAAACATAGTACTGTATTCCCCTTTCCCCATGAGCATATGACTGGTAGTACATTCAAAAACAAATTCTTGAGTGATTGAAATAAAAACCCACATATGAAGCCAACTTTAATTTACTTTGCTTGCTACTGTTGTATGATGCATAGTGCTTATTGCAAAGTTAGGATATGTGGTTTGCTCACATTTTTATTTCAATTTCCAGCATTTTCCATTTTGTAAGTTTGTGTGGTTTATTTCAGTTCTTATTTGCTCCAGTTTTTAGTTCCCAACTTTTTCCAAGGTAAACTCTTGTTTCCATACACTAGGCCTGTTTTAATTCATACTGCTATTCAAATTTTTGTAGTATATTCAAAAATAAGCAGTACTAGTGAACTAATAATATTAGCATCTGGTTAAAAAAAATTATTGTATACAGCAAAGGACATACTTCTGATATATCTGATTAAGCAACGACACAGTAACTGCGGCCCATTGTCTAAGAAAAATGTCCAGGCAAAGCCTGGTAACACTGCTAGTTACTAACAAATGTAAATTGTTAATACACATACAGTAATAAACTGCATTATTAATCGCATAATTGCCACACAACTTCAGAAAGCAGCAGCAAATATAGACATGTTATATATCAAAATTTACAGCAGCCTCTGTTGAATAAAACTAGCCCTAGTAAGTGACTGTGGTGAGGTATTTGCAGTTAAAGAGCAGGGGGTTTGTCAGTTTTTTATGAGTAATCTGGCAGTTCTTGTCAGGTTGCTCAGGGTTAGTGGGTTGTGCCACAGCAAGCTTTATACCATTTTATAGCCGAGTCTGAAAAATTTCCAACAATATATAACATGCCCACATTTGAAAAAGGATACTGCCAAAGTTGAAATTGTGACTTTTGGGGGGGGGGATGTGAGAAATTATTTATATTTTATATAAATATATTTCTATATAAATTTTATATTATTTATATTTTGGGCATACCTGTTGGGAAATGTTCTGAAGGTGAGTGGGGTGGCAATGGTGTCGAATGTTTTCAACGAAACTTTTTACAGGTACAGTTGCCATGTCTAGAAACGCCTCAGAGGTGAAAAAACTCACCTGGCATTACTTGAAATATACTGTATATGTAGCAGAATTTTGAAAAAAAAAAATCAGTGTCAGCTTGTTTTTTTTGCTATTTAGCCTTGGTGTTTAAGTAAATGAATGTTTTAAATTTGACAAACACAATTTACATCACATTTCAGAAGCTATATTTCAAGTATTACAAACAAAACAATTACTGCCCTTCCTTTATGTATTGCATAATAAGGCTTTATTATGGTGTTCTCCTCTCAGGCAGAAATTGCTAAAAAAAATGCCCTCAGCTGGGAAGAGTACTGTATGTACAGATTTTTCATTCATACTCTGAAGCTTACCATTACTATACAGCATAAATTTGGTGCTTAGTTGTGTAAACCGCAGGAAGAGGAAACTGCCACTACTCAGGGGTTCTCAGTTTCAGTTCTGGAGTACCACTGCGGTTGCAGGTTTTCATTCCAACCATTTTCTCAGGTCAAAAGGTTATTTTTGCTACTTATTGTTTAAAGAGCTAACTTTTTTCCCCACTTATTTTGTAGTCAGCAAAATCAGCTGGAGTGACATTGTCTTTTTTTTAACTTTATAAAGAAAAAATAATAATTATGTTATTTCACTAGGGCTTTGCCTGCTTGTAGCCAGTTTTGTCAACAGGCATTTGCTTGAATCATTTTGTGGCAGCTAGTGAATGAGATTGACATTGATATTGAGATTCAGCATCTACCCAGTAGGCATTCAAGTGATAAGAATAGAATTGACATTATATAAGTCTATACAGTTTTTTTCAAAATATGCTGAGGAATAAATTTTGCCCGTCCAGTTTACAGTCACAGGGAGCCAGTGATTACTCAACACCTCTGGGAGTAAATGATGTAAATGCAACTATTGTGGATGTTTCGTTATATTGAATATAATTATTTAGTTATATACCACTCCTAATAAATGATTAATTTCCCACACAATAACAAGGAAAATCATTTTGCAAAGGTTGTTTGGGGCAGTGGTTGGTATGGAAAGGTCTGGGTATTACTCTTGAGCCATGTAATGCAACTGTAGACTTTTCTTTTACTATTGTTACATTTGTTTCTTATTGACCCCTCCCTACAAATGTATGACTACTTTATGTAGTAATGCACAAACAACATGGTCAAGTTTGGTACTTATAGCTTAGCTGTTCATTTATGTAGAGTAATTCCATAATTTGCAGCTGGCTGTCAGTACTGATATTTTTCATAGACATCAAAATATACAGATACTAGACATGCAAGCTCTATAGTATACATTATATAGGGGTCCTTCTAAAAATGCATTTGACGCACCATAATTCAGTGCAGAGGTATAATATGTGCAGTGGTTTTTAAATTTGATTTTTTTCATTAGTTCCTTCACAAATTTACAGAATATGCTAGTGCTCCAAAAATAGAAATATAAGACAACTCGGACATTGAGGGTTCATGCAATTGTGCTTAGAATGCGGCTGCCTCCTAATAGCTCCTGGGGCCTGAGCTGGAATCCCCTCTCAGTAACTGTGTAGAGTTTGTGCATTCTCCTTGTATTAGAGTAGTTTTCAGTATTTCAGCTTTCCTTCCAGATCTAGAAACTTGCAAGTTCGACTGCCAAGTGGTGACTATAAACTGATTCTGTCTGAGTGAGTTTGTGCATGAGTACATCTTCCGATGGTTTAGACCCTCCAAGTCAGGATTATTTCCTACCTTAACATAAAATTGGCTAAAGATTACCCAAATCTGTGCTCAAACCCTTCCAATATTAAGTACTTGCTGGACCGAGAAGGAGTCAAGAATCTGGCTTGAGAACATGTTTTAGATAATGCAAATCCCACTGAGAAGTTCTCTTAGTCATCATCAATCTGGGAATGTAAGGCATGGAAATTATGAGGCCACATAAAGACAATATAAAAAAAGTAAAACAAATTTAATAAATAAAAAATACCAGCCTAACATCATGAAAAATATTAGTCTACCAGAATCATAAAAGGTGTAACTCTATTATATTAATTTTAAAATATTCAATAAATTGCATTTATTCTGGTATTTCATTATTTCAAATGATATTTCATTGCACTAGTAAATTAAAAAAAATCCCGTTGCTGGCAATCTAAAACAATATTTAACGATATACAGTTCAATATAATTGCTTGACAAAACCATTCTTCAAAGGCTCTTATGAAAATGGTCAAAAAAGATAACATTAAGGTTCCTCAGTCAATCTCATTCATTTGACCTTTGTAAACACCTCCAAAGCAATCCAAAGTACAAACAATTATTTACTCCTTTATTTTTAAATTTACTTTTTTATTATACACTGGAAATTACATTTTTTTTTCATTTTTACATTAAATCTGGAAATCCTGAAACTGCACCAGCATCCCATTCACAGTCAGAATCTGTGAAACGGCCACCTGAATCTCCATCATCAGGTATTGGGGAAAAATGTCCAGTTTTGTCAGTTGTAAAAAAGTAAGGCCTCTGTCCCACTGGACATGCATATGGCTTTGGAGATGAGCGAGTGGTGGGGATGGGTGGGATTACCTCCTTCATTTCTGGCCCGATGGTTTTGTTGGGTGGATAATTATCATATTCCACAAGGAAAATTGACTGGTCCTTTACTGAGTTTTTCCATGTTTGATTATGGATTGTGTTTT
The DNA here is from genome assembly GCA_026402145.1 of Polypterus bichir lapradei. Classification (NCBI taxonomy): domain Eukaryota; kingdom Metazoa; phylum Chordata; class Cladistia; order Polypteriformes; family Polypteridae; genus Polypterus; species Polypterus bichir. The sequence goes on from JANRMT010062791.1 coordinate 10,041,553, forward strand.
GGTTCTTAAATTGCACACCCAATGGCATGCAACTGGGCTGAACATGATGGCTCCATGAATTGCCTCCCTGGATAAGGCTTGCAGGTGGCTCTCTCTGTCTGTCAAGCTTTTTGTTGGTATCATTTATTGGGCTTCCAAACAGACAACCATGGTTTAGTCTAGATTGGGGATTCAACTCTAGGTGCTTTGGCTGATCAGTTGGATCAAATGATTTCACAAGATGATGGTCAGATCTTCGAGGCGAGACTACTGTGTGCCGCCGAGCTTTTGCACGTCTGTTCTGGAACCAAACCTGTTATTAACCACATAAGGAAATATGTCATAAATAAAAATGTATGCATTTAGTGGGATCAGCAGATATTTTATGGCAAGCCATTTAATGCCTAACTTTGATTAGTCATAATTACATCATGATACGTCATATTCTAAATGTCTAAATTATAATTTGGTCTATCTGGAAATCGAAATTGATATATCTACTACATTTTTGACTAGCCAAAGTCAGAATTGGAGACAGCTAAAATTCAATGTTGACTTGTCAGAATTAGAATTGGATATATCTCTAACATGCAATTGAAGAAATGTTCCCACCGACTTATGCAAATATTTTAAATTACTGATATCTAAAATTTCATTACTCAAAATTCAAATTAGATATCCAGAAATTACATTCTCAAAATGTAAAGTTTTGACAAGTAAGAAAATGCATTTTAGATTCTTATGATTTACATACTGGTATCTGCATTATGGGTTCAAATTTGTCAAATTGTAACTGTTGATCACTAAAACAGGAATGTGTACATGACAGATATACAACCCTGCTATTAAATCAATTACTTTGGTAGTGCATTACAAGTCTTAACATTTGTGTATCTACTTGGTCACTTACTGTTTTGCAAGCTTGCGCTGTCAACATATTTGATTTTCAAAAGGCAGGCAGTTACCTTATCATGGAAAGCAGTTATGCACCTCTTTCTGCAGCTTATGTACAATATAAAGAAGACTAGGCTAGTATGCGAATCTTGGAGGTTTTTATTTTGCGGTTGTTACGAAGGAGTGTACTTCTTGCAGTTTAACTGCTTCTAAATAAATAAAAGGGTTATGTGTGTAATGTACGTATACACACACACACACACACAACACCTTTTACCAATTACTACTTCCCCCTATGGCTATAATATTTCATTAGGCATGAATGAAGAATTTTAAGAGCTGCGGAAGTATCACATCACATCATAAGACACATTATCTAATAAAAGACATGATAACTGACCATTCTGAACTAAGTTATTGCAAAAACAGACTTTGGGCTCTTTGTATCAATTATTCTGAAGTGAGGGTTTGTTTATTTTCATTAAAAATGTAGTTAACAGATTAGTAAGAAAGATTTTATGTTAAATTACAGTCCCATTTGGTTCATCCTAGCTGCAGACAGTTAGACAGCCAGGCACTTGTAATCTGGAGTAAAGGCTTGTTTATAATTTAAAGAATGAAATAAAACGGTATGCTTGTACGATATTATTGTCATGTTATTGTCTATTGCAGATGAAGTACTACCTAACAAATACTTTAAAATGGTACTTATAAGCTGGCCTTGAATGACTGTATAAAGGGGTACGAATATCCCCTTAAATTCCTTGGTTTGTTCGCGAACTTGTCCGTTGAACCGGCCCCCGTTGAGACCCTCTTAAATAATCGTTCTAACGTTAGTTTCGTATTTTTAACATTACCAAATAGCTTTACCTCATGTATCTTGAAGAAAAGAATCCTAATAAAATAATTTGCTATGGGATGCAATCTTATGGTTTAGTCAGCGTTGGTAGTCACAAATTTCAGTAAAGTGTACTTTGACTTCTATCTGCCATTTGTAATTGTGTCGCTTTACGCCAGTTAGCCTGATTGTTTACAAACCAGGACACCCCCCATTATGTCGAGGTACTCACCTGAATTCGAGACTCCGGTAGCCCAGTGAGCTCCTCCAGGCTCTCCCGGAGGTAGATATCCGGGTACATAGTTGAAGCGAACACTTTCTCCAGAACGCCGAGCTGCTGTTGCGTGAAGTTAGTCCGCTTCCGTCGGTGTGTCAGGAACTGAAGAGTAGCCGACGAGCTGCGTACCCCACTGGAGTCTAAAGGAGAGTGGACACGATGGGGTTAATGCAGCACGCCTGCCTTGCAGTTGTTCCCTCCCTTCCCACGCGCGCCAAACGGACTCGGAGACGGTGTCCACCCAGGGTAATGCACATTTCTGACATGGGTTGAGAACGACACGTTTTCATATATAGTCTATCGCGAACACCGTTACGAGGCACTTTAAGTATAAAGATGGCAAAAGACTTATGAACCATCGAGAGCACGGCTCCTTTACCTGGGACGTTGGGCAGCTCCAGTTGCGAACTGGTAACCTGCGCACTCATTGCCTTGGACATGCTGCTCCTCAACTTGCGTCTCTCCGTAGCGGTGAGTTCCTTTCGTACAATCAGTCTTATACAAGTTTGTCGGCTTTCTGATCAAAGTCACCTCAGAGGTGTCAACAGTTACCGATTTCTTTCGACTGGCACAGCGCTAACGCAGCGGGTTGTTAGTAGACGCTATTGTTCCGGCAGTTGCTTCGCTGGGTCTATTGGTGTTCGTTTTGAAAAGGCGCCCATTGATCAATTGGAGCTCGGCATCGGACCTATTAGCGTTTGATAACATCAAATACACATTTCAAGAATAACATTTGCTTTGTAACAAGTCAGCAGCTAATACACAAATTACATTGTGCCCGTGGTGCTTGCCAAGAAGGCGACTTTTTATAATCTCAGACTTAAAACTTTTTTTTTTTTATTGTATAGGCGAACAGTTGAAGTTGTAAAAATAGTGTTAGTATATTCTCTCATCTAAATTGTCTCTTGTGTGTGTGTGCGTGCCCTGCGATGGGCCGGCGCCCTGCCCGGGGTTTGTTTCCTGCCTTGCGCCCTGTGTTGGCTGGGATTGGCTCCAGCAGACCCCCGTGACCCTGTAGTTAAGATATAGCGGGTTGGATAATTGATGGATATATTCTCAAATTCCCTTGTTTAATTCTGCAAAAATGTGCTGGCCAAAAATATTTTTTTAAGAAAACGATTATATATGTGTTGTATATAATCATTAAAGAGACTTGGATGTTTTAAATCGTTTTCTTCTACATTAAAATTTTAAAGCTCTAATGGATGGTTGTTCAGGTCTTCAGTATATAAAGTTATAATGCAAATCAATATGAGGTCAAGTCTGGGCTCTTATGTGGGAATACAGATATTTGCTGTATGATTTTTGTCTTATACTTAACAATTTGTTTGATAGTGTGTCGTGTTTTATTACCATGAATTAAAACATCTTGTGATGTGGATACTGTACTGACTGGCAGTTTTGTGTGAGAGAAAGTTTAATAATTTATTCACTCAATTTTTTTTTAACAAACTAACCTTTCTTCAAGTTGTAAAGAGAGAGAGCCACTTAACACCAGCGCATCATGTAATCACCTGAACTCCCATCTAATATTCATAACCCTTTCATTCATCATGGAATGACTTTAACATGCACTGTATCCTTTACCTTGTGAGGACAAATCAAGAAATAATTTAGATATGCTCTCAATATTTTAGAGCATGTTTTTTGCTTGTGAATGTCTAAAACTAAAGCTTTTGTTGTGTCATATTTCCTTTACATAGGGCTTCATGGCAAAAAATATTCCAAAAACACTAAAGATACACATCTTAATATTTACAGAACAAACTGTTTAAGAGAGCAGGATGCAAACTAGCAAAGCAGGTGAGACAAGTGGCAGATCACAGACAATAATTAATGAGCACTAGTATGTGAACTCCATTTGTCCATTTTTAACACACTTAATCCAAACTGGTAGCTTATATTATATACAGTTATTTGTTCATGTATTTATTTTGTTACCTACTGATTATTTTTCTCCAATATAATGTATAATTTAAATGAACTGTTTTGTCCTGTGTCATTTTCTGTGTTATAAATTTCTCTCAGAGAATATTTTACTTTTTAGAGAAAATATATACAATATATGATAGAGCACAATGAATTAATACCCAGTATTTGTTTGTAAATGTATTAATCTGCTGTTCTGTAAATACATGTACCTGGTTATCTGCACCTCATTCCTATTGTCATTTGGGTTTGAAAAGTTAAAGCTAAAATACCCAAACATTAGCAAGCAAATAGAAAAAAATAAGTACATTCAGGCATAGAGAAATAAAACTTGGACTTGTATAAACTTGTACTTTTATAAAGAAAATTTGAATTTTGCAAGGCATTTTGTCTTTCTCTGTGAATATGATATATAAAATAAAAACTACTTGACTTCAATAATTGTCTGGAGTGTTTTTCAGCCTGTCATTGTGCATTGTCCCTCATTTGCCATTAAAATGATTAGTTATATCACTGGTAGTAATGGTAATACTGCTTGTGCAAAATGTAAGACTTTAGTAATTAAATAAAGAAATCAACATTCAATCAGTGTGGAAGCATGGCACTCAAAGGCTGTTTACCTTTAATTATGTTTCTGTGTGAATTTTGATCTTCTGGGTTGTTGCATATCAGAAATTGAAGAGTATAAGAAAATAGCATACTGTCAGCAGTTAGATTCCAAAAGGAAGGAGGCATGATGAAGCTAGTATGGCCCACATAGAAATGAGTTTAGCTTAATATTCAGAGATACTTGCCAATACCAGCGTTTGTTTCAATGTGATGCAATGGGTAGCGCTGCCGCCTCAGGCATCCTGCGTCTTGGTTTCCTGCGCCTGGTCATTGCACGTTCTTCCCGTGTTTGCCTATGTTTTCCCTTCCCTGACTGGCAATTCTACACTGGATCCTGTGATGTACTGGCACTCTGTCCAGGGTAGTTTCCTGCCTTTCACCCCCGTGCTACGAAGATAAGCCATGTCGACCCTTATTTGTATAAAGGAGCTATGAAAATGTTTTGGGTAAATTCGCATCCTGACATTGCGGAAAATTCCACTGAGGATGTTATATGTGCGGCTTTGCAGGCAGTTCACCAGCTAAACTGCGTGAAAATATGGATCAATATCATACTGGATTCGTTATTTACGGCGGGACTGTAAAATAAATATCATAAAACTAATATATTTGCAGTGCTAACACGAAGTTGATGTTGTTCATTATTTTTATTATTCATATCCTTATATCTGTGGGACTTAAATACTACTTTCGTTTCAGGCATATTGTATGCCGAAATACATACACATTTTATGGGACGAGATTTAAACTTGTCTTTTTCGAGACCTCATGTGCAATATGCTTTTATTAACTACATGCAAATATTTTACCCCATCGACATATTGAAGTCTGTACGTAACAAACCGTTCATTAAATATGTCCCATTCTCTACCCTAACCAGTTTTGAAAACTAGCACTTTCCACCAAATTCTAACCCTAAATTGAACGTCACTCCATCAAGTGACATTCTGAGGCCACACTCAGACTCACGAATTTATAGCTTCCAGTCACCATAATCAGCTTTCATACAGTATATCGTTTGGTTGTACCTGGATGCATAATTTGGATTGCCCGATTGTTTAATGTTGTGGTGGGTAATCGGACTTTTTCGTTCCACCGTCACCTCCTTTGTAGGGTTATTCCCTTTGTTTTAACGAGAAATAATAGTGCTGTGAAGATTAAAAACTAGTCAATAAAAAAGCGTGTAGGTGAATGGCAGTGTAGCGCAGCGGTTAAAGTTCACCGATGACTACCCAAGGACCCTGGACAGATTTAATGATGGGTCATTTGAGCGGGGATTAAACTCTGGCATTCTGCGACGGTTTTGAGTCATGATAGGCAGTGAATTGACAGTTTGGAGGTAGTCACCGACAGACTGTCGTTCTGTCCAGGGCTGGTTCCTGCTGACACTAGGTGCCGCAAAGCTGCTCTTTATAGGAAAAGTGTGATCATCACTTAAATGTGGTGCTTAATTTTTCGTCAAGGAAACGTGACTTAGGAGAAGAAAACTGCCTTTCCAAAATTGCTTTCCAGTTGACAGCTTTTAACAGAGTTAGGATTACAAAGATGTGAGTTCAATAGCGTAGAGTATAATCGTTGCCTATGTACTCAAACAATAATTGCTTCACCTTGGGGGGTTTTAAGGTGAGAGACAAACAAAAACTGTTACTGAATCTCCATGCCCTCCCCTGTCTTTGCGTTTATCACTTTATAACTTTGAACATGGATCGCTATAAATGTAATATTTTATAAAAAGTCAATAGTACGGTACCAGACGCTGAAATGAAATGAATACTTCAAGTAGGTCAAGAAAGGAAGGAAAGGCTCCGAAAAAAGTGTGAAACACAATAAAGTAAATTAGGTGAGGCTTGCCTTTGTGTCACTAATTTCGCGTTTGAATTGAGCACATAACAACAAGAAGGTAAATACAGAAGTGTATTGACGAAGACCCCGAGCGTCCAGACTCCGTTCACTCTAACCAAATCTAAGGAGCACAATGCTTGAAATGTGCAGCTTGACGCCACCGCTTCCCGTGTCGAGAGACTTTCAATCCACGCGGCTGCCGGACTGAAGTGCAGAATTTTATTTGCTCGGAAGAGGGGAAGTCCGCTGAATCCACAAGTCAAACACGATTGCCGCAGCTGCACTGACTGGTGTCGTCTTATAAGGATACGGAATAAAATTTAGCTGTTTGGCTACTCAAAAAGGGAGAGAGTACAAGTCATATTGAAACCGTCTCTTTTTTGGTAAAAGATAACCTCTCTAAACATAAGTAAAACAATTTTAATTAATCCATCCGTTTCAATTCGTTGCCTCTGCTGATTTGTTCTGATTCATCTCGACACTTTACTTAACAGTTCTAGTAATGATCTTAGCAGCAGCTTTTTGAATAAAGCTAAATGAAACGTGTTCACTGTTTTTTTTTTTTTTTTTAGTTATTAAACTGTAAATGACCTCCGAACCCCTTTATAATCAGAAAGCACAAACGTTCCAGATCCAGTCAGCTACTGTTCTTATTCACGCTGATCTATTGTAACATGAAGACAGTTTACAATGTTTTAAAAGGTATTCATTAATTGGTGGCATTAAATTCCATCAATAATTCCAAAGAGAAATATTCCTCATTTTGATTGCATATGAATTTTGCCCATTCCAATACATCATCAGTCAAATTCATTGGCAAATTGGCACGTTCATATACCTGCAGCATTGGACGAATGAGTATATTAGCCTGCCTTGCCTAAAGCGTTCGGTCTCATTGGGCCATCTTTATTTTAATATGTCTGCAACAAGAGAGACTTCTGTGTTTAAACTGCATGTAAAATGTGACTAGACCAACATGTGTATGCTACTCAAATCAATTGGGAAATACGTCGCACTCTTATGTGTGCACCACAGCACAAGCTAAACTGTAATGTCTGTTGAGCACTCTATAAGGTTACATCACATTGGGCTACTTCCATTTTCAGACTTTTGTGTCAAACAGCAATCTCTTATTGAGCTGCATTTGAATTTTGCTTGACCTAAAGTTGGTACTCTTGTCAAAGTCAATGGCATAGTTCGCACACTCCATGAACCTGAAGTACTAGGCTGCCTGTTTGTAGCATCTCAACCAGCTGCTTATTCACACAACAAAATGAAGCCTACAGGAAGGTATGTATTGGTTTGTGTCATTAAAACTGTTCTGCAATTTAAACAAATATACACATTCTGATTGCATGGGAATTTTGCCTTGCACAGTTTGGAATGTATACGTAAACAGTAATCCATTCTCAAACTGGGACTTCTTTCAAATCTGCTTTCCTTACTGAATGGAAAACATAATGATGGTGAAGTGGCACTCTAAAAGACTTGGTTGCACTGGGACACTTTAATTTTGGCATGGTCAGGATAAGAGAGAAGCAGCAGTTGAGATTTCCCATGCTGAAATTTAAATTCTTTATAGTGCTTGATAACACAAATCAGTGTGATGTGCCTTTGTTGCTACATGATTGTGCAAATGAGTAACTGTGAATAAGAAGCTATATCTTGAGCCTTGTTCTTTTACTATCTTGCCCCTCTGGAGTCTATTGTATAATGGATGTTCAATCCCACCTTTGTTTCCAAATGTCTTGACTTAGTGACAGATTATATTAGCCCATTTATTGCAATATTCACAGGAATGTACTTGCAGGCACTTTTTGTAGTTACTTTTTGTGTGCCCTATGTGCTTTTGTCACTTCCGGCAAATTTTATAGCACTTTTGCTTGTGCTATAAAAAGGAAAAAAAGAAGCATTCTAAAATTCTCCAGCAAACAAAGTTTGAGTGTAAACTGCATTATTTACACGCAGGACTTGTTAGTTGTATCCAGTTTATTGTAGTTTGTGCCCGGACAATTTCATTCAGTACATTGCAAAATCACATTCTTTGAGTTTTTTGAGACATGAATTATTTGTGTACCAGTAGCGGCGCACTGCACGAATACACTTGACTTGAGCATTCCTAGTTTTCACGCTCTTTCTCTGTACGTTTAGCATTCATTTGCTCAGAGGTTGATGCGCCAGCTGCTTCCTGAGCAGCTCTTCTTTTCGCGTTAAAACTGATTAAGTTAGTTTTTGTGTTGCAGTTACTTAGTACGTTTTCTTTAATTTTTCACTTAAGTCTTCAATCTGCCTCAAGAATGATTAGCGAAGGTGGTAGGGAATGAGAACAGCGCCCATACACATGCGCCGCACGGCTGCCCTGGTGCGCGCTGCCGAGAGTGGATTATACAATAAAATAAAATAATAAGAGTAATAAAAATCATCACCCCTAAACTGGATAGTAGACGTCACGTAGTATATGTGTGCCAAATTTCAAGTCAATAGGTGAAATGGTTTGCGAGCTACAGGTGATTTTAAATCCTGGACAAACAAACAAACAGCCACGGTGGCGTATTATAGAAAAAGATCATTTTATATAGATTTGTTTCTTGAACCGGCCTTGTTAAGTGTGTTTCAAGTCCTTCCATACGTTGCTTCATGCTTCTTTAAACATCTGTGGCATGTGCCCATCCTGTAAAACACCTAATTGATATGGACTTATATTGTTCCCATAATCTGCTTCTGTTTTTCTGGGTAATGAGGTGGATGGACAACACTTATTCAGTGTGGACGCTGGTGTGCTCTCCACTGGCCGTACTGTGCATTCTGTCCAGAAACTTGATTAAGCAGGACAAGACAGTAAATGGAAGAATAAGCAGTTATGGTGTACCAGATCCATGCCATTTGTCTGAAAAACAATTGTTCAGTGGGTTTAGATTTTTCAGATGTTAATCATTTCACACATTTTCCTACACATTTTTCCTTTACACATGAGTATATTGGTAGCCTTATTTAATAGATTATTCTTTTGTGCCCTATGCCTTTACATGGCAGGTTGATCCAAGTTCAAAATTTACTGAACATTAGATGTTTTTGCAATATTATAATTATTTTACTGAAAAACACTGACAACCTCCAACATTTATTGCATTTACCGTATACAGGAAAAGGCAAAAACAGTCCCCTTGCAAACACAACAATTCAGCAAATAAGCCTTTAATCAGAACACTTTTTATGAGACATTTCACACTCACTTAGAGAAACACAAAGTACTTCAGGTAATAATGAAGAATTTGTCCCAAAATATTCAAGCAATGAGCCACAGCCATTCACTAGGATATACAGTACTTAATGATTTAGTAAGAGATTTAGGACTTGCCAAAGGTGTTGCAGCAGTTTTGGGATCCTGATTAAAAGATTAAATTGTTATTACATCCAGACATAACTTTCTCTTGGTACCAAAATAGAGAAGAAGAGGTTTTAGCCTATTTCAAGAAAGATGGATCCTTGGTATACTGTTCTGACACAAGTGGTCTAGTGCAGAAGCCTAAAGGAGTTCTTTTGCATAGCAGTGATCAATATACATCAATATCTTTTGCTCATCTGTACATTAAAAAAAAAAAACACATGAGAACTTTGAAAATTTTCTCAAAAGGATTAACTACAATAAATTCCCTTGATGTGTGGACACATAAAAGTTCTGTTTATCTTACAGGGTAAGCATGCAGTCAAGACCTACAAAATTCCCATGTTTTCTCTGTGAGTGGGATAGCTGAGCTAAGAATTTACATTAGGTTCAGGAGGAATGGCAAGCTAGAAAAAAGCTACGCTTGATGCCAAAAACATTACTGTATCAGACCTAGCTTGGTGGAATCAGATAATGTGCTGCTATCACTGCTTTTATATTAAGCTTGGTTTAATGAAGCAGTTTTTCAAAGCTCTATCAAAAGATGGAGCCTGTTTAATATATTTGTACCAAACATTTCTGGGTTAGTCTGAGGCTAAATTGAAAGAGGGCATATTAGAAAACTGATTTGTGATGCAGAATTTGATGGTGCAATGTTGGAATTTTTGATGATTATTAATTAACCAGTAACGGTGTGAATACGCTTGACTTGAGCATTCCTAGTTGTCATATTCTTTCTCTGTATGTTTAGCATTCGTTTGCTCAGAGGTTGATGCGCTTGCTGCTTCCTGAGCAGTTCTTCTTTTCTCCACCCTAGTGGCCCGCTTCTCCTCTTTCATTGGCATCTTTTCACGTTAGTACTGTGTGGTAGATAGGGGGCGCTCTCGCTCCCTTGAACCCCTATCCACGACTCCAGACACCAGGTAAAAGTCCTCAAGTTGACTTTATTTAATCGCCACAGTGCACAAAGCACACTCTCCACCACAATACTCATATATTACACAATAAATCACAATAATACAATCCTCCAGCTCCCAGACACGTTGCCACCCTTCCACCCAGCTCAGCTCCCCGTCTGGGAGCTCCCACAGTCTTGTGTTATCTCCTGACCCGGAAGTGTTCCTAATCCCCAGTCCAATTGACTCTCAATCACTTCCGGGTCAGGTACAAGTTCTTTTCTTCACCCCGGAAGCACGTCATTCCTCTTGTCCACGTGTGCTTCCGGGGCGTAGGGAAAATATCCATTACTCTTCCCTGCAGTGTCCCCTAGTGGCCCCCATGGCATCCAGCAGGGCTGTGCATAAAAACTCCATTGTCCATGATGCCCTGCTGGTCTTCTGGGGACCTCCATGCTGCAAGGAGGGCTCCACCTGGCGGCTTGGGGGTATTGGCCGGGATAAACGGCTGGCCATTCTCCACAACTGATTAAGTCAGTGTTTGTGTTGCAATTACTTTGTATGTTTTTTTTAATTTTTCACTTAAGCTGGCACTTAAGTCTTCAATCGGCCTGAAGAATGATTTAAGATACGAAGAGGTAGGGAAAGTGATGGCGAAGATGAGGACGACGCCCATACGCATGCGCCTCACGGCTGCCCTCTGCCGAGAGTTAATTCTACAATAAAATAAAAATAAAAAGAGGAATAACCTTGGAGGTCAATCATTACCCTGGAAGCGGACAGTAAAGATCACGTAGTATATGTGTACCACATTTCAGGTCAACAGTTCAAACAGTTTGCGAGCTACAGGTGATTTAAAATCCTGGACAGACAAACGAACAGCCACTGTAGCGTATTATAGAAGAAGATAAGAAGGCCACCCAGGAGGATGCCATAATCACGTGGGATTTTGTAAATTAAATTTTTAACTTGGTTAATTATCAGTTTTTAACACTGGTAATTAATACAATAATTCAGAAAGGCTCCTGCTTTATTTAACTCACCTTTCTTTGCTGTAGGAGGCAGGTCTCCAGCCTTTAGACTTACTGCAAGTTATCTGAGGCACACTCATTTTAAGAAACAGAATAATTCAATTTATTGATAAAAATAAGGATTACAGAAATATGATAAATATATGTGGACACAAACACACTAGACAAATATATAACATATAGGCTGAATGTTTACTGGTATTTACAGTTCTACTTTTTCTTGGCAGAAATAAATAGTTTTATGATATCAAGTCCTTATGGATGATGTCCAATGTTGTGTGGAGTTGTTATTTTGGGTTCAAGTGAAAGAATCTTCACGCGTTCACTGAAAAAAATGGTATGTTACATTAAAAATATAAAAAAATTTACATTGGTTGCACATAAATTGTTTTTATCAAAATTTTAATATTTAATATACTTAATATATGCTGAGAAAACTATATTTTTATGTTGAATGAATTTTGGTCATGATCTGTTAAATTAATTATATTACGTTAAAATGACATGACTCATCATTAAAACAATATTTTAATATTTTTTAACAGCCTTTTTGAAAAAAAAATTAAAAACTTCAATTTAATAAGCTATAATCCATTTAGGTTGCTTAATGTACCAAATTTCTTTACCAATTTTTTATAAACTGTCTTTTTACAGTGTAAAAAAGAAGCAAATACAGGAAAACCTTTGGGTCATATCCATGACCCCGTATAACAGAAATAAATGAAAGCAAAATTATCCTTTGTACAGAGGTGAAAATGGCATCTTTTCAGACTGGAGTCCAATAGAGAACTGGTTTTAAATGGCCAAACATCCATCTTATGGATTCCAGGCAGTAAGGGTGGGTCAGCAGTGGAACAGCCATCAGTCTTCCATTCTGCAAAGGGAGGAAAGAGAAGGCATTAGAACACAGCGCCAACCCCTGGAAAGCTCCCTCCCCAACACACACACAACAGCTGTTAATGTTCAAAGTGAGAGTATAAGAAATAGACAGATTTATTATTTTTTTTCTACACACCAATGCCACTTTTTTTACAGAAAACAAAGAAAAATGCTTTACTTTTCTTTTTTAAAAAAAAAAAACATTTTTTTGAATTTATTAAAATCAAATAATATTCTATACAAGAGTGTCAAATTTTACAAAACTGGGTTCGAATAAAATCAACCCCCACCCATGAGAAACACACCTAGGCCAACTTTAACAGTAGGAAAAGTAAGTAAGTAAATAAAAAAATAAATAAGATAAATAGAATTTAAAAAAGGGAAGAGAATCTGCTTCCTCGATTTAAATGCTTGTTTGTTTGTCCTTCTCCAATTTAAGTCCATCTGGAAGAACCCCAAACACAGCTGTTAATGGGTTAGGAGGGATTGTGACACCAAGGCTGCCTGAAAGGTAATTAAAGATTTTAATCCGAAATAATGTTAATTTGGTGAACGCCCAAAACATGTGACCCAGTGAGGCTGGAACTTGATTGCAACGTTCGCAGGTTGGATCTTGCCCTGGAAACATTTTGGATTGAATAATTGTATGCTTTGCACATATGGAGCTCGAGTGAATTCTGTGCATTGGTACCTTCCACTCCTTTTCTGAAATGTTGACTGAGAGATCCTTTTCCCATTGTTCCTTGGGATCTTTGAAAGGGAGGGACTTTAAAATGTTTTATATATTACAGAAATGCTGTTTGAGTCCGCAAGACTGATCAATCTTTTTTGCAGGATAGAAGTAGGTGGGAGGTGAGGAAAATCGGAAAGGTTTTGCATAGCAAATTTTCTAATTTGGAGGTAGTGAAAGAAATGTGTTGCTCAAAAATTAAATTAGGAGTGTAATTATTCATAGGATGCGAAGACATTGTCTATGTACAAATTTCTAAGTGATTTACTCCCAAATGTTTCTCAGACATTAAAACTGTGTATGTTTAAGAGGGTGGAAAAAGGTAGTTACCATTAAGATGGCCCACAGATAAAAACTTCTCTACTTGAAGTACTTCCTACATTGGTTCCATATTCTGAGTGAATGAAGCACAATTGGGGTTGTTAGTATATTGGCGACAACTTGTATTTACTGGGGTACAAAGTAAGGGATATAAAGAAGTACTGCAGGATTTTATTTCTATTGTAGACCAAGCCTGTGTATGTTCATCTATTTGTGCCAATGTCCAGGTTTTTATAGGTTGTATCTTTGCCACCCAATCATAAAATTTAAAGGTAGGTAGAGGCATGCCACTTTCTGCCTTATGTCTTTGCCTTTGGATACATGGATGTTTTGAATTCCATATTATGATTGAATCTAACTTATTAAAAAAACAATTTATTGATGTGCATTGGAATGTTTTGAAATAGAAGCTTAGGAAGGATATTCATCTTGACAATGTTAATTCTTCCAACTAAAGTGAGATGAAGGGTAGACCATCTATGCAAGTCTTAATTAAATTTTTTCATGCGGACAGCAAAATTTTATTGATAAAGAGCTTTATGTTTACTTGTGATATTTACCCCTTGGTAGTTAAATTGATCTGCGATGACAAAAGGGAAGGTGTCCAACAAATATTATATGCTTGAGAATTCACCGGGAAGAGCACACTTTTATTCAAATTAATTCTGAGACCAGAAATCTTTTGAAATTCTGTTAGTGTTGTTAGGACTGCAGGCACAGTATTTTGTGGGTCTGATATATACAATACCATATCATCTGCATATAGAGAAATTTTCTGTTCAAGTCCAATCTCTGATAATCCCCTTTAACTCATAAGGATTTCAACAGTGAACTGCCAGTGGCTCAATGATGATTGCAAAAAGCAGTGGTGACAAGGGGCATCCTTGACTAGTACCACATTCTAGTGTGCAGTAGTCTGAATTAATGTTGTGAATACAAACTGAAGCTTCTGGACTGGTAAACAGTAGTTTGATCCATGCACAAATGTTCGGGCCAAACCCGAATTTCTCCAATGTAGTGAAAAGGTAGTTCCATTCAACCATATCAAATGCTTCTTCTGCATCCAATAATAAGAATATCTCCAGGCTGTTTGACTTTGTGGTTGAATATATTAGATTAAACAGGTGTTGAAGATTGGTTGCAAGGTGTCTGCCTTTAATAAGTCAAGTTTGGCCTTGTGATATTACCAAAGGAAGCACTTTCTTAATGCTAGGACTTTGGAGAGTATCTTAAACTCTTATTCAGAACTGGGATTGGTCTGTATGATGCACATTGTAATAAGTTCTTATTTTGCTTAGTAAAGACGGTAATTAATGGCTGGCAAAACATTTGAGGTAGAATTTTAATGTCTCTGGGTACTGTAAATGTTGCTAATAAAAGGGAAGCTAAGTTAATTTTTTATAAAATTCGGCAGAGTAGCCATCAGGGCCTGCTGCTTTCCCATTCTGAAGTGAATTTATAGCATCTAGTAATTCTGATCGTGCCAGAGGTTTATCCAATTTCTTGTGAAACTTGTGAAATGCTTGTAATTATACTTCAGTATACCATAGAAACATCTGACAAAAAGATCTAAAAACACAGAAGCAGCAAACTTTCTGAATACCAATACTTGTGTCATTCTCAAAACTTCTGGCCACGACTGTACATGTCATTCACTTCAATTTTTATCATATACATTTAGTGAAAAACTGATCATATTTTAATGGGAATAAAAAGAATATGAAAATAGCAGTAGTAACATTAAACATAAAACACTACAGTCTCAATGGTAGTTGACCAGTGCATAAAAGATTCTTAATACATACCACCCATTTACTGAATTTGTTTGGTTGAATTTCAGGGTTGCTCACAGCTGGTGCCAAACCTGCCAGTCCAGGGCATGAGGCAAAGCCCAACTCTGAAATGGGACAAGAGCCTCTTGCATGGCACATTGACTTCTATGCCTACACTGGGCCCATTTAGTCACCAATCAACCTAGCATTACCTCGTAACCCTGAACTGGAAAAGCAGGTGCTGAAAATACTGTACAGTGAGATGAATACGGTCAGCCTAGTATACTGTAATTATCTGCTGGATGTAAGAAGGAAACTGCTTGTAAACACAGGGAGAACAGGCAAACTGCAATTTGAATCTCTTCGCAAACTCTAAAAACTTCCCAGAGGTTGCTGCAGGCCACAGGTTTTGTTTGACCAGTAGATGTCACATCCTTCGCTTTTAATTAAGACCAAGATCAAGGTTATAGTCACCACTATGCACTGGATTGACAGTACATTACAGGGAATGAAAATACATCAGTCTCAAAAATAGTCTTACCATCTCCTTCACCCATGGCCAGAGACTACTCTTCATAAAAGATAAATACTTTTGGTTATCTCAGATTTAGTGAGCTTTTTCAGTGCAACCTTGTGCCACTGACAGGTTGTGAAGCTTTTTATTGTTAGGACACAATGACAAGCAACAGCCAACAAAAAACATTTAAGAAAGCACATGCAGTAAATAGTCGCTTGAGCAAACAGATATTCAGACTTAACGGTCAAACGAGCACAAACAATAAAGGCAACAACTGAACTGAAACTTTCAAAAAATGACAGCAATTTCTCCCAAGAAACAGTGCATTATTTAGATTTACGGAAAAATTCATTTTCACTTGCACACTGGCTTAATTTTTAAGAGAGTCAATAATAATATTGTATTAGTCTATTTTTATTCCTATTAGGGATTAGGATTCTATAGAAAGTAAAAATGCACTTAAGGGATAAACATTTATTAAAAAATACGATGGGTTATATACAGTAGTTTTCAAAAATATTGATTAATGAAACTATTCAAAGCATTAAAGTCGTCATGACTGCCGTTTGCTTTAAAACAGCAGCAGCTCTCTCTCAAGTCCATTGTCATGCAGTTTTTGAAGGTACTTGCGTAGTTTGTTTTTCTAAGCCTGTTGGTGAACTTACCACAATCCCACTGCTGACTTTGGCCATCTTGCTTGCTTCGGTGTCTACAGGATTAGCTGTAGGATACCCTGGTTTTGGATTGGGCTGTATGTTTAGGGTTATGGTCATGCTGCATAATGAAGTTGAGACCAATCAGACCCCTTTCTGATTAACAGGTAACTAACTGCCTAAATACTTCTTAACAGTGAGGATGGGATATACATTTTGTTTAAATCACCAACTCTGTTTCTGGAAATGCAGCCTCAAACTGGCAGAGATCCTCCACCATTGCCTGCAGACATTGATTCATTTACTGTTTTCCAGAAACAAAAATTTTGCCATATCAGTGCAGATCACATTTCTCTAAGTGCTGCCTATCCTACAAAACAGACAACATGCATGAAATCTCCTTGGAATTGATACGTGCTTAAGACATGAAATAAGGGCAAGCAGCTGAGCATTTGCAGGCCGAGGCTGGACAATGTTCAGGCTGAGCCAAGTAGTGGCTTTAAAAGAGCTGAATGTTTACGGAGCCTCCTGGGGTAAAACTATTTTTTGTCCACTGCGGAAATGCACAATGAAAATAAAGGCACAAAGGAAGAGAGAAAGAGGGGCTTCCCAGGATAACAAACTTTGGATGTACAGTTAGGTCCATAAATATTTGGACAGAGACAACTTTTTTTAATTTTGGTTCTGTACATTACCACAATAAATTTTAAATGAAACAACTCAGATGCAGTTGAAATGCAGACTTTCAGCTTTAATTCAGTGGGTTGAGCAAAATGATTGCATAAAAATGTGAGGCAACTGAAGCATTTTTTTTTAACACAATCCCTTCATTTCAGGGGCTCAAAAGTAACTGGACAAATTAAATAACTGGAAATAAAATGTTCATTTCTAATACTTGGTTGAAAACCCTTTGCTGGCAATGACAGCCTGAAGTCTTGAACTCATGGACATCACCAGATGCTGGGTATCCTCCTTTTTAATGCTCTGCCAGGCCTTTACTTTCAGTTGCTGTTTGTTTGTGGGCCTTTCTGTCCGAAGTTTAGTCTTCAACAAGTGAAATGCATGCTCAATTGGGTTAAGATCAGGTGACTGACTTGGCCATTCAAGAATTTTCCACTTCTTTGCTTTAATAAACTCCTGGGTTGCTTTGGCTGTATGTTTTGGGTCATTGTCCATCTGTATCATGAAACGCCGCCCAATCAGTTTGACTGCATTTAGCTGGATCTGAGCAGACAGTATGTCTCTGAACACCTCAGAATTCATTCGGCTGCTTCTGTCCTGTGTCACATCATCAATAAACACTAGTGTCCTAGTGCCACTGGCAGCCATGCATGCCCAAGCCATCACACTGCCTCCACCGTGTTTTACAGATGATGTGCTATGCTTTGGATAATGAGCTGTTCCACGCCTTCTCCATACTTTTTTCTTGCCATCATTCTGGTAGAGGTTGATCTTGGTTTCATCTGTCCAAAGAATGTTTTTCCAGAACTGTGCTGGCTTTTTTAGATGTTCTTTAGCAAAGTCCAATCTAGCGTTTCTATTCTTGAGGCTTGTGAGTGGCTTGCACCTTGCAGTGCACCCTCTGTATTTACTTTCATGCAGTCTTCTCTTTATGGTAGACTTGGATATCGATACGCCTACCCCCTGGAGAGTGTTGTTCACTTGGTTGGCTGTTGTGAAGGGGTTTCTCTTCACCATGGAAATGATTCTGCGATCATCCACCATTGTCTTCCGTGGACGTCCAGGTCTTTTTGCGTTGCTGAGTTCACCAGTGCTTGCTTTCTTTCTCAGGATGTACCAAACTGTAGATTTTGCCACTCATAATATTGTAGCAATTTCTCGGATGGGTTTTTTCTGTTTTCGCATCTTAAGGATGGCTTCTCTCACCTGCATGGAGAGCTCCTTTGACCGCATGTTGTCTGTTCACAGCAAAATCTTCCACATGCAAGCACCACAACTCAAATCAACTCCAGGCCTTTTATCTGCTTAATTGCTAATGACATAACAACGGACTTGCCCACACCTGCCCATGAAATAGCCTTTGAGTCAATTGTCCAATTACTTTTGAGCCCCTGAAATGAAGGGATTGTGTTAAAAATGCTTTAGTCGCCTCACATTTTTATGCAATCGTTTTGTTCACCCAACTGAATTAAAAGTGAAAGTCTGCACTTCAACTGCATCTGAGTTGTTTCATTTAAAATTCATTGTGGTAATGTACAGAACCAAAATTAGAAAAAAGTTGTCTCTGTCCAAATATTTATGGACCTAACTGTACATACCACGGTTGCTGTTGAAGCGTAAGCGAATTTGTCTGGTTCTAATATTCAAGGAAACAAAAGCACATTTGGGTTCGTGGCAGCACCTTTAAAGCCCATATGGTGTCTCAGCTAACCTGTATAAACTTGAACGGTCAGAGAAGAATGTGATCTGAAGTGGTAAGTTCATCTTCTCTGCTTGTGTGTGTACCACATACTGGTCTTGCAGCTCACATAGTAAGCTGATCACACGTGCAGCCACGTTCACACAAGAGGAGTTTGAATAAGCCAAATTGGACCTTGGAACCATCCCTGTATAAACGGAAATCTGTTGCATGACAACTTAGTAAAAATATGGCTTTACACAAGGTCCAAACCAGTAAAAAGTGGTCTGCAACTGGTGTTTATGCAGTATTTGTATTATATCAAAAGCAGTTTTGTGTATAGAACAGCTACGCAAGTCAGGAGTACAACCCCAGAGTGAAGAATAAGACTCTTAGCAAAGATAACATCAGCCTCAGACTAGCTGTCAAAAGTATAAAGAAAAAAAAAATATATATATAAAAAGAATAAAGCACATCCCTCAATAACTGTGTATGTCAGAATTTTAATTTACAGCTTACATAAAGATCTCCAAATACATTTTATCATACATCACCAATTCCACACCCCTTCCCCAAAGGAATAACATTTAACATTATCACTTGAATTAAATAAAAATGACCATCCAGCTTACCTTCTTTTGCAGTTTAAAGCAAAACAATACAAAAGCACCTGACCTGAAGGATAGGGGGTCTACTGATGTTTTTGGGTGTACTTAAGTATTTTTCCATAATCAATTTCAGCTATAAAGTTATTTACTAGAGCTGCATCATATACACATATGAAACGACATTTAACTAAACATGGCTAGTGATGAAGATGTATTCTTTATGCAAAGCCTAGTGTTTAACGGTTATAAGAACAAACAGCTACAAAGAAAGGTCAGGCTTCTTCTTCCCCTTTAAGCAGTTTGAGTGTTCAGTCTTGGAACATTTTTAATCAAAATTACTATCTTCTAGTAGATATCAGACAATAAAGAAAAACAATAAACTTAAAACAATGAACTTCCTGGCATCTGAAGCAGAACAGTGATAATGTTAAATGATTCAGGCTTTTTTTTTTCAAGAACATTAAAAAATAAAACTGTATTGTAAAGCAAAAAATTCACAGCAAAAGGAAAATATACAATCCAGATATCAAAGAACATAAAAGCACTACAGTATGAACATGACAGGCTAACGTCAAGAATGGCGGCTGTTATGCTAAACAAATAAAGAGTCAAACCGCAAAAAGCATATGAGCAAAAAATCACAGGCTAAAATGAAAGTGACAAGAGCTGCAGAGACGGTGCTTTGAGATCTTGTTTAGGTGCATTTTTTAAATTTCATATGGGATTAAACTGCAAATCCTGTTCAACTAGAAACTGTTATGTTGTAGAAAATGCTATTAAATGTTTAAAAGCATAATTAACATTTCATTTCCAGGGCAAACACACACATATTCGTGCACACAAAGATGAGTATTTTGTCTTTTGGCAGTGAGATCTGCAATGGACAGCAAAAGTGAGCCGCACTCCCTTAATCTGTTGTTATATAATTAATCTCCTATTAATACATCGCAAAACACACAGATCATCACACTTAGTTGCTTACTTAGAAAATATTACATTTGAAATTTTACATTATGCAGGGTACTGTAAGCAGGAATTTATTAAACATGACAAGGTTTTTAGCTTTTAGCATCTAAACCCATACATACCTCAAAGCTAAGGTGGAAGACTGATTTTGATGGGGGAGAAAAAACAAAAAGAAGTGAACATCAAAATAACCAGCATGGACTAAGAAAGTACCAGTAGTAGCAGTGTTAGGATCGCTTTGTCGTTACATTCTACATCAGTCTACAAATCAAAAATATTTTTGGGAACAAATTTGTAAAAACACTTGAACGCATTTTTGTTTCATTTCTATTCTGAACTACCAACACAAATTGGACCAACGCTATTTTTCAGGTAAACAAAATAAACATTTAAAACAGCAGGAAGATCCTCCAGTCCGAGACATACTTGGTGCATTTACCTTGGGTACTGGAGGGTGACACCCACGTCCATGCAACGTTTTAAGATGGGGGCCCAGTTCAAGATTCAATATTTGAAATAACTGCTTTTACATCATAAATGAGAACAGTTTGACAGGTTTGGCATCTTAATCAGAATGAAGAGCTTATTCAAATGATTTTAATAATATTTAAACAAGCAGACAAGACATCCGAAACATGGACTGATACTATTTACTCCTTAATAAATTTTATTACAAGTTTTTTTTTAAAATATATTCGAAACTTTGAAATTAATTACTCTATGGACCTTATTTGGGACAGCAGAGTGGAACCGCAATCACTCACTGATTCGACTGATTTATGGGAAGCCATGTTGCCTCATGACATTTCTTCATGTATTACATGCTACTCCAGCAAGTATTTTATATTGTAACACAAAAATGCATGTTATGAAAAATCTGGGGCTTGCAGAATTTTCACATAAGGATATTTTATCAAAAATTAATCTAGAGACATGTATGAATGAGATGTAGATGTATATAGAGTCATCAAAAAGACAGATAATATATATGTATATTTATATAAATTAGTTGTTTCCGTTATGGTGCAAACACTGTGTTTTTTATTCCTTTAGTTAAAGCAGCCCAAAACTATGTACGATAAATGTAAGATCTCAGAATGTCAGATATATTTCTCCCCTCCTGTACATTTTATATGCAGGTAATGTGCAATTAGAAAAGTAACAATTAGTCATGTACTGAAATAATATAAATCAACACAAAAAGTAATTATCACAATGCCGTGTGTATAAGAAGCAAAGATCTTTCTGAAAACCAATGGTAATCTGCTAGTCACTTCTGTAAACTACAGGATGTTTTGTATCTGAACAAATCAGAAATTTTTTTTTTTTCTCCAGTGAAACTTCAAAACAGGTTGATAACGCTGATATTTCTTTTGGAAATAGCTTTTTTATTATTGTTTCACAGAACCAACAATGGCCAATAATGTCCACATGCATCGGGCATGGATAACAGGGATCTAAATGGACTGAATCGACTACCTTTTTTAAACAAATCCATGCTCCATCCTGCACACCACCATTGTCTTTAATGCTTTCTTATCTAGTATAATAAACTCTGTAGTAAACTGTTTTTGATCTCCATAAGGAATACGAATTGTCAAATTTAAGCAGATACACTCCTCGTCCTGGGTACTGGTGGCTGCCTGCATAAACTTCTTCATGGCAGTCTCGTCTGTATACTGGTACAATCTCATCCACCTGAGGCTTGTTTACATTCTTTTTGGCTTTTTCTTCTTCGTTTGGATTTTCTCCTAATGGGGGAAAAAAGAAAAAGAAAAATTAGACCACAGTAACACATTTCAATACAATACTTCTACATTAAACTACACTGTTATGTTTTAAATTATACAAAACATTAATTAGCTTTACTCTGAGAAGGTCACTACATTTGTAGGATTTCTGACTATCAACACCCCACCGGTGGCCGAGGTGAAGCTTGATCCCATCTCTCTGAATACTTCATAAAGTTGTCTTTCTTTATCTTCTTAAACCTTCTAGGACTCTGTAGTTGCATCAACCAGGTTCAACACTGGACCTTCTTCACCTTCAAATTTATTTTGGAGGAGAGATTATTTCACATTGCAGCCAGTGTAAAAAGCACACCTTCTGTTCAAAGTTTTAACTTTACTTCTGAAAATTTAGCAATCAAGCAGTCATGAAGAGCCAAAACCTGGTCAGCACTGCCATGTTTGTCATTAGTGTTATCACGCTGCAAGAAAACAACAAAATGGCCACAACTCAAGGCTTACCTGACAAATCTTTTTCACCCATATGATTTATTGGCCATTTTTCTAACATTCTACAGTATATTAGTTTGTAGTGTAACAGATATACCATATACAGTAACTAATCATATAGGGATTGCATTTTTTCAGTTTTATAAACAGTATCTAAAATATTTGTCAAGTACAGTCAATCTGTGACACTGACCCATTAATAATTAAACCCTTGTTTAACATGGACATTTACATACAAGTAATGTACATAAAGAAAGAGGACATCCTTTTTAGAGACATGACACTTACAAATCCTGGGGCTGCAATTGGTTTATAACAAATTATTTTAATTATTTATTTTCGCCCTTATACACCCCATTTGCCTGAAATTCATTTAGTAATACTCTTGTGTAATAGACTTTGATTGCACTTACTGCTGACTTTTACCATCCCAGTCAGACCCAATACTGGTGGTCTCAAAGGCATATTTAGACCTAGGAATAGTGAGTTTTTTTGGTCTTGTATATATTGTCAGTAATGATAGGCAAGTACAAATTTTTAATATAATGTTTTTATGGAGAGTTTTGCAAGGGTGTAGTGATGGGTTACTTATGTGGATATTCTGTACAGACAGTTGAAACAGCACACAACTGTGCGAATAGTGGCCAGGAAATGCTTATACCATGTAGGCATATTCAGATTTCACAGAGGTATGGGAGTGTGGGGGCCCCCCCGCAAAAACAACAAAAACATACAAAAGGGCCCCCACAGGAGACACAACTTGTACAATTTCAAAAAAATTTTTCCCAATATCCTAGCATGATACAGTAAGGATATCCAAACACTTCATTTTTTCATGGAAATTTTAGCTGTACTTAAAGGGTGAAGGCATGCATCATTACAATCAAAGTTGTGCTCCATTACAACTTTAGATGCATCCCCACTCTGACCAAGACCTTATCCACCCATCCAGGGAGGCACCCAGAGGACAACACACTGTGCAAGACTCTCTGCCTCTGGAGCAAACCTGCGCTTCAATCCCCCCTGGTTTTGAGGTGGCCTGTTGGGGCTCCTCATCCCTGCCTACCACTTCAGAATCATCAGAGTCACCATCCAGCTCTGCAAGGACATGGTAACGGTTTGACTCTTCTAATTCTGGGATTCATGCCCCTGATCTCTGTGCCCCCTTTACCTTACACCTTGTGATCGTGACCCACCTATCTCTACCTGTCTGGTCTGGAATCTCCTCCCACGGCAGCTTAGGGGTGCACACTATCTCTCTAAAGGACACCTGGGCCAAGTCCGTCAATTCTCTATTACAACGCAGGCCAGCCAACTCCTCCTCCAGTTCAGTGACCCTGAGGTCAAGGTGCTGGATCAGCGGGGATATCCTGCAGATGTAGCCCTCATAGGCGACTAGCTCGTCCAAGCAATCATCTAAAACATCCAACATCCATTAGGACTTGCATTGCACTGGCCTCATTATTAAATTTGATTCAGGATTACTAAAACTGCCTGAACTTTCTTTTTCTTTCTTTTTTTAAATTAAAATTAAAAGATTTTAACTTAAATGGTAAAACTATTATGATTACATTATTTTACGCCTTCTGTCCCTTTAAACTGCCTGCTCTTTGTTCTTCTATGAGGTCAATTTTACTTTTCTGTCTGCTTTTCTAACTTCGTGCTCCTCTTATTCCCTACATAAAAGCTCTCCACTTGCACTGTTTGCATTCCTTTGTATTAATAAACCCATACACTGTCTCTCACTTAACTGCTTTACCTTCGGACCACTAAGAATGTTCTAATCTAAAATAAATAAATAAAGATTGCTTAGTGAATATCTGCTGACAGTTAATTTATTTTGCTGCTACACACTGCTGAGCCTTCCCCTTTGTTACTTTGATGTCATACATGTGTGTAAATGACAGGGAAGTCAGTAGAATGGTGAGGATGCTGGGAGCAGAGTTGATGAAGGTGGATGAGTTTAAATACTTAGGATCAACAGTACAGAGTAATGGGGATTGTGGAAGAGAGGTGAAAAAGAGAGTGCAGGCAGGGTGGAATGGGTGGAGAAGAGTGTCAGGAGTAATTTGTGACAAACGGGTATCAGCAAGAGTGAAAGGGAAGGTCTATAGGACAGTAGACCAGTTACACACGTGGACAAAATTGTTGGTACCCTTCAGTCAATGAAAGAAAAACTCACAATGGTCACAGAAATAACTTTAATCTGACAAAAGTAATAATAAATAAAAATTCTATGAAATTTAACCAATGAAAGTCAGACATTGATTTTCAACCATGCTTCAACAGAATTATTTAAAAAAATAAACTCATGAAACAGGCCTGGACAAAAATGATGGTACCCCTAACTTAATATTTTGTTGCACAACCTTTTGAGGCAATCACTGCAATCAAACGATTCCTGTAACTGTCAGTGAGACTTCTGCACTTATCAGCAGGTATTTTGGCCCACTCCTCATGAGCAAACTGCTCCAGTTGTCTCAGGTTTGAAGGGTGCCTTTTCCAGACGGCATGTTTCAGCTCTTTCCAAAGATGCTCAATAGGATTGAGGTCAGGGCTCATAGAAGGCCACTTTAGAATAGTCCAATGTTTTCCTCTTAGCCATTCTTGGGTGTTTTTAGCTGTGTGTTTTGGGTCATTATCCTGTTGCAAGACCCATGACCTGCGACTGAGACCAAGCTTTCTGACACTGGCCAGCACATTTCTCTCTAGAATCCCTTGATAGTCTTGAGATTTCATTGTACCCTGCACAGATTCAAGACACCCTGTGCCAGATGCAGCAAAGCAGCCCCAGAACATAACAGAGCCTCCTCCATGTTTCACAGAAGGGACAGTGTTCTTTTCTTGATATGCTTCATTTTTCCGTCTGTGAACATAGAGCTGATGTGCCTTGGCAAAAAGTTCAATTTTTGTCTCATCTGTCCATAGGACATTCTCCCAGAATCTTTGTGGCTTGTCCACATGTAGTTTGGCAAATTCCAGTCTGGCTTTTTTATGATTTGTTTTCAACAATGGTGTCCTCCTTGGTCGTCTCCCATGAAGTCCACTTTGGCTCAAACAACGACGGATGGTGCGATCTGACACTGATGTTCCTTGAGCTTGAAGTTCACCTTGGATCTCTTTAGACGTTTTTCTGGGCTCTTTTGTTACTATTCGTATTATCCGTCTCTTTGATTTGTCATCAATTTTCCTCCTGCGGCCACGTCCAGGGAGGTTGGCTACAGTCCCATGGATCTTAAATTTCTGAATAATATGTGCAACTGTAGTCACAGGAACATCAAGCTGCTTCGAGATGGTCTTATAGCCTTTACCTTTGACATGCTTGTCTATAATTTTCTTTCTAATCTCCTGAGACAACTCTTTCCTTCGCTTCCTCTGGTCCATGTTGAGTGTGGTACACACCATGTCACCAAACAACACAGTGACTACCTGGAGCCCTATATATAGGTCCACTGACTGATTACAAGATTGTAGACACCTGTGATGCTAATTAGTGGACACACCTTGGATTAACATGTCCCTTTGGTCACATTATTTTCAGTCTTTTCTAGGGGTACCATCATTTTTGTCCAGGCCTGTTTCATGAGTTTTTTTTTTTTATTAATTCTGTTGAAGCATGGTTGAAAAGCAATGTCTGACTTTTATTAGTTAAATTTCATAGAATTTTTATTTATTATTACTTTTGTCAGATTAAAGTTATTTCTGTGACCATTTTGAGTTTTTCTTTCATTGACTGATGGGTACCAACAATTTTGTCCACGTGTGTATATGGGTTGGAGACGGCGGCACTGACCAGAAAGTAGGAGACAGAGCTGGAGGTGGCAGAGTTAAAGATGCTAAGATTTGAATTAGAATTAGAAATGAGTGCATTAGAGCAGGGGTTGGGAACCTATGGCTCGCGAGCCAGATGTGGCTCTTTTGATGGCTGCATCTGGTTCGCAGACAAATCTTTAATAAAAAAATAATAACGTTAAAAATATAAAACATTCTCATGTATTTCAAACCATTCATTTCCTATCGCTCATGTTCATGGTTGCGGGTGGCTGGAGCCAATCACAGCTGTCCTCCGGGACAACACCAAATTTTTATTGGATAATGCGTAACGTACACAGGATCGTTGTGAGGTCAGGAAGTAAACTTCCCTCTTTTTAATCAAGTAGTCAGCTAGCTAATTGCAGAAACCCTTTTATCGAAGAAGATGGCTAAAAGAAAAAAAGATGGAATTCGCCTTTGTGGAGAGAGCAGGTTCTGCAGTGTGTCTAATATGCAATGATAAAATTGCATTGATGAAACGGTCAAATATAAAGTGGCATTTCGACACACGCCATACTACATTTGCATCGAAATATCCTGCGGGGGACAGCAGGAAGAAAGCATGTCAAGAGCTACTGTGCAGAGTGCAAGCTAGTCAGCAGCAACTCCGTGTTTGGACCCAACAAGGTGACTGGAATTTGGCTAGCTTTGCTGGTGCTTTAGCAACTGTGAGAAACAGAAAGCCATTCACAGATGGGGAGTATGCCAAAACATTCATGCTTGATGTTGCCAATGAACTTTTTGATGACTTTTCGGATAAAGACAAGATAATCAAACGAATAAAAGACATGCCTCTGTTGGCTAGAACTGTTCACGATCGTACCATCATGATGGCAAATCAAATTGAGGCAACACAAGTGAAGGACATAAATGCAGCACCATTCTTTTCTCTCGCTTTGGATGAGTCAACAGACGTAAGCCATTTATCCCAGTTCAGCGTGATTGCAAGGTATGCTGTCGGTGACACACTACGTGAGGAAAGTCTTGCTGTTTTGCCTATGAAAGGGACAACAAGAGGGGAGGATTTATTCAAGTCTTTCACTGAGCTCGCTGAAGAAAAAAAAATCTACTGATGGATAAACTTATTTCGGTGTGTACTGATGGTGCTCCCTGCATGGTGGGGAAAAAACACAGGATTCGTAGCGCTTCTTTGTGAACATGAAAAGAGACCCATCCTAAGTTTTCACTGCATCCTACATCAGGAGGCACTTTGTGCTCAGATGTGTGGCGAGCAGCTGGGTGAGGTGATGTCGCTGGTCATTCGGGTGGTCAACTGTATTGTTGCCCGAGCTTTAAATGATCGCCAGTTTAAAACACTGCTGGATGAAGTTGGGAATAATTATCCTGGTCTGCTTCTGCACAGCAATGTGCGTTGGTTAAGAGGGAAGTTGCAGAGCCGTTTCGCTGCTTGTCTGAGCGAAATCCGGACTTTTCTTGAAATGAAAAACATCGAACATCCTGAGTTAGCTAACACTGAGTGGCTCCTGAAGTTCTACTATCTCGTGGACATGACTGAACATCTGAACCAGCTCAATGTGAAAATGCAAGGCATTGGAAATACAGTCTTATCCCTTCAACAAGCAGTGTTAGCATTTGAAAACAAGCTAGAACTCTTCATCGCCAACATTGAAACAGGTCGTTTACTACACTTTGAAAAACTGGGAGAGTTTAAAGATGCATGCACAGCAAGTGACCCTGCTCAATATCTTGATCTTCAGTAGCTAGCGGGCTTCACATCTAATCTCCTGCAGTCATTCAAAGCACGCTTTGGAGAATTTTGTGAGCGCACTCGTCTTTTTAAGCTCATCACCCATCCACACGAGTGTGCAGTGGACAGCGCCGACCAGAGTTACATCCCCGGTGTCTCCGTCAGAGATTTTGAGCTACAAGCTGCTGACCTGAAGGCCTCAGACATGTGGGTGAATAAGTTCAAGTCACTGAATGAAGATTTGGAAAGACTTGCACGACAGCAAGCAGAGTTGGCGAGCAAACACAAGTGGGGAGAAATGAAAAAACTTCAATCTGCGGACCAGCTGATTGTCAAAACTTGGAAAGTGCTTCCCGTCACATACCACACACTGCAGCGTGTGAGTATTGCTGTACTGACAATGTTTGGGTCTACGTATGCATGTGAGCAGTCTTTCTCATATCTAAAGAGCATTAAGACCAACTTACGATCACGTTTAACGGATGGAAGTCTCAACGCCTACATGAAGCTTAACCTCACCACGTATCAACCAGACTACAAAGCCATCAGCAAAACCATGCAGCACCAGAAGTCGTATTAATGGTAAGAAGTACTTTATTCATCATTGGTTAGCAACAGCATAACAACATTATTAAAAAGAATTCAGAGACTTATTGTACTTTAAAAGTGTTGGTCTTACATAAAATGCACACATTTACTTGTATTTAGTTTTAAACATATTGTACGGCTCTCACGGAATTACATTTTAAAATATGTGGCTCTCTCAGCCAAAAAGGTTCCCGACCCCTGCATTAGAGGGTCAGCTCAAGTTGGACGGTTGGGAGACAAAATCAAAAAGGCGAGATTGCGTTGGTTTGGACATGTGCAGAGGAGAGATGCTGGGTATATTGGGAGAAGAATGCCAAGGATAGAGCTGGCAGGGAAGAGGAAGGCCTAAGAGAAGATTTATGGATGTGGTGAGAGAGGACCTGCAGATGATGGGTGTAACAGAACAAGATGCAGAGGATAGAAAGATATGGAAGAAGATGATCTGCTGTGGCAACCCCTAACAGGAGCAGCCAAAAGAAGAGGAAAACTACACCACGGTTATTTACTTACAGATGCATCATTCACTACTGCTTTCTACTCTGCCTCCTCGATGCTAGTTCAAATATAGATAAAAAAAAACAAGTATACGTGCAAGTAACTTTTCTAAGCACACCTCCAAACACCCAGCTACTTTTGCTTATATTCGGGGGGGAAAAAAAAAAAAAAAAAAAAAAAAAAATGGCAAAAAACCCATCTAAATGAAAAAAGCTTTAAAAATTCCCCATATGGTTCCTTAGCAGCAACCAAAACCCATGTTTATAGGAGCAAAATGTATTTTTTTAATTAACTGTCAGCAACTCTCAGCAGCCTCTATTGTTTGCAAAGTCAACATCAGCACGTCAAATATATATACACACATATTGCATATAACATAAAAACAGACACAAATTGTTTGAAAATGTGTATTGTACATACTAGACAATATAAAAAGGAACAAGACTGACAATAAAATATATTCAAAGGGCTATCCTTCCAAATTCCTTTGGTTCCCCATTGAGCCTAATTACACTTTTAATATTGCCTTCCACAATTTCCTTTATATAATTTTTCTTTGGGTGCATGAAGACTAAACAAAGTATTATAATTCTTTTATTAACAAAAATTACTGTTTTCCACTATTATCTACTAGCAAAATACCCGTGCTTCACAGCGGCGAAGTACTGCCTTAAAATTTTTATTAAGAAGAAAATTACACCTTTTTAAACTGAGGGTAAATATAACAATAATTATTGGTTGTAATATGACCAAGCTGTGCACTGAGCTTACTCTTGAGCATGCAACGTACAGTTGGCCATGTGAACAGTAATCTTGTCTCAAATCTCACAGCTTGGATGGCTGCTGTCACAATCGGTTTGAGTTTCATGGTTTGTTTCAATTACGACAGTATTTGCAGGACTTGTGTTGAAGTGACATTCGGCATCTGTCAAGCGTTGTAAGCTTACAACCGGTT
Source organism: Polypterus bichir lapradei (assembly GCA_026402145.1). Classification (NCBI taxonomy): domain Eukaryota; kingdom Metazoa; phylum Chordata; class Cladistia; order Polypteriformes; family Polypteridae; genus Polypterus; species Polypterus bichir. Next base: position 10,071,834 of record JANRMT010062791.1, read on the forward strand.
TCATCGATAACTTCACATCCAGCTTTTGAGAGTTTAAACATTCATAAACATCAACATGTCCACTACTGAAATCGTCACCTGTGAATCTAAGATGTTTAAGAGGCATTGGCGGTTGTCCAAAGGTGTAAAATATTTGGCCATTTCGGTACACTTGAAAGCGACAACTAAACAATTCAGCGGCAGCCATCAACTCACATGCAGAACCATAGGTGAAGGACTTAAGCATTTCACTCTTCTAGTGCTCCTGTGTAGTATAATTATCTCCTGTACTGTCATCAGTCCACACCTTGAACCCGCCCGAGTCATTCAATACATAAGACACAATGTTCCTCCGGATATCAAGAGTGAGCCTGATATGGCCGTGCAATATGTAACACAGAGAATGGAAAAGGTAGGTGCCATCTCCGGGCATGGAAACCACTCGGTAAGTGACAGTTCTTTGATCGATGGTGATTACCTCGATAGACATGTTAATGGGGGTATGGCTGGAACGATAAAGGAAATGGGAACCTGAACAATGTAAAGTAAGTCTAAAATACCTACACAATAACTACAATCATAATAAACAAACAATAAAACAGCAGAGAAGCCGTGGATTAAATAAAAAGGCTGTAGTTATCAGCAGGGAGACGTGAATACCGTGGCGAAGCAAGGAAGGGAATGTAGAGACCGGAGCGACAGACGGCCTTATATAGGCAGGCAGCCAACAACGTGGGAGGCGTTGGGATGGGGGACCCAGCGCCGCTTCACACGGTGACCGAGCTGCAGGCTATGGACGTATATATGTATGTAAGTAACTTTTGTAAGTAAGCTGTAAGGAATAAGTCTGCCAAATTTCAGCCTGCTACCTACACGGAAAGTTGGAGAATTAGTGATGAGTGAGGGCTTTGCCTTTTATTAGTATAGACTAGAAGAATACCTGCGCTTCGCAGCGGAGAAGTAGTGTGTTAAAGAAGGTATGAAAAAGAAAAGGAAAAATTTTAAAAATAAAGTAACATGATTGTTAATGTAATTGTTGTGTGTGTGTATATATATATATATATATATATATATATATATATAT
>JANRMT010062791.1:10087896-10141706 GCA_026402145.1 Polypterus bichir lapradei
TTAACTGCGTGCTCTGATTGGTTAGCTTCTCAGCCATCCGCCAATAGCGTCCCTTGTATGAAATCAACTGGGCAAACCAACTGAGGAAGCATATACAGGAAGTAAAAAGACACATTGTCCGCAGAACCCGCAAAGCAGCGAAAAATCCGCGTTATATATTTAGTTATGCTTTCATATAAAATCCGCGATAGAGTGAAGCCGCGAAAGTCGAAGCGCGATATAGCGAGGGATTACTGTATTCACTTCCATTCATCACTTCACACAAAATGCATATCTGCTCCCTTCAATAACAGAGTTCCTAGTGAGGGCAGAAATGGATGCTGGCAGGGCTTTCTCCAACTAAATTTACAGTAATTCTCAATATTTAAGGTTACACCTCCTGTATCAGCACTCAACACCCATCATAACCTCAACAAACAAACAGCCTCGCTTGTTCCCTGACAATCTGAGGTCACACTACAACATCACTTATGAAGCTGTTTCCAACAAACTGTAAACTGACCTCTTCTGAAAAAGGTACCAGTCCCGTCCACCTCTCTTGCTGTTTTTTGTCCAGCCACCATTTTAATCTGTCCTGCCTTAGTTTCCAGGTTTGCCAATTCAATACAATATTATTGCTGCACTTACTTCAGATGACTAACCCTACTTTAAGTATCAAAAATGTTTTATTACACATAATTAGCTAGAAACAGCTAGACGACTGAACACTTAAGTTTAAAACTAAAAAGCTTAATAAAGTAAATATAGCATTAGTCACAAACAATAAATAGGTTTTACAAAATGCGGTGTTGCCAGATTTTTTACCTTCGTCATCTTCCTCATCATCACTGGACTCGCTGACATGAACACTGACAGATGTGTTTGGAGAATCAGTCCATTCAAAGTATACTCCAAAACCAATGTCATAATGATCAGTCGCAAATTCCCAAAATAGGTAAGATCCCTCCTCGTGTGTTGGGACTCTGACTGTTACAACTTCTCCTCGTCCAACTGTGATTACAGAGTCTGCATCCTGTCTGATTTTCTCCTTGAAGTCTTTAATCTGGGGCCTTGTCCACATTGAAGGAGCTGCAATCACAGGGGAGGCATCTGTGAGGAAGAAAATGAATAAGTTCACATTATGGAATGAGCTGTAGTATCAGTTTAAGAATTTTATTTTTGTGACAATCTTACAGAAGATGAAGAGTGGACTTGTACAACCTAATAGAATATTACAGACCTTCTGCTACCTTAAATATCTAGACCTCAATTGGTACATGTCTAATTCTTCAGTCTTATGTACCAGTCAATTAGAATCTTCATTAGCTAAACTTGAATAAAATAAGATGGGTGCCCTGCTACCAAAAATAAAAGCACCATCATGAGATATCATGAGACAGTGAAATGATACTAGTGTCAAGGAAACCTGATCCAATGTTACCGCACCTCCAGCACCACAACTGTGCATTGCTGAAAAGCAGATTGGTGCTCTCAGTGTGAAATAGCAAAAAGCATGATTCATTAAACAAGGTAATGTTTTTTTTCCCCCCACTCCTTTATAGTGTTTACATTTGTAAACCCATTTGAACCTCCAGTTTTTTTTTGTTTAAACACTCTCTTAAAATGAGTAGAGCTTTATGGGATCAATTGCCGTATCACATCTGTGACATATTTGGGCAAGACTATTTTGGCATGGCTCTTTTGGCACCACTTTTGTACTCCAGTGCTAGGTGATTAATATGGTTACTATGGAATTAGCTTCACATGGATGTTTTTTTAAACTAAAGCCCATCCTTAATCTAAGCATTACCAATGTTCCAAATATACTCATGGTGTCGCATGTCATAGCATTTTTCTGTAGACATTTTCCATTACACCTCTTTATTATCACCTGGTAAAAATGTGCTTGCATAGCTATTACAAGTGGTCAATATGGCCAAAAACCCATATCACCTCTGGTAAAAATTATGGAATCACTACTCTTGGAGGATGTTCATTCAGCTGTTTTACTTTGCTGCAAAAACAAATATCACAGATATGATACAATACTATTTTATTTAACAGCTGAACATTCTGGAATTGTAAAACAAAATTCAAAAAAATTAAACGAAACAGAATATAACCCCTGTTTGAACTGTGCACAATGGCACATTTTTTATCCATCGAAACACATGGTAACGCTCTGCTATACAAATAGAATTGTGAACTAAAAAGTACAGATTTTTCCCCTCGCCGCTCCCAAGCAAGCACAGTACAAGATATATCCTGCCTTACCTTCCTGATTGTATTAATTCACCAATCAGGTTGAATCTCGGAGCCCTCTGGGTAATATTCTTAAAAATCACGTTTCAATTCACGATTCACATAATTCGCAAGTTCACACACAAAGACACCTTTAAGACACAAATACACTGGCAGAAAATCACTTCCCACTTCTTCTTGCATTAAAGTTTTGTGCTTTATATTTTAATCTGTTTATCAGTTTAACATTATTTTTTAGCATACTAGCAAAACAGTTTTTATGAAATCCATACCAGAAGAAGAACTTTCTTCATCTGGTTCACTGGATCAACTGGTATATTACTCACTGCTAAATTAATGCTTATGAAGTTGTTTAAGTGATCCATGGTACCACTGCTCATCGTAGATTACTCAATAATTGAATTAAGTGGGCAAAGGATAGTTAGTATCGTACTTATTAAACTGACTACAATTATTGATAATTCATCTTTGTGAAGCTAATTTGTAAAAGACACTGACAGTTAATGGTATGCTGCTCGTTTTGTTAGAAGGAAGAACTTTAACTTTTGGCTACTCATACCTTTCGGTCCATTCTCTATTACATCTTCTGTTAAATCTGATTCAGGCACTTTTTCCATGTTTTCCATGTGAGAGTTGCTCTGTCCATTTACAGTAGGGCTCTCTCCTGGAGAAGTGGCGTGAACCTTTACTGCTCCAGAACTTAAAATAGCTGCCTCTTGCTGCTTCTGTAAGGCTGCCTACAAAACATATATTGTGCATATTGACAAGAAAATTATAAGGAATATGCAAACAAATAGATCAAGAGTCAAAAATTATGAATTACGTTATAAAACTATGTAGCAGCCCACTTCTGCATCATGCACACTGAGACTTATTTAAGCAAATAAAACTGTAATCAAAATAAGATGACAGTGAAGAGACTTAGTAAAGAATTACAATCTATGTTAATATCTTTATTTCAAAAGATACATATTATTGTCAAAAGACAATGACCACAAATTTTCAATAAAGCCATAAGTTAACTGTCATCCAAAAACTACATGCATTAATTAGACTAGATTAGACCAGAATGATTACAGTTGAAAAAAAAGGAAGAAAAAGTTATCCTTAGATTCTAAAAACAGTTAAGTGTTAGTCCTCAGCAACCATATAACCACTTTTCTGTGATAACTGAGGAAGCTGCATAGCATTAGTTTGAGAATGTAGAATGAAAAAAGTCACACAAGAATGTAAAACGGGAAGGGGCCTTGAAATTCATTATTAATTGTCACAGAAATAAAACACATATTCATAAAAGATACAGGCAAACCTGATGAAAACATTTCAAGTTAAATCTTGATTTTTTTTCTCCTCTGTTAGGGTAATTTGGACTAACTTTGTGCATTTTATATTCTAAAGAACCACAGTGTCTACATGATTGAAAAATTGATACCATGTGTATGTTTGGTTCCTTAAACCCGAAGCTACCAAGGCTACATCCACATTACTACATTTTCATTTAAAAACACAGATACTTGTCTAAGTTTTCATCTTTGGTCCACAATATCTCAGTGTTTTTAACCCCAGAAAACTGACATTTTTGAAAACACTTTCCAGAGACATATACTTCTTAAAATAGTGCATCTGCAAAACAGTGTGTACAGGTAAAATGTAGACTTTCAAAAACACAGACTGTTCTTATTAGTTCAAGCTTATTAAGTAGCCCTTCCTGATTGGATTCTGCTCATTACAACATCTCATTCCCTAATGGGTCACCATTCAAGGAAGAAAAACATGTTCCTACATAGAGGCATGCATCTATATTGTGTTTTGTAAAGTATGAATGCTACATACATGCACAAAAGACAAATTATTTACTGGGTCACTATAGTTATTTGATAAATCCCAAAGCAGGCAGTGTAACCATCCCTTCAATGACTATTACATTGCTGTGTGTACGCGCAGTGAAGGTGAACATCTACGTCATATGCATTTTTGGTCATTTTAGTGTGGACCGAGATATTTTCATAAGTGATGCTAAGATGCTAGTGTAGATGGAGATGGTTTTCATTTGAAAATGAAGTTTTTAAATCTAAACTCAGTAGTGTGGACATTGCCTACAATAGACTAATTTTCCTCACAACCACAGAATAGGATTAAGAAAGTTCTGTCAATGGAGGAATTCATTACTAAACCTTAAAAAAAAACATACTATTTTAATACCACAGGATCACAGACGGCTAGCCTTTAATTCCATCACATGTAAATCTCTGCCACAATACTCCAACAATAGAGACTTAGAAAAGTAGAATAACCCACATTTAAATATGTTTTGCTCCCCATATTTATTCAATCTGGTGCAGCATGTTACTACAGTTGATAATACTGCTGCTTCACGTTTAAACTCTTTTAGCCCAGTCACATATTATGTGGAGTTAGATCACGTTAGGGTGTTCTCCATCTACGCCTTCTGTGTACCAAAGAATTCAAGGTAAGGCTGACTGACAACTCTAAACTGGCTTGGGATGTGCAAGTATGGGTGTACAAGTGAATATGCCTTGCAATGGACTGGTACCATATAGTGCCGAGATAGATCCTCCATATCCCTTTACTAGAGTAATGGAAAAAAAACAAACAATGCAAATAAATATAAATGTTAATTCATTTAGCTTTATTAAGATTTACTGGAGGTACACACACTGCAAATCATTTTTCAGAAATAGTGTTCAATATCAGGCTCCATATAAAAAATTGATTAGAGACTACTAGTGATGAGCTGAGTTTGCTTCGCTGTGAGTTCCCTGAAATCATGGAAATGTTTGAGATATTCTCTGAACTTGGAGAATGGCACTAATGTCAGTGAGGATGGACTAACTGAACTAAATTTGACAGGATTATAGTGGTGCGGTCATCTTTAAAGTGTCCCTGATGGCTAGGGAAACATCTGCCAACTATACTGGACTGATTATTATGGCCAAAAAGGTGACCTGAGCTGTGCAGCAGCAGTGCCTACCACCATGCCTCTGTGATATCAAGGAAGAAAGAACACAGTCAGAGGCATGCAATCATTGATTTCGTCAAAACACAGCAGAAATGCCGAAATCATAGTCAAAAGTCAGAAAAAATATGTAGGTCTTTTAAAGGCAAAAATTTCAAAGTGGTGTGTCATGACTGAAGCTGCTGGCTCATTCTGTTTTTTGAAGTTGTGCTGAAGGCTCTCTAAACTGTCTGTGCTGATGCTTTGTACTTTTACCCTATCAGAAAGATAGAAGCATCTTATAAATTGTAATAAATCTTTCATTATTATTATTTTTTCCATAGAGTTTTCTCTATAGGGAGTTGGGGAGTCAGGCTCCTTCAAGTTTTGATTTCATTCTTGCTGCACCATGTGGCTAATTATTATGCATGCATAGAGCATGCGCCTCCTTCTCTTATGTTAAGGTGGATCTTATCCACCGGCACACTTGGCTGAAAGCACAGATAACTCGTGCCACAGAGTCTGTAATGCAAATGATCGGGGGGGCAGTCGCATCAATGTTGGCTGGAGGAAGTTGCACTGGCCTCACAAAGCATTAAGGGGGCGCTGCTATTCGGCCAAAAAAATTTGGTCGGTTTAGGAGAATTATCAGTAAATAAAACAAGGGCAAACACAGCAAATGCAATGTGAACAATGCTTTAGTGAAATTCGCCGATCAACACAAAAGACTACAAAAAAAAAAAAAAGTGTAACCTTCCATGCATCTTCTTAAAAAAAGTCTGTATTGCATTAAATAATTTAAGAATATCAATTGCTATGAACATTAATGGCTATATTAATACCTGCTGTTGTGCCAGCTGAACTTGGTAGAGCTGCTGCATGTACTGCTGGTAGTGTTGCTCTTGAAGCTGCCGAATCAGGATCTGCTGCTGTTCAAAGTTTCCTGGGTACTGCTGGGCTGCATACTGTTGAAACTGAACTGCTGTTTGTGCATTTAAAGCCGCCATAATCTGTTGCCTGAAACAAATCAAGAAATCGTTTACTCATTCAGCCAGTTAATGAGAGGGTGAGAAAAACAGACATATTAATGGCAGTTTTATTAAAGATTAGCATCCAAGGCTGTATAATACACTCAAGTAATTGGCATTGGCAACTGGAATGGAACGAATTATTACTGGCATTCATAAAATGAAAAAAGTGTAAAATAAGCAGCACATACAAGTTAGTTTTTAATCAATGAAAAAAGTAAACTAGAGTTTGCTGCGCTTGTTATATTATTCTCAAACAAATACAGTATCTTTTAGTTGGCAAAACATTATTTTTTCTGAAATGTATGTGTTGAAATTAATTAGTATATCTAACAGTGATGCAGCTCCCTCCAAGATTTTGCTATACTATTTAATAAGATTTAGGGAACAAATTGAGTGGAATATCCCAAACTACTTTTCTATGCAGACATTTTCAATGTCCTTATTTTTATATTTATGGACTGCTCTCTTTCTTCTGTCCATTTTTCCAAGTGGCCTGTTGGCAAGGATGTAATATTTAATTGTTGACTTGGCCAACTTTAGAGGTAGGGATCTGCACTGGTAATTGGAAGGTTGCCAGTTCAAATCCTGTAAACGCCCGAAGTGACTTTACTCTGTTGGGCCCCTAAGCAAGGCCCTTAACCTGCAATTGCTCTGTCCTGGGTATGACGTTAATCTGCATCCAGCCCTGCATGTAGGCCCTCCAACTTGCAGGGAGAAACCTGAGGGTTGGTGGCAGAATTGGCACTCCAGCCACCATAAAAAAAAACCTCACACTGTTCCATTCCATCTGAACTAGTGTGGTGCTGAGGTGTCACCAGTTGCATGGCTGCACTTGGGTTCTAATCTGGGATCCTGAGTTGGTGTGTCATGTGGTGGGTGTGGGAATGCGCTGTATCAGTGTGTGCTCCTAACCGCTCTCTCTCTTGGCCGACTTAAGGTGCAGCCAGACATTGTAATTCCCCACAGTGGAAAACTTTTTTCACTTCCACAGTCTGTGGGGAACAAGATGCACTTGTGTTCTCTTCTTCATAAATTAATCACTGCTTTAGTTGCTTTTTAAAATTTTTGATTAGTACTCCATTGCATTATTTATGAATATTAACAACCATTTATCTTTATACGATTCATGAATTCTGTGCCTTTCTACTAAATGATAGATGGCAAATATGCTTAATATTGCTGAATATTACAGAAATTAAGATGATTTTTTTGTAATTATAATTTCACTGAATATTTGATTACCTGTACTTCCTAAGAAAAGAATGAAAAAACTTTGAAACCGATGTTTGAGGGGAAAAAAGTATTTTTTAAATTAAGAAAAAGCCACTAGCTTCCTATATTTTGTAGTCCTTCTCAGAATCTGCTTTTCCAATACAACGTCCCATTTGAGCAGATATTTAGATTCATGATTGTCAAGCAACCCTGCAAATTTACATGGCAATACCACATGAACACCCATAGCTGCTTTAAAAGGGCTGCCATGCCAGTGAGTGAGAGAAAGAGTGAAGGGTGTCTTTATAGGAGAGGGAGAAAAAGAAGAGAAACTTTAATAAGCATATTTGCAATTGGAATCAGGTCATACTGTATACTGAGAGAAATTTCCAGCAAGACAGAGTCTTGAAGCACAACAATCTAGGGGGAAAAAAAAGTAATGCTATGAACCATAACTATCATATTGCCATTTTTCCACCCCACTGGAAACATGTAATTTGTGCTAAAAAGGTAGTTCCTAGGTATAAAGGCAACCTACATATAAGTTATCTTTATGACAGGTACTGTACACATGTTCCTGTAGTTTATTTTGTGAACATCAAGAGTCATTAAATTCAGAAAGGAATGTGCAGTAGTGCCGTTTTTTAATGGTGCTTCTTCTGTTTCTCTGCGGTTGCCTTTTAAATACTGTAGAGAAGTTCAAAGAAGAGGTACTATCCATTTAGGAGGCTTAGGCATCCTCACACTGCCTGTGTGTCCTTCATTTGTCTGTTGGACAAGCCGCAAGATCAGCAGGAGTGAAGCCTTTTAAATAAGGATACTATACAAAGTTTTAAGGCATGTAAGCAAATTATGGCTTGTGTCAATAACCTTAACCAAACTAAACTTTCATCTACTCAGATTCCTTCTGGGACTAAGAGGTGTTTGTTAACTGTCAGATGGTGGGTACAATAAATTTAAAGTAACTGAAGTGTTTCATACTGAAGAGTGTCTGCAGATACCAGAAAAAAAATTAAAAATGATCACCTTAGATTTTTTGAAGGAAAAGGCCATTTATACTCTGAATTCTCCACATGGTACCTAGAATTTAACTGAATTATTTCCTTAACACACCAGCCAAGAATAATTAAAAAAAATAATAATATGGGAAATGTGGCTAACTGAAATAGACTATTAAGCTGTTTCAGAAATAAAGGCTATGATGTAAAAGTCTGTTACATTATTTTTTATCCCCTCATGTGCTTGTTACTTCATAGGATTTTTTTCAAAAGCAGCAGAAGCTGTGTAATTAGGTGTGAACCTCTGTGCAGGAGCTCTCTTTTCAACTTCTGTTCCATCTTCCAATCTATGCATGTTAGAGGAATGTGCTTACACAGTCAGTATGTTTACATGTGCTTTAGTAACCTGGTTATTCAAAGAAACTGGCTTTCTAAAATGTCATGTAAATCCTTATTCTGGTTAGAGAAACCAGGATATTGGTCTCTGAGGAACCAGGTTAACAAATGTAGATTTCTCTATGAGTAACCTGGTTAGCTGCCCATGTAAATCCTTAATAAGGCTACAGTAAAGGATCTCATAATCTGCACGTGTTTACTCAAGTGCATCCAGCTGCCAACAGTACAAAACAGTGGAATCATCCTCAAAGATAAATTTCCTGTGGCAAATCCTCAGACGATTGCATTATTCCTTCTACTGTTTGAAATAATCTGCTCCAATATTTTAAAAATTGCTAAATTCAATGTTGATGAACTGAATGTACAGTACAGTAGCATAATCTCAGGAGCAGTAGGGTAACACATTAAAAGTTATATGCATTAAGTAGTCTGATAACTTTTTAAAGTAACCTTACACAATACTTAGGTAATGAGTACTTTAAGTTATTTTTGAAAGATTCATTCTGCAAACTGCTTGGCAGGAACAGGCTTCATGCTTGTTTTCAGATTTACGGTGGTCACTAATGAAGTTTAATCTATTTTTGTGCATGTCTATGACACCAAAGTGTTTTACCAAAAGAAAACTCCATAAGGGGTCTTGCACATGTAAATGGATGTTTTGAAGAAACCAGGTTTCTGTCTTAACTGGGTAACTCACCATGTCACAAGTTTTGTGTATGCATGTAAATGCACTCACTGTAGGCAAATGATTCCGTCATTTAAATTTGCTTATACAAGTATTTCATCTGTGAATGCTCAGAGGAGCTTACTTCATCAAAGCTACATTTGGCTTTTTCAGCTGGTGTGTTCAGTTCATGCTGCCTAACCATCAGTGAAAGGTAAGAGGATTTTGGCAATTAGCAATCAAGTGTGCCATATTACAGTTGCCATTAAACATACAGGAAAAATTCCGTTACAACGAACTCCCAGGGACCTAAAAAAATATTTTGTTGTAACGAAAATTTTGTTGTAATGAGATTCTGTATTTGTTACTATAGTGCTTTCTTTAACTTGCCTCCAGGCATTTGCAATAATTTCAATGGCTTCTTTCAGGTTAATTTTAATCTCCTCCTGCCTACAAGTTATGCTGACGAGAATTTTTCTCAGCATTTCCTTGCCATAATACACTTTCAGGGTGCAAATGATGCCCAAATCCAATGGCTGAAGCACTGCTATGCAAAAGGGTGGGTAGAATTCAACGCGAACATTATCTAAATGTGGAAGCATGTTGTGTGCAGCACAGTTATCAATCAGAAGCCAAATCACCCTTTCCTTCTTCTTCATATTGTGAGGTTTCCGAACACTTTTGGGATTCCCCCCACTCCCCACCCAATGGGAACGACACGCTGAAGTGCGTCCCGAAGCGCAATTGCAGTGTCTGTGGAAGATTGTTTGTCTGTTGCTGGGGCAGGGCAATAGCAGGCTCACAGCGGTGCAGTGAGGCACCACAGAAGCGAATCCTAAAAGATCAGGGTCACACTATAAGTCTCTGTCTTGCACCGCAAAACAAGAGGCTTAGTCTCAGTACTTTAGCAAAACCAGCTTTATTCAGCTTGAATAAGGAACGGCACACTAATTTATTGTAGCGGGATCTGCCACTCTGCTATACACAGACACAGCAGTCAGGCAGGGTCGTGGCCAGATCAGTGATCAAGTAATCCGGTTACCTGCATTTACAATGTACCTTGAATCACCTACCAATATCTTTTCTGTTTGCATTGGCAGAGAGACGCAGCATAGCTTTGAGCCTGCCGTTGCCCCGGCCACAGATAAACAGTCTTTTCTTCAGCATGATCTCTAGTTGGGGGAGGTCCCAAGAGAGTTTACAAACCTCACATTTTCTTGAATGAGTGCAGCATTAATAGGAATGTTTCTTGAACGAGCATCACTGAACCACATAAAAACTGCTTTTTCGACGTCTTCAAATGCAGCAGTTCACATACGTTTGCAACCTGAGATTTTTCTTCTTTTTTTTCTAAAATGAACTTATCGTTTTTTCGTGTCTGCCATTTCTATAGGAGGGTGACAATGATTAAATTCCAATGGATGTTTTAAAATGTTGACGAGAAATAAGCAAAAAGGTATCACTGAAAACTGCAGGAAACAAAAAAAGGCAAAAAAAGACCAAAAAAAACCAAAAAAAAACACAACAGTACGAGCCTGCCTTTCTCACCAGTTTGTCCAGGCGTGAGTGGTCCTTCTTTATGCTGCCTCCCCAGCACACCACCTCATAGAAGAGGGCACTCGCCACAACTGTCTGATAGAACATCTGCAGTATCTTATTGCAGATGTTGAAGGATGCCAGTCTTCTAAGGAAGTATAGTCGGCTCTGTCCTCTCTTGCACAGAGCATCAGTATTAGCAGTCCAGTCCAATTTATCATCCACCTGCACTCCCAGGTATTTATAGGTCTGTACCCTCTGCACACAGTCGTCTCTGATAATCACAAGGTCCAGGAGGGGCCTGGGTCTTTTAAAATCCACCACCAGCTCCTTAGTTTTGCTGGTGTTCAGGTGTTAAGTGGTTGAAGTCGCACCATTTAACAAAGTCCTTGATTAGGTTCCTATACTCCTCCTCCTGCCCACTCCTGATGCAACCCACGATAGCAGTGTCGTCAGCAAACTTTTGCACGTGGCAGGACTCCCAGTTGTATACAGGCTGAACAGGACCAGAGAAAGTACAGTCCCCTGCGGCGCTCCTGTGTTGCTGACCACAATGTCAGACCTGCAGTTCCCGAGACACACATACTGAGGTCTATCTGTAAGACAGTCCACAACCCATGCCACCAGGTATGAATCTACTCCCATCTCTGTCAGCTTGTCTCTAAGGAGCAAACGTTGGATGGTGTTGAAGGTGCTAGAGGTCCAGAAACATAATTCGTACAGCACCACTGCTTCTGTCCAAGTGGAAGAGGGAGCGGTGTAGCATATAGATGATGGCATCCTCTGCTCCCACCTCCTTCTGGTATGCGAACAGCAGAGGGTCAAAGGCGTGGCAGACCTGTGGCCTCAGGTGGTGAAGCAGCAGCCGCTCCATGGTCTTCATTACATGTGACGTCAGAGCAACAGGCCGGAAGTCATTCAGCTCACTAGGACGTGATACCTTTGGGACTGGGGTGATGCAAGATGTTTTCCAAGCCTCGGGACTCTCCCCTGTTCCAGACTCAGGTTGAAGATGCGCTATTGAGAACTCCCCAGCTCCAGCGCACAGGCCTTCAGCAGTCGTGGCGATACTCCATCTGGACCCACTGCTTTGCTGGCACGAAGTCTCCTCAGCTCCCTGCTCACCTAGGCTGCTGTAATTGTGGGTGGGGATGTCTCTCCTATGCTGGTATCAGCAGAAGGATGGGTGGAAGGTGCAGTACTCCGAGGAGAGAGTGGGTTAGGGTGGTAAAACCTGTTAAAGAAGTTGTTCATTTGGTTTGCTCTCTTCACATCTCTCTCGATGGTGGCACCCCGCTTCGAGCTGCAGCCAGTGATGATCTTCATCCCATCCCACACTTCCTTCATGCTGTTATTCTGTAACTTCTCCTTCAGCTTTCTCCTGTATTGCTCCTTCGCCGCCTTGAGCTGAACTCTGAATTCCTCTTGCACATGCTTGAGCTCATGTTGATCACCGCCTTTAAAAGCCCATTTCTTCTGGTTCAAAAGATCCTTGATGTCACTTGTAATCCATGGCTTGTTGTTAGCATAGCAGGATACTGTTCTTACTGGAACTAAAATATCCATACAGAAATTGATGTAGTCAGTAGTGCAGTCAACAACCTCCTCAATGTTCTCACTATATGATCCCTGCAGGATATCCCAGTCCGTAGTTCCAAAGCAGTCTCTCAGAGCCTGCTCTGCCTCAGGGGACCACTTCCTGAATGAGTATGTGGTTGTAGGTAGCTCCCTCACTCTTGGTTTGTAGTGAGGTTGAAGCAGGACCAGGTTATGATCTGCTTTCCCAAGCTCAGGCAGTGGGGTGGCGCTGTATGCGTCTTTAATGTTTGCATACAGTAGGTCAATAGTCCTATTTCCCCTGGTGTTACAATCCACATTAGCACAAGCACCTCAGGGTGCTGTGTTTGTAATTTAGCAACAGCAGAATGGATGATGTCACCCGCTATCTCCATGTCCGCCCGAGGAGGGATGTAAACAATAACAAACATGACGTTTCCAAACTCTCTGGGCATGTAATAGGGATGCAGACATACAAGATTTCTATAGACTCGCGTCATATGGGGAAGCTGTTGGGACCATAAAAATACTTAGTTGTAATGAAAATTTTGTTGTAAAGATATTCGTTATAACAGAATTTTACCTGTATAGAGAAATAGAGAATAATGGACTTAGAAATGGTGTAGAGTTAAAAGGAGAAAGACTGCATGTGCCTAACAAAAGACCAACAGAGTCTTGAAAACAGACTACTTTTTTCCAGTGTCTAGAAACCAATTCAGTTTATATCCTTCCTATTTGGCTTTTAAGGCATCATGTTCATACATTATATTAATACATTACAATGCAAAAAATTTTTTGTAAATAGAAAGTGCCATTTCCTGTAATGCTTCAAGCACACAAATGGTTTTGTGCTTTGAATCTGTCCCTTCCACATGTGTGATCTATTAATTACATTTCTATTTTACATAGCACACCATCACAAGGTTATTTATCCTTATGTACGTTACTGAAGAAAATCTGTGTGCAAAAATACCCCCCCCCCCCCAATGTTTAATACTTAAATAGTACTGTAAAGGCAATTGTATGTCTGTTGAAGCTAGATGCATTCTAAACCCTACAGAAGGATACACTCAATTATATTTGCATGATGGAGTGCAAAGAATGTCTCTTGGTTTTTCATAGTAAGAAAGTGACATGGCAGAGATAATTGTGGACTACATTTTTGTCTCTGCCATATTTCAGGAGTGAATTAACAGGTACATCAGCAGTTCAAAGTTAAGCGCTTCAGGTTATTTTATATAAGACAGGTGACTAACATTTTTTAAACCAGCTATTTGGTTAAGTATTCACCTCTAATTAGTTTAAAAAAAAAATTCACAAACAATTCAAAGTAAAACAAAAATGATGCACATTTATCTCAATTACAAGAAAGGGCTCAAAATCTAAAATCAATGTTAAAGCCTCACATAAAATTTGCTTAATGTAAACTTCAGCTAAAATATGTCTAATAACTTACAAGAAGTTGAAAATTTTACGTAGGTTATCCAAACGTGCAATGCACTCTTGACTTCAAAGACCGTTAAATGTTCCATGAAGTGCAGAAAGAAGCAAGTAGAGTAGGTTGTAGCAGAAAAGTCTAGTCTACACTAGTCTTTACTGCAGTCTACTGAAGTCTAGTCTAGGGCAGTAGTGTTCAAGTTTGAATATCGGATACATTTGGATGTCTATTACCGTCAAAATATTCAAAGTAAAATCAAAAATTTTGAAAGTCCACTGTCAGTACCTAAATTCTGAACATCAATAGGCAACACTGTGGAATTTTTGGGATTGCTACCTTGTGATTTCACATCACTTCCAAAAATAAACTATTTTAATTATTGGTTAGATGGCTACTATTGTCATTAAATTGACAGTCATTCTGTCCAATGAAAAGGAATACCCATTTCCTTTTCAGATGCGAGGTGAACTGTAGAGCTCGCAATGATTTTTAT
Source organism: Polypterus bichir lapradei (assembly GCA_026402145.1). Taxonomy (NCBI): domain Eukaryota; kingdom Metazoa; phylum Chordata; class Cladistia; order Polypteriformes; family Polypteridae; genus Polypterus; species Polypterus bichir. Next base: position 10,102,419 of record JANRMT010062791.1, read on the forward strand.
GTTGGAAAGATTACAGGACTCCTTTGCACAGAACAGTACAAAATTAATGTCATGCCTTGACATGTATAGCAGAATTCTTATTACTAGAGAGACACATTTAATCAATGCAAAATCTGTTTACAATTATGTTCTCCTCCACCTCTCATCATTCACTGGTGAGCCTGTACTGAAGTGACTAAGTGTTACAAAGGCAGAGAAAACTGTTCGGGCAGTTGTTAGTATACAAGTAAATGCTTAGTCTACAATATTCTACTGTTTTATATTGTACAAAAAGGACTGAGAATTTCATAGAAAAATATACATTTTCTTCTATGATGTACTGAACTCTTGAATTAACAGTAGAAAACTAACTATCCAAAATTACTCTTTTGCACTCCTATAGCCTTAAAATTTAAGAATTTTAATCTAAAAATTTCAGATATATATTTACATTGTTTCAACTATGCTGTATATCTTCCTATATAAATCCTATATAAATTCTGAAAATATTTTATTGATTTTAATTAGACCCAGACAACATTCCATACAGTCAAGTTAAATTTAATAAATCAAAGCAAAATTCAACTCCCAACCAAGAGAAAAAGAGAAAAGGCAGCAACTGAAGCTACTCTATAACACGAGCAAGAAAAGGGTATCTTTTTACCCCAATATGGAACCTTATTCTAAAATGTTATTGATTAGATACTGCCATATTTTAAAAAAGTTTTAAACAGATCCTCTAAGTGGAATTAGATTTTTTCCAAATTCATGTAATATAGAACATTGGTTACCCATTGACTTAACAGTGGTGGGGTGGGATTCTTCCAGTTGAGCAAGATAAGTCTACGTCCTAGTAGTGTAGTAAAGGACATTATAGTTTGTTTGTCCTTTTCCAGTTTAAAGCCATCTCGAAGTACACCAAACACAGCTGTTAATGGGTTAGGGATGATTGTGACACCAAATCTGTCCAAAGGCACGCAAAGATTTTTGTCCAAAATTTTGTTAATCTGGTGCATGCCCAGAACATGTGGCCCAGTAAGGCTGGAGGTAGATTGCAACTTTCACAGGTTGAATTTTGCCCTGGAAACATTTTGGACAATTTTAAACAAGATAAATCCTCTCAATAAAAGATTTTAAGTTGAATGACTGACTGCTTTTCACATATGGAGCTTGAGTGTACTCTTTGCAGGGCTGCCTTCCACTCCTTTTCTGAAATATTAAGTGACACATAAATGCAAAACTTACTCAAGATAACTAATCTGATTTGTGCAGATATTTATGTTTAATCCATAAATAAAAAATATTACTATGTTAAAATTAAGTTAAAAAATGTTTCCTTAAAATGACTTTTAGTTATAAAAGCTTACTTTTGCTGCTCCATTCGAAGTCTTTCTTCCTCTATCTGTCTTCTTTCTTCTTCTTCCAGTCTCCTCTTTTCTTCCTCTTCTCGACGCTGCCGCTCTGCTTCCTGTCTGGCACGTTCACGCTCTTCTTCCTCAAGCTGACGACGTTTTTCTTCCTCAAGTCTGGAATTAAGAAAAAACACAAAATGATTTATTCAATCAGGCAGGCAATTACGAATGCATATTGTATGGTATTCAAATAGCTACTTTTCAATTTTAGCTAAATAGTTAAAGTTTTTGTCACATAAATAATATGTGGTCAGATTAAATATGGCCAGTCACTGGGCATGGAATTGGTAAAAAATGGGAAGGTTCTGTCAGGGAGTATTTCAAGTATGACAGCAGCACTTGGGTTTATTCCAACACAAATTTTTATTTAAAGGGAAAGGACCCAAGGAATCTAAAAATACATTTAATGTGCTCTCATAAAGATGTCTGTAACAAGGTAGAGTGATATGCTGAAAAAACAAAAACCTACCAAAAGGTCGTAACAGGACAGGCTATAAATCCAAAAAGCTTTGTCTCTACAGAAAGCTGCTTTCTGGTAACCACAGTCAATCAAACACAAAAAAAAGGAAATGGCAATAGAGCAACAATTTACTGAATATCTAGGAGGTTGTGTGAATTGCCTGCCTTCATAAAGAACTGTTAGAGAATTTAATTCAGAGTTTAAAATGCCCAGTGCTGACAGTACTCTTTGTGAGGCACTATGAAATGTTTAGAGAAAATGTTCTGCATTGACATCAACAGCAAAAAACAAACAAACAAACAAACAAAAAAAAGCCTCAGTCTTTTATGGGCATAGCTACTGTTCTTAATCAAAAAATAAGCATTTTTTTAAGCTAAACCAACAACTAAGCTAAAATAATTCTCTTAAAACTTAAACTTAAAGACTTAAAGTCAAAAATAAAAACTAAAACAAAAGCTTACAACACTAATCTGAAATATAAATAACAGGTTTAAATAGTATTAAAACAAAAAAAAAAAAATTTAAAATTAAGCCAAAATAAACTTCATACCAAGTCAAGAGTTGCCTGAAGTTTGATCTAATTACACATTCACTTCAGTAATCCAAAATATGTATAAAAATGTACCACACAATCACGTTTATCATGTTTCGGATGTATGCACATTTTAACAAAAAAATAAAAAATAAAATCAAGCTGAACCCTCAATTTGAAAAATGATCACTTCACTGAAGACAACAGCAATTCACCTGGCCTAGATAATACAAAAATTATTAAATGACACATAAATGAGCATGATGGAAAAAGCAATGTATTGTTTTCCAATGATGTATGAAGAACTAAAGTCATACAAAGGTTTTCATTCTCTGAATGTTTTACTGCATACGTAAATATTAGTTTATTGTAAACAATAGAGCTTTGTAAGGAATTAATAATTTATAGCATCTTGAAACTCTAGAATGAATAAAAATTAGACCACCTTGCAAAATAACAATATACATCCTGTAAAAGAAGAAACATTACCAATTGTAGATAGTACTTACCTTTTTCTTTCCTGTTCTTCCTTCTCTATTTTGTGAGATGTAACATAAGGGGCAAAAAGACTGCAACACTTATTAAGCAGCCTTACAAACTCCACCATTGCCTCTTCTTTTGACAGGTTTCCCAAGAGAGCCCATTCTTTTCTATTGAAAACCAAAACATCACCTATATTAGTTAACTGAATGTCAACTAGATTCCTAGTTCACCAATTATAGATAAAGTCACAATATTAGTAATAATGATTTTCCTGACTACTTTTTCCAACTGCTAAATATGAGAATTCTAATTTGTGCTGAAATAAACATGTGGTTTTATCTACTGCAAGAACTCATTAGTGATATGTGAACCCAATGTAGTTCATTTCAACAACACTTTGGCAACATCACTGAAGTCAATAATGCAGGAGGAGCTAAACTTGTTTGGAGTGGATTATAATAGTGTAGTGGTCTTTTAAGTGGCCCTGAGAGCTGGAAAAGCATTTGCCAATTACTGTGTCCAAAAATGTGACACAAGTTGTGAGACAGCAGTCTCAAATCTTCTGGGTAATGATAGGTGCAGTGAAGCAGGTAGCACAAGCTGATTCTGGAGGTCCCGGCAGCCATACACTGGGTCCATATAAAACAAGGGGACAGACTTTGGCGTTAAGTCAAAACAAACCTTAAACTGTGTGAAATAGTAATGGTAATGAAAGACTTATTTCTATTTACAAGGAGTTTTTTTGATGAAAGAAAAAGATTTGAAACAAAAACTGTGTTTTCTGCGTCAAAACCATCTCTACAGATTCTTCACGCTTTTTTCTTCCATGAAAAAGATAGAAATGCCTCGTGAATTGTAGGCCTGGGTAAAAATATTGATTTTCCAATTAATCTTTATTTTTCGTTTAAATGGTCCAATATCGAGTCTTAAAGTCTCAAAATCGATCTCATGAATCTCCATCCTGCTATATGTAGATTTTTGCTTATCTTTGGCGTCCAATCCAAAAGATGGAGCTAATGCACCGGTTAAGGCTTTCTTTGGAAAAAGCACTTTACTATAATGCATAAAATGGTGTGTCCTTTTTAACGGAAATCAGCGTCTTCGACACTTAAATCAGATGCGTGGACAGCTGAACATCCAGGGCACCAGATTCCTATGTGACAGTCACACATTAAAAACGACTGGGGACCTGTGGTGGATGTGTTGCAGATAAGCATGCTCGCTGTATGCAAGTCACACTAGGAGCAACCTCACTGCCTATATGCAGAGCGGCAGAAATTACTCGCTGTTTGGGATTAAATCACTTAGAGATCTGTACATAGACAACGTCTTTGCATCCTATGATGGATTACATTCCAAGTGTAACTTTCCAGCAACACATTTCTTTCACTACCTTCAAATTAAAACTTTGTTAAACAGAACCTGCCCAATTTTCCTCACCTCCCACCTACCTTTATGCCGGAAAAAATTCCAGAGTCCCTCCCTTTCAAAGATCCAAGAGGACAGTGGAAAAAGGATCTCTCACTCAACATCTCAGAAAAGGAGTGGAAGGTAGCAATGTGAGGAATTCATTCGAGCACCATATGTGCAAAGCATACAATTTTTCAACTCAAAATTATATATCAAGCACATCGGTCTCATTTAAAATTGTCCAAAATGTTTCCAGGGCAAGATCCAACCTGCGAACGCTGCAATCAAGTTCCAGCCTCACAGGGTTTTGGGCCTGCACCAAATTAACATCATTCTGGACGAAAATCTTTAAATGTCTATCAGACAGCTTTGGTGTCACAATCTCTCCTAACCCATTAACGGCTGTGTTTGGGGTACTCCTTGATGGGCTTAAAGTTGAGAAGGACAAACAAACTGTAATGGCCTTTACTACACTACTGGCACGTAGACTTATCTTGCTCAATTGGAAGAATCCTAACTCTGCTATTCTAAGTCAGTGGGTAACTGATGTTATATACAATTTGAAACTGGAAAAAATCAAATTCGTACTTAGAGGTGCTATGCAGATTTTTTTCAAAACCTGAAGAAATGTACTTATTTTTACCAGCTTTAAGTTTTACTCTGTTGGCTTAGCTCTCTTTCTCAGGGGTGGGGGTTGATTTGTTTTGGATCTTATTTTTGCAAAAATTGATTTGTATGGAATGTTGTGTGATTTCAATAAAATAAATAAAATAATTTTTTAAAAAAATGACTCGCTGTTGTTCCAGAAACCTTTCTAGCATTTCCATTGCGCTGCTCCATCACATGACAGCACCAATCACAAGTTTGTGTGATGGCAAGTCCAATACATGTTGCATCTCTTTAAGCATGTGGCTAGCTAGCTATGCTGCTACAGTGGAAAAAGTTTGCAATGCGCCTCATCAGGCAAAGCAGGCAGGCAATTGTTGGAATTTTAAGAGCAGCACAAGTTTGGGGAGAGGCAAGTATCATGCTAGGCACTTCACCAATCTTGTTCACCCCACCCTTGCAGAGCAAACAGCTCCCCATACATTTTTGTATATTTTCATTGTTTTGCTTAAACAAAGGCAAGTTTTGATTGGCAATTATGCATAGTGCAAGTCCTTGAGGCTCTAACGCCAAGCCTGTAAACTTAGTGACACTGCTTAGTGAGAAAATAAAGGTGCTAGATAAACTTTGTGTCAGAATGTCGCCAGCCACTGTTGACTGCAACCAGCTGGCTAAAGCAGCTGGCTCCATCATCAATTGCAGCCTCAAGGTTAAATATCAGCTTGCCTCTGCTATGCTCCCATACTCCAAGACCCACAAGGATCCTAAGCAGCACACAAAGCAGATGTTGCTGATGAATTATTTCAGGCCTGTGCATCCTTCACAATCTTTAAGCCATCTACCAGTGAATGACAAGAGTGTCAGGAGTTTTTGTCAAGACTTCACCTGCCTCTATGATTAACGACAGAAGCAAATGAAGTTATTGAGATGTTAGCACAAAAGATAAAAAAAAACCCATAGGGAAAGCTAGCAAGAAAAAACCTTTTGCATATTACAAATTTTAATTTTGTGTAATGTCATTTTATGGGTTATTTCTGGTTACTGTGTTATGAAATGTGCATATTATCAGAAATAATGTTTAATTCTAACAATTCTATACAGAAAAGTGTATTTTGAGCAAATTCTAGATAAAGATTATAGTTTTTGATGATCACGGGAACCTAACCCCCTATTTCCCATAGGTTTAAAGTATTAGCATTCACATTTTTTGACTTTCACAATGTATTCTAGTAATGTTTTTCCCACGTACGATGAGGATTGACTACTTTGTGGGCTGTGCCTGTCACTGTCTGATGAGCATTACATGCTTAATCCAGCAGTGCAGTTACAATGTTCAGTGAATCTATGCAAAACAATGAAGGATTTTCATAACATTCTCCCAATGGTCAGCTAATGTACCTTCAAATGAAAATACTGCAAGGGTGGTTAACTTAAAAAAAAAAAACAAAAAAAAAAACACATACACCACACGAGGGGTGCATATCCAGTTGGAGTAGTGTTGTCACACATGCTCAAAGCAGTCAGGACGAAATCTGTGAACTGTGGGGTGGAGAATGCATAGATTACGCGTTCTATGCAAGATTAAAGTTCTTTACATGGCAGATGTCACACTGCCCTTGCAAAACGTAACAGGTTGCTGGTGGAAAAAAATGTTAGTCTATGCTTGACAAACATCGTCACCGGCAAACCCAGCTTATTTGATGCAAAGAACACTTCAGTGAATTTTGCAGATCAATATTAGTACTCACATATCTATTATGAGGAGTCTTACTAATCTAAATAAAGTATCTATATACACTACTAAAACTATGATGTTAAGTTTTCATTATGTATTATTAATTTATTATTAACCACTAGCACAAAATTATGTACATTTTAAGGAATCCTTGACAGTTTATATAAAAAAAAAAAAAAAAAAAAAAAAAAAAAAAAACCTCCTGTCGTTTCCAAGTACATCAAAAAACCCAACTTCTGGGCAGGCATCAGGATTATATGGACCAAGAGAAACCTGCTTATGCAAAGCCACTAGTCTAAGTTTATCTTCATACGTTGGATGAAAAGCTTTTCCATCTTTCTCTGCAAATAATTAAAATAAGGCAGTATAATTTAGAAAATTAACATGTTTAATAGAAAATATAATCTAATTTTAAAATTTACAGCATAAGGATATTATCTGCACTTCCTCTACACTTTGACTAATTTTTCCAGATTATACAACAACGCACAGACATTTATTAAAATATATGATTCAGATTTTTCCTGGGTCTGTCTACAGTTGCATTTTGGAAGCTTGGCAGCATTTCAAAAGAAGAGCTGGGTCTAGGTCACACCAGTTTAGTACCCCTTTCAGTTTTGAACAGGAGAAGATAATTTGGTGGATAAAAGTATATATTTGAACACATTAAGCTATTGGCTAAATCTACATGTGATTCAGTAATCATGGTTAAATAAGCGAGAGACAGTACAGATAAAACACTGTGAAAGATTTTTTCAAGTTTCTAATAATGCATCTATATTGACTCCAATCGTAAAATATACTATGCATTTTCATTTGACATACCAAATATACAGTTATTTTATTTTTCTTCTTGCTTCTTCCAATCTCACACAAGTTTCTCAGACACATCAAATTTTGTTTCAGCAGCACAGTTACCAGTTTCTTTCACCACTTTAATGACTTTTAATTTAAAACCAGCTTCATATTTTCTTCTGATCAAACGCTCCTTCGTAGATAAGGAATGCTCTTACAATAAAGGTGTATGAGGGTGTGAGATACAAAAACACAAAACAGTGCAAACATCGCTTTGTAATACAGGGTGGTCCAGATCTAATTATGAAAATGCGAACACATCACACCCACTGTTCGACTGACAACCATCTCCCTGCCATTTTGGAATGCAGGGCAGGTGCTGCCATCTATCGGCAACAAAAAGATTTTTTTGTGAATTCTCTATGTAATAAACTAAATAAGTTATAGCGTAATGAAAATTGCATAATTAGATCTGGACCACCCTATAGTTCGGGTATTACTGTGTGGTCACGTAGGCACAATACATAGAAAAAAAGTGCTCTGTGGTTATTCTCTCAGGTCAGCGTTAGCATTGTCGCTTTCCACATTCGACTTATACAACCAACATTATAAAACACAGGAAATTATACGGTAAAATCAAGCCCGACTTATCCGCGTGAGAACTTAAACGCGAGTATATATGGTATGAACAAATGTAACATTACCATTTATACAAAAACTACTGTTAAAAAAAAAAAAATACAGGAATCAACCTTTTACATTGGGAATCCCAGGAATATCTAGGGATATCCATAAGCAGAGATGTAACAACACATCTGCAGTTTCCAAGTGTATTTTAAGGCGGACATAAATTAATGTTCACAGCTTTGTGTTTTCAAACACTATTCAGAATGCAGCTACCCGACATTTTGTGTTTTAACAAAGTTCTTGACACATTTATCCCATTATGGAATTAGTTATTAAGCAGATTTGTCCATGCTTTTAGTGCAAAATAATGTTACCAATCAACGGTGTAATAATTTAACATGAATTGTCACATACTTATAAGAGGAGATTAGAAGATGACGAGATGAATCACTTTTAAATAGGGCCCCACCTAGTTTTGATAAATGAATTGAGGCTTTGCATTCATCCTCCGATTGTAATGAGCACTTCTACAGATGCTCATCAGTCCAAGCATCTGTCCATTTCCTTACCGTTGTACAGAGTTCAGGGATACGTGGGGGACCTTGAACACATCCACAGTTATGCATACAGAATTATGGGAATTGGGTAGACTGGCAGTACTAACAGCAGTTGCAGCAAGTAAACATCAGGCAAGATTCAAACAAAGGAGCAATGTGGCTCATCTAGACCAGACATAACATGAGTTGCTACATGTGTTAATGTCAAAATACAAATTCTTAGAAGGACAAGGCACATCTTTGTATTTATGATATGTACTATGTTAACAGAGTCACGTAATTGCGGAAACATGCAGTTAGTAGGATAAGCAAAACTGCATACTACATTGTAAAATATGAATCTGCAGACATCGAATGTGTGTGTCATTCTTTTTTTCTTTAAGGTAAACTAATGTCCATTAGTATAATAAAGTACAAGCGGACATGTCATATATTTGAATGGTTCTTTGAAGAATGTAATGCTATCTCACAGTTACAGATTTATTGAGTACAGGCAACAATAGGCCAAGTAATTTTCTAATTTAGGATTTGTACACAAGCATAAAACAATAACAAAATTCTGATCACTCTAGAAACACTGAAAAAAGCAAAACAAAGGATGTCATACAGGAGTTCACACAGTAAGCTTTAAAGTTGAGACAAATGGGGGGTAGAGCGACACAATTGGAAAATTAAAGCATCACAAAGTTTCTGTGTATATGAAATTTAAACTAATTTGACTTACCTGTTAAGTAATTTTTTTCGTGGTATGTTTTAACCAGGTCATGAAGCAAATTTAAATCTTGCAATAGCAAATGTTACAAACCTAACAGACTGGTTCACTGACAAACTAGACTTTAAAAGCATTTTGTTAGAAAAACAATAGAGTGTTTTTAAATGGAAACATCCAAAATTATCTTTTAATTCACTAATTCAACAGTACAGACATAAAAAGGTTTGAATTTTATATTTCATTTGGGTTTTAAGCAGTATTTTCAGTTACTGGATAGAAAATACCAGGAGGATAAATTTACAATGTACACATGCAAAGATAAACCAGGTACTGCATGATGCATAATTCTTCATAAACCTTATGCTGAAATTCCCCTAAGATTATAAACCCCTCATTTGTTGTTAAACTGGGGGTTCCCATCTTTGCCACAGATTAAAGTTCAAACCCTGCACTGCATTTTGATATTTTTGAATGCCAGTACTTGTTTATAATGATAGTTAGGTAACTACTTGATGTATATACCAGTATTTTTTTTTTCATTTTTATTACTATTTAATTTAATATTGTTTCTTTGTATCAGTATACTGCTGTCGGATTATGTGAATTTCCCCTTGGGATTAATAAAGTATCTATCTATCTATTTGAAATTTGCTGTTACTATTAGTATATACATTTTATACTGTAACACAGAAAAAATATCGTTCACTTCAATCATGGAGGTACTTTAATAAATTAAAACTACTGAATGGGAATTTTGTTTTTGCCATTGTACTGAAAGTGTAACTAATGTGTATATATAAATATGTATATACCTCCACCAATCTAACACCACCATATATACAATAACAAAAAACCTTGTCCCTGTAACATATAACAAACAACACGAATAACAACAAATGAATGAATACAGAATGAATGATCGTGAACTTGAGTCCGAGTGTACAACTGTCCTGAATGCGGAAGACTGGTCAACTGATATGAGAAGCGTTTGTATTTCCCGTAATAACTGGAGCAACCTCACCGTGAATCCTTGGCTTGTGGTGGATGATGTAATCCGACCCCGGGGTCTCTTGTGATGAGGAAATTGAAGTCAGTCCGGCAGCATGAAAACAAACTGGTTGCAATTAAGCCATGTGGTAAACAGCAGGTAAGTTGATGCGTTGTGGTGAAATGTGATCCTCGTCTCTCTCCTCTCTCCCCCTGTTCTCTCCCGATTGTTTATATAGTACTGCCGGATGTAATTAATTGATAGTTAACAGGTGTTAACTATCAATCAATTACAATTAAATTTGGGTCTGCAATCTCTTTCCATCATCCGCCCCCCTTGTATTTACAGGGGCGACATTTACTGACGCACAAAAACAGCAAACGAGACGATGGAAACAAAACGCACTCAGTACAAACATTAAACAACACTATTACTATGTAGCCCCGCTACAAAAGGTATGAAGTATTAAAAGAATTTCACCGCCATTGGTATTAAATACAAAAATTAAGGTATTGCAAAATCCCTATTCCTTACAAAGTTTGTGGTGTTCTCAGCTACAAAAATGCTGTACTCAGGACATGAATAGACCAAACAAAACTACCTCTATAAGTAAAAGGCAGATGGAAAAAAAAAATAAACACCAAAAATATTTGATGTCATTAGTAGGTCCCTTTGGAGACAGATTATACACAATATTGTATGTATCCAAAAATAGGTTTGTTTTTAAGTTTAACTGCAGGTGTATTACCTGGTTACAAGTTACAAATAAAATAGTCCTCATAATTAAAGCAGAGTAGTTCATAGAATAAAGTTTAATATATTAATTGTTGTATTTATGAAATCACAGGTAAATGGCAATTTTGGAAATATTTTTTACATGACACATCTGAAATGAGCAACTAAAACAAGAAACACATTACACTGAATGCACTATTATTTCAGATCTAATTGGTTTATATCTATATTTGTGCAAATTTAAGACAAATTAATTAATAAAATGGAGGACGGTGCACTTGCACTTTGCAATAATCAACATTAGAAAACATCATGCTTCAAAATGAAATTGCAAACTACTTACTGCCAAACACCATGGTGGCAAAAGGTGCAAGAAAGAGATTCAACTTTACTTTTTAGAGGTCTGCCACTAAACTATAGTTTGTAGAAAACAGTTGAGATGTTTTAAAAACAATGAGAAACCAGTACTCCATGCATGTATGATAAGAAAGAGTATATAAATAAACAAGCAAATGATCTGAATTGAAGTCCCACTTACGAAAACCTGCTTTGCTCACTATATATCTGTGTGTGTTCTATAAATAGATCATAATCAAATCTAATATTCATGTGAATAATGTCAAAGTCAAATGAATTGTCTATCAAAAAATATTTGAAATGTTTCTCAACACACATCAAAATTTATTGAATAACCAACATTCACTTTAAACTTAACTCCTTTGGCTAATGAATCACAAAACTTATTAATGAATGTCCTAACTGAAGCAACTACGTATTCAAATATACAAGGTAGTAAGTGCATTATATTGCTTACTGCCTTGTTCCTGATGCTGGCTGGGGCAGGGTTTAACAAAAAAGGTCATTATTAATGTTGGATATGGCATTGTTCAGAAAGATCCTTCACAAATACATAACTTTGATTTAATTTGAAATTTACATTCCACAGCATACAATACAACAAATACAGGAGCCCACATAGAATTCTAAAAACTGTCTTTTTTTTTTTTAAGTTTAGGACATTTAAATAAATTTACCCACTTAAACGTATATTTAATTTAAAAAACTGTATTTGATCGTCATCCTCTTTTAAACAGTATCATCATTTCAGTATTATGAAAACTGAAGAAACTCTGCACCAGCATAACTAGAAGAGTATAACTTTCAATAATCAAATCACAGTTCATCAATACAGTAAATACTAAGCATTGTTGGTCAAAAAATGTGCTTCCTCCTTTTTTCAAAACTCACTGCACCTTTGTTAAAATTTGACAAGAGAGAGTAGTGAAGTACTAACTTACAGGCTATACAATAATTTCCTATAGGATTTTAACAGACATCACTGGGACTTGCTTATGTCAAAAAACAGGCTGATTCAAAAAGTTTTTTTCTGTGTGTGTGTAAAACCATCATTATCGATTTAATGGACATTTTCTGAGGCTTGCTAATGCCCCTAATAATAGGTTTCCTCTACTCTCTATAGACATGGGCATCCTTCTGAATTAGACCCATTCTTTTTATACCAACCAATATCACCCTCCAACCATGTCAATAACCTTTAAATAAAATTAAACCCGTTTAACTACTTTGTTTTCAATATGGTGCAGTTTTAAGATGTCAACGTCTTATGGCCTGTTTCCTGTAGTTCTTTATTTATGCTTTGCTTGGAATTAAGTATCTGCCTTTGAATGACAAAAATGTATGTGCTCCTCAATCGTTTCTGGTGCAATAACTACCATCATCTAGCCTTGCTTAAGGTTAAAATATTTCATCAAAGTGCGCTTTCCCTTGGAGTTTTGACTGTGATAAGAAACAACTGAGTGCAAGGTGTTTTTAAACTACCATTCATTTCTGGTACAGAAATTAAATGCTAGTACCATACCATTTAAAAAGTTGCATTTTTCTGTACATTTTCAGTACTAGTATATCATCGAACTCTAATGTGCAAGTGCCAATATATTATGAGTAAGAAATAACCTTTATCCTTAAAGACATTGAACTTGACCACCAAAAAGGTAATCATAGCTGGGAACACAAAACCTCTAACTGGGATTACCAGGCATATCAGTACTGAATAATAAATAAATGTTCTTTTATTTTTTCAAACAGAATGGAAAGATTTCCACCAACCATAACTGAAACCTTTGGACTGGTATTCAAACAAGTGAAAGAAAGGACACAAGATTTAAGACAGCCAAATGTCCTGTCCTAAACTTGTAGACAGATGTTCATGACAATTTTAAAAGAGCTCAGGAAATTCAGTTGAACTAAATTCACAAAAGAGTCAATGCAATCCAGTACTAAAACAACAATTATACTATGAGAACAGTCATCCTTTGAACACTTCTCTGCAGTACTAGTATCAAAGTCCCAGCTGTCTACCATATTCACACGCATAAATTTCAGTCTACCTCCACAATCATCTGCCAATGTAAAGCCAACATATTTGCTCAACTGACACTACATGGTGGACTGACGTGTATTTATTGAATGCACACTTTAACAATGAAAAAAAATTATTTAAAGCAATGACACAGATAAAATACAAAGTCTGTGCTTGCAAAGTCGATGTAAAATGTCTGAAATATGAAGATAACATGAAAAAGTAGCAATGTTCAATTTAAATTTAGTTTACAAATGTTGTCAATTATTCTGCATGCAGTGTCACATGAAACAAACCGAATCAGTGATTGGAGCAGATTACAAAGATTTAAATTTAATTTATGTTCACAAACATAACTTGCTACAGTCAGACAAAATAACACCACTGAAGCTGAAGTGCAAATCCATTCCATGCAAACATACTAACAGTTCATATAATGGAAAACAACTGGCCAAAACGAAAAGGGAGGCAGAACCAACAAACAACAATATATACAAATTGCAGCAATGCTTGTATGTGCTGTCAGAACCTAGAATATATAAAGTCTTTTTTATATAAAACTTTGACCATACAAGTTTTAAAAGTAGAAACATTCAAAGAGGTAAAAATGTGAATAGCACTGAGGCCAGCATTTGATGCTGGGTACCACTAAAGTTCCATAAAACATCTGTACATTTAGGTATTGGAAATGTATGTAATCCAATAAAACTTTGCATTAATATCAAAAATTTAGTTTAAGAATTTGGAATTGATATGTGATTTTCATCGAGTCACATAATGGGGTTGCACACAATTTAAGAGGTAGCAAAACCAAACTATTGTTTAAAAACAGGCTGAAAAGTCCTTCTTTATACTTAATGTTTTTATCAGACTTATAACCCAGATACAGGGGATGCACAAAAGAAAAGGTGTAAAGGAAATGAATGCAGAAGGTCAGATGGTAGTAGATTTTGTGAAAAGGATGGACATGGCTGTGGTGAATATATATTTTAAGAAGAGGGAGGTACTTTGGATATTAGAGACTGCAAAGTGGTGGAAGGAGAAAGCATAGATAGGCAGAATAAGATGATGGTCTGTAGGATGACGATGGATATCAAGAAGAGAAGAGCAAGAACAGTGCCAAGGATCAAATGGTGGAAGTTGTAAAAGGAAAACTGTAAGATTAAATTTAGGGAGGAGGTAAGACAGGAACTGGGTGGTAGTGAAGAGTTACCAGATAGCAGGGCAACTACAGCAGAAGTAGTAAGGGTGACAGCTAGAATGGTGCTTGGTGCGACATCTTTGGTGTGACATCTGGACAGCGGAAGGAGGATAGGGAAACCTGGTGGTGGAATGGGCAAGTACAGGAGTATACGCAAAGTAAGAGGTTGGCGAAGAAGAAATGGGCTAGTCAGAGAGATGCAGAAAGTAGACAGGAGTAGAAGGACATAAGGCGTAAGGTGAACAGTGAGGTGGCGAAGGCTACAGAAAAGGTATATGAGGAGTTGTGTGAGAAATTGGACAAGAAGTAGGGACAAAAGGACCTGTATTGATTAGCTAGACCAGTGTTTCCCAACCTCGTTCCTGGGGACCCATTGGGGCTGAAGGTTTTTGTTCCAACCACCTTCTGTTTTTAATTGGACTCCTAGGGTAATTAAGTGATGTGTTATTTCCCAAATTCTGTGTTTTGGGAACAATAGAGAAATTAGAAAACCAAGTTTGGTATATAAAAAAAATGTATTTTTTTCTTTTTAACAATATTTTCATCTTGACTTTCATGTCTTATAAATGTAAAAATCATGCTGTTGTGCTTTTCTGAATGTAGAATAAAAGAAAAATAATACCAGCTAATTAAATGAGATCAGTGTTATCAAGTCTTGTCACTGATTAGGAATCTGGTTGGAACAAAAACTTGCAGCCGCAGTGTGCCCACAGGACCATGGCTGGGAAACACTGAGCTAAACAGATGGACTGAGCTGGGAAAGATGTGCAGCAGGTTAGGGTGATAAAGGACAAAGATAGAAACATACTTGCAAGCGAGGACAGCGTGCTGAACAGATGGAAAGAACACTTTGAGAGGCTAATGAATGAAGAAAAGGAGAGAGAGAGAGAAGGTTGAATGATGGGAGACAGTGAATCAGGAAGTGGAGTGGATTAGCAAAGAGGAACTAAGAAAAGGAATGAAGAGGATGAAGAATGAAAGACTGTTGGCCCAGATGACATACCTGTGAAAGCATAGAAGTACGGTGGTGCTTGAAAGTTTGTGAACCCTTGAGAATTTTCTATATTTCTGCATAAATATGACCTAAAACATCATCAGATTTTCACTCAAGTCCTAAAAGTAGATAAAGATAAACCTGTTAAACAAATGAGACAAAAATATTATACTTGGTCATTTTTTTATTGAGGAAAATGATCGAATATTACATATTTATGAGTGGCAAAAGTATGTGAACCTCTAGGATTAGCAGTTAGTTTGAAGGTGAAATTAGAGTCAGGTGTTTTCAATCCATGGGATGACAATCAGGTGTGAGTGGGAACCCTGTGTTATTTAAAGAACAGGGATCTATCAAAGTCTGCTCTTCACAACACATGTTTGTGGAAGTGTATCATGGCACGAACAAAGGAGATTTCTGAGAAACTCAGAAAAAAGAGTTGTTGATGCTCATCAGGCTGGAAAAGGCTACAAAACAATCTCTTAAGAGTCTGGACTCCACCAATCCACAGTCAGACAGATTGTGTACAAACGGAGGAAATTAAAGATCACTGTTACCCTCCCCAGGAGTGGTCGACCAACAAAGATCACTCCAAGAGCAAGGCGTGTAATAGTCGGCGAGGTCACAAAGGACCCCAGGGTAACTTCTAAGCAACTGAAGGCCTCTCTCACATTGGCTAATGTTCATGAGTCCACCATCAGATGAACACTGAACAACAATGGTGTGCATGGCAGGGTTGCAAGGAGAAAGCCACTGCTCTCCAAAAAAAAAAAATTGCTGCTTGTCTGCAGTTTGCTAAAGATCACGTGGACAAACCAGAAGGCTATTGGAAGAATGTTTTGTGGACGGATGAGACCAAAATAGAACTTTTTGGTTTAAATGAAAAGTGTTATGTTTGGAGAAAGGAAAACACTGCATTCCAGCATAAGAACCTTATCCCATCTGTGAAACATGGTGGTGGTAGTATCATGGTTTGGGCCTGTTTTGCTGCATCTGGGCCACGACGGCTTGCCTTCATTGATGGAACAATGAATTCTGAATTATATCAGAGAATTCTAAAGGAAAATGTCAGGACATCTGTCCATGAACTGAATCTCAAGAGAAGGTGAGTCATGCAGCAAGACAACGACCCTAAGCACACAAGTTGTTCTACCAAAGAATGGTTAAAGAAGAATAAAGTTAATGTTTTGGAATGGCCAAGTCAAAGTCGAAATGTTGTGGAAGGACCTGAAGCAAGCAGTTAATGTGAGGAAACCCACCAACATCCCAGAGTTGAAGCTGTTCTGTACGGAGTAATGGGCTAAAATTCCTCCAAGCCAGTGTGCAGTAATGACCAAAAGTTACCGGAAACGTTTAGTTGCAGTTATTGCTGCAAAGGGGGGGTCACACCAGATACTGAAAGCAAAGGTTCACATACTTTTGCCACTCACTAATATGTAATATTCAATCATTTTCCTTAATAAATAAATGACCAAGTATAATATTTGTGTCTTATTTGGTTAACTGGTTTCTCTTTATCTACTTTTAGGACTTGAGTGAAAATCTGATTATGTATTAGGTCATATTTATGCAGAAATATAGAAAATTCTAAAGGGTTCAAAAACTTTCAAGCACCACTGTATTTAGGAGACATGGACGTGCTGTTTTTTATCCAGATTGTTTAATGCAATTTGGAAAGTGAGAGGATGCCTGAGGAGTGAAGAAGTGTACTGGTACCACTTTTTTTAAGAATAAGGGAGATGTGCAGATCTGTAGTAACTACAGAGGGATAAAATTAATAAATTTAGAAATTAATAAAATTTCTTTTATGTAGCACTTTGAGATTTACTACAAATGTAAAATTCCTTATAAATATATTATTATTATTAAAATTACTTAGCCACAACTTGAAGTTTTGGGAAAGAGTAATGTAAGCTAGGTTAAGAAGAGAAGTAATGATTAATGAGCAGCAATATGATTTCATACTGGGAAAGAACACTACAGATGTGATGTTTGCTCTGTGGGTGTTGATGGAGAAGTATAGAGATAGGCAGGAGGAGCTGCATTGTGTCTTTGTGGACTTAGAAAAAGCTTAAGACAGGGTGCTTAGAGAGGAGTTGTGATATTGTATGAGGAAGTCAAGAGTGGCAGAGAAGTATGTAAGAGTGGTACAGGAGATATATATATATATATATATATATATATATATATATATATATATATACACACACACACACGAGGGAAGTGTGACAATGGTGAGGTCTGCATTAGGAGTGACAGATGCATCAAGGCAGAAGTGGGATTACATCAGAGACCAAGTCTGAGACCTTTCTTATTTGCAATGGTGATGGACAGGATGACAGACAAGATTAGACAGAAATCACAGTGTACTATGATATTTTTGGATGACACTGTGATTTGTAGTGAGAGCAGGGAAGCAGGTCAAAGAGACCTTGGAGTGGGAGAGTTATGCTCTAGAGAGGAGAGGAGTGAAGCTCTGTAGGCAGAATACATGTGTGTGAATGAGTAGGTCAGAGGAGCAGAGTTGGCAAAGGTGGAGGAGTTTAAATACTTGGAATCAACGTACAGAGTAATGGGGGATGTGGAAAAGAGTTGAAGAACAGAGTAAAGGCAGGGTAGAGTGAGTGGAGAAGAGTGTCAGGAATGATTTGTGACAGATGGGTACTAGCAAGAGTGAAAGGAGTGATCTGTAAGAAGGTACTGAGACCAAAAAACATGGGGACCGAGATGGAGGTGGCCGAGTTAAAGATGTTAAGCTATGCATTGGTTATGACGAGGAGGGACAGGATTAGAAATGAGTACATTAGAGGGTCAGTGCAGGCTGGACTGCTGGGAGACAAAAATCAGAGAGGCGAGATTGCGTTGATATGGACATGTGCAGAGGAAAGATGCTAGGTATATTGGGAGAAGGATGTTAAGGAAGGAGCTGCCAAGTAAAAGGAAAAGAGGAAGGCCTAAGAGAAGGTTTATGGATGTGGTGAGGGTGGACATGAAGGTGGTGGGTGTAACAGAGCTAGATGCCAAGGACAGGAAGATATGGAAAAAATGATCTGCTGTGGCAACCCCTAATCAGTCTCGTGTACTACATTTTATCAATTTTTTATTTTTTTTTAATACAATAGAGATGGTTGTTTAATCCATTCTTTTCAATTTAGGCTTACAGATGTTTTACACTCTTGAAATTAACCATTTTACATACTTGAGCATCTAGTAACACTTTCAGCAATGCTCATTCTTGAATTATTACAACATAAAGCAGGTTAGGTGCATTGGCAATTCTAAATTGTCCCTAGTGTGTGCTTGGTGTGTGTGTGTGTGTGTGTGTGTGTGTGTGTGCACCCTGTGGGGGGCTGGCGCCCTGCCCAGGGTTTGTTTCCTGCCTTGTGCCATGTGTTGGCTGGGATTGGCTCCAGCAGACCCGTGACCCTGTTAGGATATAGCGGGTTGGATAATGGGTGGATGGATGGATTTACACACAAAACCACAGACAGATCCACAAGTATACAAAGGAACAAAGTCCAAACACGGACAATGATATATTGAAGCTAATCTCCTGAAACTGTGAGGCATCCTCCTCAGACTTTATATTTCTGCTTTGTAGAAATTATGACATCACCAAATAGGCTATAAATTGAGAAACAAATGATAGTGATGTGGACCTCCAGCCAAAAAATAAATAAACAAATAAATAATATATATATATTATATATATGTTTTGTTAAATGTCAATTTATCACTCCTTTCATCCCTATATCTCTCTAATTTCTTTTGTTTCAGTTTTCACAGTTATCATAAATTACTGTTTTAAAAGCTTGCTAAATTAAATAAAAAGCTGCGAAAGCAAGATGTTACTGAATTGAAACTGTTGAGGGATGACCTTTCATCATTTCAATCCCATGCGACTTAATTTCTTCTGAATTATAATCATGTGTCATCACTTGTGATATTTCACTTACCCAGAGTCTATCAAGATCTATTAACATGGGAAACTTAATTCTAGTACTTTTACTCTGAAATATCCATCCATCCATTGTCCAACCTGCTATATCCTAACTACAGGGTCATGGCCTACCATTTCAGAGGAGTGGCTGGAGCCCCTTTACACAGAAATTGGATGATAATTATACATTATTTTTTCAGGATCAATGAATGATTGCTTGGCAGAATATGAGTGGCATGGTTAGACATTATCATTTGAAACCACTGACTTCTGTTTGTAGTAATAACAATACTTAATGCTTAAAAAAAATTACGTTTACAATATAAAAGTAAAAGCTGCGAATAAATTCACAAATCACTACTTTTATGCTGATTGTATGTGCAGGAAATACTTAATCCATTTTCCTACTTTGTGTTTTAAAAAAGAAAAAATATAGAAATATGTATGTTTACAGTATGTTTTGATGAATATAGGCTAATTGACAATTTTAAATTGGATCTTGTGGTGGTGTTTAGGTGTAAATGAAATGTAATGCATAAACCGCTGGTCAGTTTTAAAACACCTCAGTTTTTCATAAAAATGTACTCAGTTGAAATGCAATGAATGACCAAAAATGATGAAAAAGTAAGCAATAAACTGCCAGAGGTTTAAATTTAAAGTTTAGGTTAGAAAAAACAGAAAAGAAAGGGAAATTTCAGAATATTGTAAATGGACCTTCTTCAGAGAACAACTAGGTTACAACCTATGGATGTTCTGCAGGAATTAAAGAAACTGAATTCCTGCAAGTTGAAGTAAAAAAATTGCACAGGTATTCCAACTTTTGTTGATTACTTAAAAAACCCTCAAACTGACTTAAAGCAGAGTTGGAACAGACTGTTACTACACCCCATGAAGTATTACACTGGAGAAAGTTGGAAAAGCAGGTCTCAGTTTCTACTGTCAAGTGGGATGGTCTAGGGTTCTTGCACTGGAGGCAGAGTTGTTGACTTACATTCTGAATTTGAAAAGTTACCACAGTTTGTTTTTTATATCAGTAAAAGGTAGCTACTTTGATAAACCAAAAATCTGGATAAAATTTTGTACATTCCTTGACTTTATTTTTTTTTAATTAGCCATCGTTTATTTGTTCTATGCCTTAATTATATGAAACATTAAAGACATTAAACTGCATGCATTTCCATAAAAACTGAAAATAACGGAGATATTTTAAAACTTTGGCCAGTAGTATATATGCACAACTTGATAACGACAGTAATTATCATTCCCCAACAGCTCAGAAACAACCAATTTAAAATAAGCACACACACAAAAATCAAATTACTCTAGAAGACTCATAATCTCACAACTTGCAGGTAAGTGCTATAATTAAGGCAGCACTGTTTATGAGATGGAAGCAGCATGAACAGAAAGTGAGGGGCAACAAACAAGATCTTAATTTTATTTTTCAGCAAATCCACAGTTGGGAGTTGACAAATACTGTATTTTTAATTTTTTAAATATATAAATGCTGAAAAATATATACTTACTTCTTTCAAGAAGAAAGGAAAGAAAAAAGGAAGGAAACAAAAGAAAATAAATCAGAATCACCCAATTCTATTAACAAGAATCAGTAATGGCCCCAAAAATAACTTGGAGAATTACTACTGCTTTGTGATTTCTATTCTATAACATAATGATTATTGTGACTTCGGAGTGTTGCACCACATGAAACTATTATTATAACTTTCAACCAAGCACTAAAAACGTTTGGGTTTATTGTAATATCTCACCCTTTAATAGCCCTCTTCAGGTATAATCAAATGTAGCAACACTGTGCTGTAAGTGCTTGGTGCCAAGTACAATCTGAACAGGGAGTGATGTATTACTTAAAATTAAGAAAACACACACACTATAATTAGGGTCTCCCCTTTCACCACAGCACTGACAACGATCTGACAGAGAAATGGGGTGTGCATGTTTATTCAAATGAAGTTCACCTGCTAAAGAAAAGTTAAAGGAGCAAAGATGTAGTAGTTCAGTGTAGTTCAAAAACAGATGAATTTAGCAACTGATCCAGTAAGAAATCTAGTCCTACCCCACCTTCATCTTATCTGCATCCTTATACAAAATTTTACAGTAACAAATGTAGTCCCCATCAGCCAGTGCGACCTCCAAAAGATTTTATCAGTAGTTTAAATAAGACCATCGATAAATGGGCCATATAAGGCAGCAACTTCTCCATTCTTTTTCTTCAACCACTTTGAGATAATTTTTATTTTCTCACTGGATTACAGCATTTATCTTAGAGCACAGTTTCTCAATCTTTGCAAGTTTGGAGCCCAGTTTTCTCTCTTTTAAGTTCATTGACGACCCACAAACAGAACCTGAACTGAATGTGATTAAAAACGTGGGGGAAGGGCATGTCCTCTTGGTGAAACAAGTGCAGTAAGGAGTGGGAAAAAATACTGCGCCACATTGTTGATCACTTCAGTGGACCAGAGATGTATCACATGTCACAACAAAGAGGGTAAAAATTGCAAATTAACTGTTGGAGCCAAGACATGATTGAACAGAATGAAGTGTGATTTTTTTTCTGCAGCTGATGGAGATGCTGAGTAGGATGGTGCTTTTGAGTGAGTAAAAGTAATTAGTAACTTTTTTTTTTTTTTGTTAATAGACATCTACTTACACCCCTGTATACTAAGGCAGTAGAAATTTTAGGCTTTGATATTAATGGAGAGTCAAGATTTTTTAGCAGTTTTTAGCTTTGAATAAATCAGCTTTAAATCTCCTTTTAAACATGATCACACAGAGAGTTGTGCTGTAATCTCTTTCACGCCAACATTACCAAGGACTGTATGTAGCATTTTAAACAGTTCACAGCTCAAGAAAAAAAAATGTATTCAGAAAAGTACTTCGTTGTACAGTATTTCTGATACATTCGCTTAACCAATGGCACTATAACAGAGGCCCACTGACTTCAAACATAACTCAGCTAGCTAGTGTGTATGTATCAAATTTACTCTGCAAGGAACTACTCAAAAACTAATTTATTTTTATAATTTTTACTTATGAATGTAATCTTTACTAAAACTCTATAAGCAGTTAATAAACCTCAATAGCACTAAACTTTGTATTATGGTTATTTTTTGCTTACCATTATTATGCTTTACTTTTTTTCTATTAGAAGGTTAAACAGGACCTAAATTGTAAAAATCCATCCATTTTCCAACCCGTTGAATCCGAACACAGGGTCACGTGGGTCTGCTGGAGCCAATCCCAGCCAACACATGGCGCAAGGCAGGAACCAATCCAGGGCAGGGCACCAACCCACCACAGGACACACACAAACACACCCACACACCAAGCATACACTAGGGATAATTTAGAATCACCAATCCACCTAACCTGCATGTCTTTGGACTGTGGGAGAAAACCGGAGTACCTGGAGGAAACCCACACAGACACGGGGAGAACATGCAGACTCTACGCAGGGAGGACCCGGCAAGCGAACCCGGGTCTCCCAACTGCGAGGCAGCAGCGCTACCACTGCGCCACCATGCCACCCAAATTGTAAAAATAAACCAATTATTTATTATTTAGATTAAGAACTCCTAAACATCTTGTAATGCTTGTGAAAATTAATTTTAAAAAGCCTCATAATTCTAAGACCAGTACCCAGTTTAACAGGAATTGTGATTTAGATGGAAAGATTGCACTTCCTCATTCTCAGAGTCACTTCATTAATAGAATATATATACCTTATAAAGGTAGTTTACACCTCAGGTCCTTCACAGCATCACAGTTTAATAACCTATCACATTTCTAGGGACTAGAGGCATTCAATTAACTGATTTATTCAAACCTGAAAATAGTTATTATTATGGAAGATTATTCATGCCAAAATTAAATGCAATCCAACGTGTTAACTACATTGTAATATAATATATATGCAAGTGGGTCATTTAATTTTGCCACGTTTTTATCGTGTCAAAATTAAAAACATATCCAAAATGATCAATTGCTTTTCACTAGAGAATGCAACTTTTAAATCAGTTTGAAATGCAATAAAAAAAGCATAATGCATTTTCTAAATTACGATTTCATCGTCTTAAATATCAAAAGAAGAGAAAAAACATAATACCTTGTTTTCACAGATAGTATGAATAAAAAGTTACAAAGAAATCAAGCTTGGTGGATGCTAACATGTATTAATATGTATAAAAAGAAAACAACTTTGGATAACAAACTAAAAGTAAACTTTTTCAGCGAGGCTGTAAACATACCTTTTTGCCATTTTGGTTAATCACTCCACATTATCGGAAATTATGCTTGCTGCCATAACACAAGTAAAGTGGAATGCCACTTTCCAGAACTGTTGATGCCCCTCGCCCAACACCTCTTGTCGCTGACTGATCATTTGATTATATTTAGCGTTGGTACGATTGAAGAGTGGTCCCGAATCAAAACAAAAAGCACATGGAGATGCCACTAAGAGAAATGTAAAACATCTGCTTTGTTTTTAGTTATGAAATGCAATCTAGGGACAAGAATTCAGATGCAATAAATATGCTTTTGTATCGCATTTCAAAAATGACATGAAAACTGATTGCCGTTGTGAAAAACAAACCATCATTTGGTTGATATACTGTTAATTTGGACATGATGAAGCCATGCCAATTAGACGCAATCCAAACTGTTAACTACATTGAAATGTAATGTATATGCAAATAGGGAATATCATTTTGGCACAAATGATCTTTAAAGTATATACAACTAACCTTTAAATATATCATTAATAAACTCGACTATAATAGACAAACAGAAGCGAAAGAACATAAAATACCTGCAGCCTACACACCTGTTACATACATACTCTATCAGATATGCACAAGTGAGTTAGCAATAAGGTGGTCTAACTCTGTTGTAATCCAATTTGGTATTTTTGCTTTACGTAATGTTATAGCACACATACATACTTTGTTTCAAATAGAGATGTTGAACAAGGAATACTGTACAGTACTACACAGAGAACTCTATATTGCAATTGTTAACATAAACCCATAAAGCAAACATATGTAAATTTGTTTAAAATGATATACTTCATCAAAACAGATAACCATAGGAAGTTTACATTTGAGCCCACTCCATTCATTTTATTTGATCTTATCCACGAGTGATTACTTAATTACCCAAAATGATAACATTTACATATGACCATCTGAGGTATTATGAAGCAATCCAAAACATTGTGTAAAAAAAGTCTGCAATCATCAGCATCACAACTTTATATCAAAAAGAAAATGCAGGCAGGCAGAAACAGTCAAGTACCATATTTTCTGAAAGACACATTCAGACAAAACTTTGGAAAAGAAACTGCAAAGCATTACAGCCAAATAAGAAACCTGCAGTGATGAAGAAAAATACTTTTTGTAATTACAAAATTGACATAGTATTGACAAAGGACTAAACCAACACCTAATATACCTATAAAATAAAGTCAAACAAAACACTGAGAAAATAGTATTGCAAAATTACTTACACTTTTACAAGGTAATAAATGATTATGTACCCAAAAAGGTATAATGTTTTAATTGAGATCAGTCTTCTGCCACAATTGGGTTGTCAATGTAATATATATCAAGTAGCTATAGTCTCCTTACTCCAAATAAAACTAGGTTACTCAGTTAAACATATGAAAATAAAGACAGTGAAATTTTCTTAAAAACTGATTGTGTGTGAGTAAGGGGGACAGATAATGCAATAAAATGCCCACAAAATCATGGAAAAATAGTTGCCAATGCTTAAATTAAGAACATAACAAAAGTGGTTAGAGAGAGAAGTACTGTACTCCAAGTGTAATAAAAATAAGAGGAAAATTGCTTTTAATGCCTAAACTGTAGTAATTACTGTGTGGTAATATTCAAGTTAAGAGGCGTTTACATGTTGTACTATTTTCAGAATTATCATTTGTATTTTGAAACACTGAATGAGTTTTAGCTTAATAAATACTTTACAGGAAGAAAGTGATTAAGTACAGATTTTGGTAAAAAGGAGGTACTTTGTCTGACAACAAACTGATAAAAAAAAATCTATCTATAGAAATGTATAAAAAAAGACGGTTACATATGTTGTTGAATCTACTTGTTTGAAAACGTACAGTACTTGCAATGCCCTGAACTTCCTGCTAGTCTGGTGGAGTTATACTCGAAAATGATCATCTCAACAGTGAAACATATAAACACACTTGAAAGCAGCTTGTATTTTCCGAATCAGTCAGCTTAATTACTGTGTGTGGTGAATTCACAAAGGTCTCCAAATTCAAGGGTATATGTATACAAAACCGAGGAGATTCTTCTGCAACAAGTAAAAAAGCCTATATGCAAGTAAGTTTTCCTCAAGTACATGAAATCAAAAAATCTTTTGAAATCACAACTTGCTCTTCTACTTGTCGCCTATTATTTAAAATAAAATAAGTGTCGCTGAGAAATACTTCTCCAAAAGGAATTTCTGCATTGACCAGTAATTTAAACCTGTCATGTGTCAACGTTAACTACCAAATCATTACTGAATATGTGTTTCCTGGTGAAGACAACAATATACAGGCAAATTATCAGGCATGACAATCGCATAATCGGCAAACAAATACGGTTTATGCATGTAAACTCAAAGATTAAGATTTGAACACATTATGAAGTCTTTATTAGTACAGGCCACGACTCTCCTGTGTATCTGTTACTTATATGTTGTTATTTTGTGAAGTCTTTCCCCCGTCAACATGGGGGGGAAAAAAGTTTTAGCTTACTATTTCCCATTTTTAATACTGGAGTTAACGCAGAGGAATCTGACAATTCGAAATGCTAGTGCTGTACAACTTAAAACAACTGAAAGAGCAAGAGTGAAACTGTGAATTAATATACTTGAGAAAAAGAAGCTGTAGAATAAACGTGTAAATCTTGCTTCTAGAAGAGAACTTTAGTATTATCTAGTACACGTTTCTTCTGAGCACAACTAAAACAAATGTTAAAGCACATTTAAGCAAGCACATGAATGCACGCTTAGAGTGACATGTATGATTAAAAAGAATGCCGTGTCTAACGAGAGTCCAGTGGCAAGATACTATGGCGACACACCGCGTAGGTGACGCGACCGGCACCGGTGCACTTGCCAGACATGACAACGCTGTCCAGAAAAAAAAATCATTTACCTTTGAAGAATTTAAGAGCCAGACTATACAGCTCTGGCAAAGGAAAGCCCCATTTCCTTTCCATGGTTTTAGATGTCTCGCCCTCCCCATCTCCTTCTAGCTGGTTCTGGACTTCTTTTCCGTGATCAACATGTGACTCTCTCGGTCGCTGGTTGTGTTCTTCCTCGCCCTCTGGATCAGGACTAAGCGTTAGTCCGTCTATAGAGACCTCTAGTCGACTGGAGTTACCGCTGTTTGGTTCAGAGCTGTGCAACTCCATCGCCATGATGCTTAGTGTCTCTGCCGGAGCAGCAGCCACGTACCAACTTCCGTTTCATTGCTCGCCGGAACTTCCGGGATCACTGACGGGTGTAGAAGGTGGGCTTGTCACACCGGTGCTATGGTTGAGGGGATGGGAGGGACAAGGCCGGAGCAGGCTTGTTATCAGATATTATGTCCGGGATTGCTTTTACATCCGCGTCGTTGGAACCTGCATTTCCGCATGCAAAGATATCGAGGTCTCAGTTTGTTTGTTTTCTTTTTTTTGTTATTTTTTTAAAATGCATTATGCTATGTGTGATATTTGTTTACTTAAGTAAACCTAATTACATTTATACAACAATAGTAAATTCTTGAGCAATACACTACTCTGTCAGTACTGGCCGCAGCTGCCACTGCTAACGCACTTTTTCTATCTGTTCATCCATTTCCAAACCGACTTGACTTGAGCAAGGTCGCATATTGTGTATAGTTTGTTCCTGCTTTAGTGCTCTACTGCCATCTACATGATTGGCGTACTTATTTAAATAATCGCCACAGTACATATTGTATTTGTAATTTGTAAATGATTTTTCTGTGTAAGACGTTGAGTTATGTACCTTTTCATGCTAATATCTGTAGCAATACCACCGCGCCACTCCCTCCATGCCTTTAAGCCATAGAACGAAATTAAGCTAAACCATCAATTTTAACAGGAATTCTTTTTTTTGGACATACAGTAAACACAGACTGGCGTCCTAGGCGTGATTAAGGAGCGAGTAAAGAAGAAACGAGCAACTCAAAAGAAGTTATAATCTACACGGGTTAAAAAATGTCCTTCACAATGAGAGTGATTTTAGAAACTGCCCTTTAAAATATTTTATGTTTGATTTATTGGTTATCACAGAATACTGATTTTATTGTATTTGTGTGGTTTTTGATTGATTGATAGATAGATAAGATACTTTATTCATTCCCTTAGGGAAATTTTGGTTAATGCTGCTGCTTCACTGGTCTATATACAGTACATTATATGTACAGTATTGGCACATTCTCTCATTGTGGTGTTCAAATGGGCATGCTTGGTTAATTGGCAATGCTCATCTTGGCTAATGGGAGAGGTTACTGGACAGTGCCCTCCCTTGGACTTTCTCTCTAATGTTGGATCCTGACTTGTACAAGATGTTGTTGGGATGGGTTCTGTTTCCTTACAACTTTGTAGTAGAAAAACTGGGTTTAAAATGGGATTGTTTATGATCTCTTCTATCTTATTTCTGTGTGTGTGGCCTTGTTTGATTGTTATTTTTTTTCAGTGTAACACAGCGGTTAATACTACTACATCATAAATCTAGATTCCTGGGTTCAAATCATCCTTTTTCCCCCCGAAAGAATTTTCTCATTGTATTTTAGTTGCTTTTTAAATGGAGAGTTTAGTAACGCTTGTGGTTGACAAGTACTCGATAACATGCCCATGATCTCCTTCTTGCAACTGAGAGGGCGTGGTGGATATTTGCTGACTGGCGGACCAACCACAAGCGTTACCTGGTAGGGGACAACCAACATAATCAGATTGCAATTCAGACATATGGATATAATACTCCGATCTACACCCTATCACTTAAGCCAGGGGTCCTCAATCATGGTCCTGGAGGGCTGCAGTGGCTTCAGGTTTTTGCTCCAACCCAGCTGCTTAATAAGAAACACTTATTGCTCAAGTAACACTTCTGCTTCACTTTAGTTGTCTCACTCGTTAAGATTTTGAACCCTTGTTGCTTATTTTAGTCTTAAGCAGCTGTATTCTTGGTTTTTAATTTCTCTTAATTAGAAATAATATGCAAATAACAAAATAGATCAACATTTCTCCATTTAGCTTGTTACCATTTACACCTGTGTATTTATCAAGCACTATTGGGTTTAATTAAATACTTGGAAGGAAAGTGAAGAGACAAAAGTAAAGGACCATTTTAGCCTTCAGGTCATTTGAATGATATCCATAGAAAGGGGAAGAAAATCTAGGAAATGTGAATTTCTGACATAGCAGAGTTAAAGCACTAACAGGCCATGAAATTAAATTATTGCCAAGAATTGCTTTCTAATTAAGCAACCGGGTTAGAACAAAAATCTGCAGCCACTGCGGCCCTCCAGGACTGTGATTGAGAACCTAATCCTAACTAAAGCAGCCACCGTGGCGTAATGTGTGAGGCATTGCCTGAGGCGCTGACGTCCGAAGTTCGATCACTGCAAAGGGAAGCAATTGTGTGTACACCTGATGAGCCCCAATTAGGACAATACATGCGTTGCGAATTCTTTATATTATTTGACATATACTCTATAACACACATATGAGAAAATACTAAAGGTTATTCATGTCCTGCTATACATACAGTAAAAAGGTTAAAGTTTTTGCTGTAGATCCTGAGGTTACACAGTTAAAATGCTGTGTCTTTACGCTACACAGGCAATATTTTATAACTCTAAACTTCTTTTCTTTTGGAAACAACCTTTAACATTTTTCCTTTTAAGGCCTTTCACTATCTCCATATGTTGTTTAGTCAAGAGAGTTGCAAGCGTTATGACTCAGGACAGAAAGGTAAGACAAGGGATAGAAAGAAAGGGTGGGAATTCAAGACAGGCCAAAAATGTACAGCTCAGTAATCCACTGTATAATGGTGGACACTACAAGGGATTGGTAGTCACATCAGGTGTCCCAGAAGTTATTTATATATGGACATGTTACAGCATGTTTGACCGTAGAACCACCACCAAGGGCCCATGAAGAACAGTATATGGTCCCTTGCAAAAAAATCTGCACCCTGTTATGCTTTTAAATATGACAGTCAGGAGGTTTTTAATTTTTTATAGGCAATTAGATGCCAAGAACCACTGCCTGACTGGGAAGAGTAGGACCAATGTGCAGTGCTGAAACTGGTTACAAGACCTGTATTTTAAGGATTCTTAATAGCACTAAACAAATTGTATTAACATTCACATCTTTGACTTTCATGACGTTTTCTAGCAACGTTACCTTTGCAAAAATTGTGAATTTTGTGTGTGTGTATACACTCACAGTTCCATGCAAAAGTTTGGATACACCTGACCAAAGTACATACTTTGACATCTGAGGTAAGAAATTGTAAATTACATTCTCCCATGTGTTTACTATGTAGTAGCTGTGTTAGCTGGCATTGTTAGGGCATTATTTTAACTTTACATTAAAGTGAGAACAATTTATTGTGCTTAGGCTCAATTTGTTATGAGACTGGATTCAGCTGTGAACTT
Organism: Polypterus bichir lapradei; assembly: GCA_026402145.1. NCBI lineage: Eukaryota > Metazoa > Chordata > Cladistia > Polypteriformes > Polypteridae > Polypterus > Polypterus bichir. Next base: position 10,132,667 of record JANRMT010062791.1, read on the forward strand.
ATTACTGCTAAAGTGAATAGAAGAGAACAGATTGCAAGTTGCAATGGCTTTGTAATGATGAGAGATTACATATGTAGCACCAAATTTTTAATAAATAACACTGGAGACAATAAGGCACCGCGGCGTGATGTGGAGCCATGACAAAAAAGAGAGAGAATTTTTTGCATAAGGAAGAAGTTACGTGAGATGAGCAGGAATCAAACTCATACCAACTGGTTTGAAGGCAAGTGCCTTAACTATTACACCAACATTATATCTTGCCTAGCACAGCTTCTTTGTCAACAGAACATACTGTAGAATTTCATGATATTCAGGAAGGGGCATTAAGATGCCATATATAATAAATATATAATATTTAATATATTATAAACTGGATTGTCTTTGAGTTATCCTCCAAATGTCTTGAGAAAGTCTGTGCAGCCATTTTTGCATGACAAAGAATCATTTCTGAACAGTTTCATTTTTAGCATGAATGTCACACAGAGAGGTGTTATCATATACACTGGGATAATTGAAGAATTTGGTTCCTGATCCATCAGGTAGGACTGAGGTGTCTCTCAAATCAATCTCGATTACCCTGCAATAGTTCCTCCATTCCTACTGTTAAGCCCTTGAAATCTGTTAAAAAGAGCAACAGTGTAGAACATGCTACTTTTAAAGTTTTTCTGTCCTTACTAGTCCGCCTTTTTCCTCTCACTCGTTCTTGCTCTCTTTCTCTCTCATTCTCACTGTTTCTTTTTTTCTGTGACTGACTCACAGTTATTTAGCAATACTCTTGTCTTTATTCTTGGCTCCTACTCTGCTCAAGACAAAAGGCTCCTTTTATTTGCTGTCTGACTTCATCTATAAGCAATCAGATTGGTGAAATTTGAGTAGGGTGGAGAATAGTGGAGTTACTTGTTTGCTTAAGTAACAGGGGAGACTGTTTTTGTATTACTTTGCACTGGGAAGAAGACAAAGCTATACGAAATAATGCATTTATTATAAAACATATACAGTACCATACAAACGTAGAGTTACACTAAGTATGAAGGAAAAACAAAAGCAAGCCTCTATTTATGTTATGATCTTTTCTGTATAGATAATACTTGTCTAATAGGTTCAGAGGCTCACTCACATCTTCCACCTTTTGTATACATGCTAAGGCAGTCCTCCTATTTGTGCCCCTCGGCCTAAGTCATCTTCTCTCTGTACACTCAGAAAAGAGTTCCCACTAAAGATGCTTTACACTCCTCTCAGAAATACACACAGTATTATAGGTAGCCCTTCCTTGTCTAAAGGGATTTCAGGCTAGACCTCCTTATAGTAGCCCATGGTGACCTTGTACTCCAAACATTTAAGGGGTACAACTTCATGGCATTGTTCATGCTTTTAATTATTTTAAAGTCAGAGGCCATGTGCTACTCTGCCAGCTCATTGGTTTAGAATTGGCTCCCCTCTGGTACTCATTAACCTTGCCTTTAAATGGACAGTTTGGCCTCAATTTTTCTAGCAAGGGAATGTTTGACACCCCTGCCTAGTATCTCTCTCTTTCTCTCTCTACCTCACTGCCTCTTTAGTTAGAAAGTCACACATGCATGAAATCTAAAAGACACCTGCATCCTCAGACTCTGAGCACTCCCCATGCACTCCTTTTTAGTTTCCAGAAGTGATATATGATGAGGTGTAGCCCACTCTGATAGCATTATATACTGTATACAGTATGTCATAACTCCACTACGTCCTTTTGAAAATGAACAGTTGTTCAACACCTTTTCAAGATCAACTCATAGCTTTTTAAATTCTAAAGTAAGAAAATAAATATGTGACGGTTCAAAGCTCTTTGCTGTCAAATAAAAATATGCATCAGGCAAACATTTTACAATAACTCTTCTATGTTATTATTATACAGACTGTCATTTAACTCACACCCAAGGTGGTGGCCGAAGGCGGGGACCTTGGCGGTGTGATCCTCGGCTACAGAAACTGGCTCTTGGGACGTGGAATGTCACCTCTCTGAAGGGGAAGGAACCTGAGCTAGTGCGCGAGGTCGAGAGGTTCCGGCTAGATATAGTCGGACTCACCTCGACGCACAGCTTGGACTCTGGAACCAATCTCCTTGAGTGGGGCTGGACTCTCTACCACTCTGGAGTTGTCCCTGGTGAGAGGCGCCGAGCAGGTGTGGGCATACTTATTGCCCCCCAACTTGGAGCCTGTGCATTGGGGTTTACCCCGGTGGACGAGAGGGTGGCCTCCCTCCGCCTTCCCCCCGATCTGAACCCGAGCGGTGTTTTGTTATTGGACTCCTGTGCTCGTCACGGATTGTCTGTAACAAACACCATGTTCAAGCATAAGGGTGTTCATATGTGCACTTGGCACCAGGACACCCTAGGCCTCAGTTCGATGATGGACTTTGTGGTCGTGTCATCGGACTTGCGGCCATATGTCTTGGACACTCAGGTGAAGAGAGGGGCAGAGCTGTCAACTGATCACCACCTGGTGGTGAGTTGGCTTCGATGGTGGGGGAAGATGCCGGTCAGACCTGGTAGGCCCAAACGTGTTGTGAGGGTCTGCTGGGAATGGCTGGCAGAGTCCCCTGTCAAAAGTGGCTTCAACTCCCACCTCCGGCAGAACTTCAAACACGTCCCGAGGGAGGTGGGGGACATTGAGTCCGAATGGGCCATGTTCCGTGCCTCTATAGTTGAGGCGGCTGACCGGAGCTGTGGCCGCAAGGTGGTCAGTGCCTGTCGTGGCGGCATTCCCCGAACCCGTTGGTGGACACCGGCGGTGAGGGATGCCGTCAAGCTGAAGAAGGAGTCCTATAGAACCTTTTTGTCCTGTGGGTCTCTGGAAGCAGCTGATAGGTACCAGCAGGCCAAGCGGAATGCGGCTTCGGTTGTTGCTGAGGCAAAAACTCGGGCATGGGAGGAATTTGGAGAGGGCATGGAGAACGACTTATGGACGGCTTCGAGGAGATTCTGGTCCACCGTCCGGTGTCTCAGGAGGGGGAAGCAGTGCGGTGTCAACACTGTATATGGTGGGGATGGTGCGCTGCTGACCTCGACTCGGGACGTTGTGGGTCGGTGGGGGGAGTACTTCGAAGACCTCCTCAATCCCACTAACATGCCTTCCAATAAGGAAGCAGAGCCTGGGGACTCTGAGGTGGGCTCTCCCATCTCTGGGACTGAAGTCACCGAGGTGGTCAAAAAACTCCTTGGTGGCAGGGCCCCGGGGGTGGATGAGATACACCCAGAGTTCCTTAAGGCTCTGGATGTTGTAGGACTGTCTTGGTTGACACGTCTCTGCAACATTGCATGGACATTGGGGACAGTGCCTCTGGATTGGCAGACCGGGGTGGTGGTCCCCCTCTTTAAAAAGGGGGACCGGAGGGTGTGTTCCAACTACAGAGAGATCACACTCCTCAGCCTCCCTGGAAAAGTCTATTCGGGGGTTCTGGAGAGGAGGGTCCGTCGGATAGTCGAACCTCGGATTCAGGAGGAACAGTGTGGTTTTCGTCCTGGTCGCGGACAGTGGACCAGCTCTACACCCTTAGCAGAATCCTGGAGGGTGCATGGGAGTTTGCCCAACCAGTCTACATGTGTTTTGTGGATTTGGAAAAGGCGTTCGACTGTGTCCCTCGGGGAATCCTGTGGGAGGTGCTCCAGGAGTATGGGGTACCGGACCCCCTGATAAGTGCTGTTCGGTCCCTGTACAACCGGTGTCAGAGCTTGGTCCGCATTGCCGGCAGTAAGTCAAGCCCGTTTCCAGTGAGAGTTGGACTCCGCCAGGGCTGCCCTTTGTCACCGATTCTGTTCATAACTTTTATGGACAGAATTTCTAGGCGCAGCCAGGGTGTTGAAGGGGTCCGGTTTGGTGGACTCAGGATTGGGTCACTGCTTTTTGCAGATGATGTTGTCCTGTTTGCTTCATCAGGCCGTGATCTTCAGCTCTCTCTGGAGCGGTTCGCAGCTGAGTGTGAAGCGGCTGGGATGAGAATCAGCACCTCCAAATCCGAGACCATGGTCCTCAGCCGGAAAAGGGTGGAGTGCCCTCTCAGGGTTGGGGGTGAGATCCTGCCCCAAGTGGAGGAGTTCAAGTATCTCGGGGTCTTGTTCACGAGTGAGGGAAGAATGGACCGTGAGATTGACAGGCGGATCGGTGCGGCATCCGCAGTGATGCGGGCTCTGCATCGGTCTGTCGTGGTGAAAAAAGAGCTGAGCCGTAAGGCAAAGCTCTCAATTTACCAGTCGATCTACGTTCCTACCCTCACCTATGGTCATGAGCTATGGGTAGTGACCGAAAGAACGAGATCGCGAATACAAGCGGCTGAAATGAGTTTCCTCCGCAGGGTGTCTGGGCTTTCCCTTAAAGATAGGGTGAGAAGCTCAGTCATCCGGGAGGGGCTCAGAGTAGAGCCGCTGCTCCTCCGCATCGAGAGGAGTCAGATGAGGTGTTCCGGGCACGTCCAACCGGGAGGAGACCCCGGGGAAGACCCAGGAAAGGCTGGAGGGACTATGTCTCCCGGCTGGCCTGGGAACGCCTTGGGATTCTCCCAGAATAGCTGGAAGAAGTGGCCGGGGAGAGGGAAGTCTGGGCCTCTCTGCTTAAGCTGCTACCCCCGCGACCCGATCCCGGATAAGCGGAAGAGGATGGATGGATGGATGGAGACTGTCATCTAACATAGCAGCATGAAAATCATTCCACCTATGCAACTGTACAGTTTATTATTGTGCTAAAGGTTTGCCTCTACACATGCTGAGACAAAGAGCCAAGGGTCTACCTACTTTCATTTCTCACATATTCTTGCTAACCTATCAAATTTAATCCTTCTGCACCCAATCAGTAGATAAATTGATGAAAAATGTAATAACTTGCTCAAAGCTAAACACAGACCACCATTTCAAGAAAAAATAAAAATCTTTACAGAAGTTTTATCAGTCATAATATAAAGTATGGCACTGCATGTTTAAACGTAGAAGAGGTACTGTCAGTTGAACACATGTCTTTATTCTTCAGATAATATTGTAGGGAATGGAGGTTGGGACACTGGCTTTAGAAATGAGTCACTCCGATAGGGTATTAGATGATAACAGGACGGTCTGCAGATTTTAGTGTAGACAGACAACTGTGGCAAGGCAGCTTGTTGAGATCTTACAGGATGATCTCTGGGCTTGGTCAATTTATATTAGAGTGGTACCATATTTATCTTTTACCTTTTTTTCCTCTATTTATTTATTTATTTCCTCTATTTTGCTGATCACTTCTACCACTTTCTTTTATGTGGAATTGCTCCCTGTACACTTTTTATTATTTTTACTACTTGATATGGATTTTTACACTCCGAGACTCGCCTATTCAAGTAGTCAACTTAAAGCACTGAGAAGAAATGCTCACGCCGGTGTGGTTCCCTGTTTACCCGACGAGGTAAGAAGACGATATCGGGGCAGCCGAGCCGGTGCAAAGATAAAAGATAGGAAAAAAGCCAGGCAACTTGAGAGAAAATGGCATTATAAACTGTCGGTGCCTTCTGTGATCCTGGGAAATGTGAATTCATTACCAAATAAGATCGACGAATTGGCTCTGCTGGTGAAAAATGTCAGAACCTACAGAGAATGCATCTTGCTGTGTTTTAGTGAAACGTGGCTAACAACTACCATCCCAGATGCTAACGTGGAGCTACCCGGGTTTAGCACAGTTAGAGCGGACAGAGACACAAGTACCTGCGGGAAGAAGAAAGGAGGAGGATTTGCTCTGTATGTCAATACAAAGTGGTGCAACTCAGGACATGTAAACGTTAAAATCTCCAATTGCTCCAGGGACATCGAACTGTTGGCCGTACGTTTGCGTCCCTATTACTTGCCCAGAGAGTTTGGACACGTGATTGTTGTTATTGTTTACATCCCCCCTCAAGCGAACGCGGAGATAGTGAGTGACATCATCCATTCCGCAGTTGCTAAGTTACAAACGCAGCACCCTGAGGCACTTGTGCTAACCGCTGGAGACTTTAACCATGTAACGCTGGATAAAACCATGCTGGTGATCAGCATGAGCTCAAGCGCGTGCAGAAGGAACTACGAGTCCAGCTCAGGGCAGCGAAGGAGCAGTACAGGAGAAAGCAGGAGCAGAAGTTGCAGAATAACAGCATGAAGGAAGTGTGGGATGGGATGAAGATTATCACTGGCTGCAGCTCGAAGCGGGGTGCCACCATCGAGACAGACGTGGAGAGAGCAAACCAAATGAACAACTTCTTTAATAGGTTTGATCACCCTAACCCACTCTCATCTCGGAGTACTGCATCCTCCAACCAACCTTCTGTTGATAACAGCATAGGTGAGACATCCCCACCCACAATTACTGCAGCCCATGTGAGCAGAGAGCTGAGAACGTGCCAGCAAAGCAGCGGGTCCAGACGGTGTATTTCCACGACTGCTGAAGGCCTTTGCGTTGGAACTGGGGAGTCCTCTACAGCGCATCTTCAACCTGAGCCTGGAACAGGGGAGAGTCCTGAGGCTTTGGAAAACATCTTGTATCACCCCAGTCCCAAAGGTATCATGTCCTAGTGAGCTGAATGACTTCCGGCCTGTTGCTCTGACGTCACATGTGATGAAGACCATGGAGCGGCTGCTGCTTCACCACCTGAGGCCACAGGTCTGCCACGCCCTTGACCCTCTGCAGTTCATATACCAGGAGAGGGTGGGAGGGGAGGATGCCATCATCTATATGCTACACCGATCCCTCACCCACTTGGACAGAGGCAGTGGTGCTGTACGAATTATGTTTTTGGACTTCTCTAGCGCCTTCAACACCATCCAACCTCTGCTCCTTAGAGACAAGCTGACTGAGATGGGAGTAGACTCACACCTGGTGGCATGGATCGTGGACTATCTTACTGACAGACCTCAATATGTGTGTCTTGGGAACTGCAGGTCTGACATTGTGGTCAGCAACACAGGAGCGCCACAGGGGACTGTACTTTCTCCGGTCCTGTTCAGCCTATATACATCAGACTTCCAATATGACTCGGAGTCCTGCCGTGTGCAAATGTTTGCTGATGACACTGCTATTGTGGGCTGCATTAGGAGTGGGCAGGAGGAGGAGTACAGGAAGCTAATCAAAGACTTTGTTAAATGGTGCGACTCAAACCACTTACACCTTAACACCAGCAAGACCAAGGAGCTGGTGGTGGATTTTAGGAGGCCCAGGCCCCTCATGGACCCTGTGATCAACAGTGTTATTCTCAGACAGAAAAGTAGCTTCAGCGACAGACTTTTGTCACTGTCCTGCTCCACTGACAGACTGAGGAGATCGTTCCTCCCCCAAACTATGTGACTCTTCAATTCCACCCGGGGGAGTAAATGCTAACATTACCCAAAGTTATTGTCTGCTTTATTACTCAAAGTTATAAAGCTGTTGTCTGCTTTTACATGCATTTTTATTACTATTTAATTTAATTTTTTTTTTTTTGTTTTGTTTTTGTATCAGTATACTGCTGCTGGATTATATGAATTTCCCCTTGGGATTAATAAAATTTATAAAGTATCTATCTATCTATCAAAAGATTTTGTGGGCCGTTTCTTAAAGTTTCATTCTTTCCTTGGGCAGTCTGGAGTTATGAGCCATGGTGTGATACAAGAAGGAGGTGTAGGAATTATATATATGGAATTAAGGACGAACTATTGTTCAATGCCTGTTAGACATGTATATTATATGCTCCCTATCACATTTGTATTATTATTGTTAAACATCCCTGCCTTTACTTTCTCTTACTTGGTTTTGCTAATGCAAAGCCGAAGGTTGCTCAACTCACATCATTCAATAAAGATATTTACTAGGACTCTGTATTTCTCCAACTGCTCATAATTTATACACATAATGATTGCAGAGTTGTCTGAAAGCTTTTGCAGATGGCAAATCTCCAAACTATTGTTAATATTACTACTACTACATGTTGTGGCGGACGACCGGGACCCATACCCGGCCAGGACGCCCCTTTGACACTGGGGCTGGTGGAGCAGCCGTGGGATGCACACTGTTTCCACCGGAATGCGTGGTGTCAGCTCTCCTGGGTTACATCAGGGCCACATCCATGGGACTTCAGGGCTCAGACCTGTTAGGCTCCGTGGCCACCACCCGGAGGAGCTGCACGGCTTAATGAGCCCGTGTGGGCTGGAATGCAGTGAAACCCGGAAGTGCAGCCTAATTAGGCCAATTACCACCTGGAGCACTTCCAGGAGGGTTATAAAAGGAGCCTGTGGCCACTACTTAGGGCGCCAGAGTTGGGAGGAGGAGGAAGAAGAAGAAGAGTGTGTTTTTGGGTGTTTTTCTTTTGGTGTTTTTGGGACTGTGTAGGGCCTGTGAGACATGGAGAAGACGCACCCCATGCTGAAGATAAGAGTAAAATCTTTTTGTTTATTTTTATATGTGCCTCCGGTGTCAGTCTGTGTCAGGCCATCGCCTGTATAGCGCTTTTGCCACAATGTCCAGAGTGAACAGGTCTGGAAACAGGACAGTTTCTTGCATGGCCTCTCTGTTGCTGAATATTCTGCACACAGCTCTGGAGTCTCGCTAACATGTTACGTAGGAAATAACCGCCTTCATTAATGACAGAATATAAACTAAGTTTAAGTTCTGTATGGTGTTGAGGCAGCTGGAAAAGACAAAAGATTAGCCTGACACTGCTGCCTGACCCAACCAGATAGAAATAGCACTGAGTAGTGGGCAGATGGTGGCATCCTGCACTATAATGTGTGCATGTTAGGCAGCCTGCAGGGGCTTATGTGCTCTTTTTACCTAAGGTTTAAGAGAGTTGAACCATAAGCTTTTGCTGAGTTTTGACTTGATATGAGATGTTAAGACTACTGGCAACAGCTATTTGTTATCCAAGCCAGAAGTTCTTTTGTGTATTTGGGTGGTTCCGTGTTTATTATAAAATATATATCATAATGTTTGTGACAAAGACACATCTTTCCTTGATTTGTTCCACAGTTTAAAATTACAAACCAACCAATTCAGACGTGATTAAAGCGCACATAGCACTTTATATATATATATATATATATAT
>JANRMT010062791.1:10141806-10221939 GCA_026402145.1 Polypterus bichir lapradei
CACTTTATATATATATATATATATATATATATATATATATATATATATATATATACTCAGCAAAAAAAGAAACGTCCCCTGACTTTCAACTGTTTTTACTTTCAGTAGACTTAATGTGTAAATATTTGTATGAACACTAAAAGAGTCAACACCATAAGACATAAACTAAAAATGTTTCACAATGTGTCCCTGAATGAAGGGAGGCTCAAAATCAAAAGTACCAGTCAGTATCTGGTGTGGCCACCAGCTCCTTGAAGTACTGCAGTGCATCTCCTCCTCATGGACTGGACCAGATTTGTCAGTTCTTGCTGTGAGATGTTACCCCACTCTTCCACCAAGGCACCTGCAAGTTCCTGGACATTTCTGGGGGGAATGGCCCTAGCCCTCACCCTGCCATCCAACAGGTCCCAGACGTGCTCAATGGGATTGAGATCTGGGCTCTTCGCTGGCCATGGCAGAACATTGCTGTCATTCAGAAACTCACGCACTTTTTATTTTTTATTTATTTTTTTTTTTTCCTTTTTTATTAATTTTATTACAATCCATACAAAGCAATCAAGTTTTTACAAAGAGAAAAATTAAGAACAGATCGATCCCCACCCCTGAGAGAGAGAGCAAGCCAAACAGCGTTAAATTTAAGACTTGGAGAGATACCTAAATTAATAAATTCTCTGTGCCTTTTGAACTTATTTTAAAATATTACTGATTAGATCCTGCCATGTTTTGAAAAAAGTCTGTACGGATCCTCTAACTGAATATTTGATTTTTTCCAACTTCAAATAATATAACACATCGGTTTCCCACTGACTTAAAAGAGGAGAGTTTGGGTTCTTCCAGTTTATGAGAATAAGTCTACGTGCCAAAAGTGTAGTGAATGCAATCACAATTTGTTTGTCTTCCTCCGCTTTAAACCCATCTGGAAGAACACCAAACACAGCTGTTAATGGGTTTGGAGGGATTGTAAGTCCAAGGCTATCTGAAAGGTAATTAAAAATGTTTGTCCAGAATAATGTTAATTTGGTGCAGGACCAGAACATGTGACCTAGTGAGGCTGGGACTTGGTTACAACGTTCGCAGGTTGGATCATGCCCTGGGAACATTTTGGAGAGTTTTAGTCGAGACAGATGTGCTCGATATATAATTTTGAGTTGTATAATTGTATGCTTTGCGCATATGGAGCTCGAGTGAATTCTCTGCATTGCTACTTTCCACTCCTTTTCTGATATATTAATTGAAAGATCTTTTTCCCAGTGTCCTCTTGGATCTTTAAAAGGGAGGGATTGTAAAATGATTTTATATATTGTAGAGATGGAGTCTAAATCCTTGAGATTGAGCAATATTTTTTCCAGCATGGATGAGGGTGCAAGATGAGGAAAATCTGGAAGGTTTTGTTTAACAAAGTTTCTGATTTGAAGATAGTGAAAGAAATGTGTAGCTGGAATGTTAAATTTGGAATGTAATTGCTCATAGGATGCAAAGACGTTGTCTATATAAAGATCTCTAAGCAAGTTAATTCCAAATTTTTTCCAAATATTAAAAACTGCATATGTTTGTGAGGGTTGAAAGAGGTGGTTCTCTTGCAGGGGTGCCACAGATAGAAGCTTCTCCGTCTTAAAATGCTTTCTACATTGGTTCCAGATTCTAAGTGAGTGGAGCACAATTGGGTTATTAGTGTATTGCCGATAACGTGTGTTTATTGGAGCACAGAGCAAGGAATACAACGAAGTACTGCAGGAATTTAATTCTATTGCGGACCAAGCCTGTGTATGTTCTTCTATTTGTGTCCAGGTTCTTATCGCCTGTATATTTGCTGCCCAGTAATAAAACTGGAAGTTAGGTAGAGCCATGCCGCCTTCTGCCTTTTGTCTTTGTAGGGTCGCTCTTTTGATGCGTGGATGTTTTGAATTCCAAATAAATGAGGTTATTGTCGAATCTAATTGCCTAAAAAATGATTTATTAATGTATATTGGGATGTTTTGAAATAAAAAAAGGAGCTTAGGAAGAATATTCATCTTAACAGTGTTAATTCTTCCAGCTAGTGTGAGATGAAGGGTTGACCATCTATGCAAGTCTTGTTTAATTTTTTCCATGCAAACGGCGAAATTTTGTTGATATAGAGCTTTATATTTACTTGTGATGTTTACCCCTAGGTATTTAAACTGTTCTGCAATGATAAATGGTAGGGTATCTAATCTAATATTATATGCTTGAGAGTTCACTGGAAAGAGTACACTTTTATTCAGATTAATTCTGAGACCAGAGATCTTTTGAAATTCTGTGAGTGCTGCTAAGACTGCAGGTACAGAATTTTCTGGGTCTGATATATACAGTACCATGTCATCTGCATATAATGAGATTTTCTGTTCCAGTCCTTCTCTGCTAATCCCCTTTATCTGATCAGTATTTCGACAATGTATTGCCAGTGGTTCAATGGCAATCGCAAACAGCAGCGGTGACAAGGGGCATCCTTGTCTAGTACCACGTTCTAGTTTAAAGTAGTCTGAGCAAATGTTGTTGATGCAAACTGAAGCTTCTGGGTTAGTATACAGTAATTTAATCCATGCACAGATGTTTGGGCCAAACCCAAACTTCTCCAATATAGTAAAAAGGTATTTCCATTCAATCATGTCGAATGCTTTTTCTGCATCTAATGATAATAATATTTCTGGGGTGTTTGATTTAGTTGGTGAGTATATTACATTAAACAGGCGTCGAAGATTGGAAGATAAGTGCCGGCCCCCAATAAATCCAGTTTGGTCTTGTGATATTACCGAGGGGAGCACTTTCTCCACCCTTCTGGCTAAAATTTTTGAAAGTATTTTAACGTCGTTATTCAGAAGTGAAATTGGTCTGTATGATGCACATTGTAATAAGTCCTTATTTTGTTTTGGAAAGACAGTGATTAGTGCTTGGCGAAAGGTTTGTGGAAGAGATTGGTTATCTCTGGCTTCGGTAAATGTTGCTAATAAGAGGGGGGCTAGCTGAGCGGAGAATTTCTTGTAAAATTCTGCAGGGTAACCATCAGGGCCTGCTGCTTTCCTACCTTGGAGTGATTTTATAGCATCTAGTAATTCTGATAACATCAGAGGTTTATCAAGTTCCTCCGCACTACAAGCGTCTATTTGAGGTATCTGTAATGTATCCAGAAATGCATTAGATTGTGTATTGTCTTCCTTAAACTCAGTAGTATATAGGGATTTATAGTAGTCTCTGAAAGTGTGCATTATATTTTGGTGTTCGACGATTTTATCTCCGTTCGTACTAGTGATTACCGAGATTGCGTTGCGCACTTCTTGCTTGTGAATTTGTTGAGCTAAAAGCTTATTAGCTTTCTCCCCATGTTCATAGTAATGATGTCTGGATTTGTAAATTAGTTGTTCAGTTTCTTTAGTTGTCAAGAGGTTTAATTCCGAATGTAGAGCCTGCCTTCTCCTATGTAGAGTCTCGCTTGGTAGTCTGGCATGTTCTTCATCTATTTTAGTAATTTCGCTTTTTATATCTGCTACTTTCTTGGCCTCGGATTTATTTCTGTGGGAAAGATATGAGATAATCTGTCCTCTTAAGAAGGCCTTAAGAGTTTCCCAGAGTATCCCTGCAGAGATCTCGGGGGATGTATTTGTCTCTAGAAAGAATTTGATTTGTTTGGATATAAATTCAGTACAATTCTCATCAGCTAATAGAAGCGGGTTGAGGCGCCATCTGCGGGGTGAGTGCATGGGGCTTAGTAATTTTAGCTCCAAGATCATAGGTGCATGGTCAGAAATAACAATAGCATCGTATTTGCAAGATTTAATCTTAGGCAAGAAGTTATTGTCTATAAAGAAGTAATCGATCCTTGAGTAACAATGATGTACTGGTGAGTAGAAAGAATATGTTCTTGAATTTGGGTTTAAAAACCTCCAGGGGTCTGATAAGTTGTGATCAGTTATAAACTTTGTAATTATTTTTGCAGTGTTAGATGCCGTTCCCCCTGTGGAGGAAGTCCTATCTAAAAGTGGATTCATAACACAATTAAAATCCCCAGCCATTATAACTTTATGAGTGTTCAGATTGGGAATGGATGCCAACAAATTTTGTATAAATTCCTTATCATCAACATTAGGTGCATAAACATTTATCAAGATCATTTTACAGTTAGATAAGTCTCCCATAACCATTACATATCTCCCTTCAGGATCCAATACTACATCTGATGCTACAAATGGAACAGTTCTATGTATGAGAATTCCCACACCTCTAGTTTTCTTCGTAAAGCTAGAATGGAACATTTGGCCAGTCCAGTCTTTTTGCAGCCGGAACTGATCCTTGCTTATTAAGTGAGTTTCCTGTAAAAATACTATTTTAGCATTTAGACCTGTTAGGTGAGAGAGTACTTTCTTTCTCTTTAATTCGTGATTCAGGCCTTTAACATTCCAGCTTACGAAGTTAACTGTCCCATCATGGAGACACTGATTCTGAGTTTTTGATGTCATTTTATAGTCTTATTATAATTATAAAGACTGAGAGGATAGATTAGGTATAGATCTGGCCTGCTCTCTTTCTCTCCCCCCCTTAACCCCCCACCCTCCCTTTTTGCCTCCCCAAGTGAGGCTAAAACCCACTTCACATAGTCCCAGTCCTCTGACATACCCAGAGACAGAGTACGTCCAAAGCAAAACAAGCTCCAATGCAGCGGCGCTTAAGGGTTAAAAGATAGAGATATCTCTAAAAAGAAAAAAAAAAAAAAAAAAAAAGAAAAGGAAAAAAAAGGAGTTTTACACTTAAAATATATATATAGTCTTCAGCAATTTTAGTGCATTAAGATGATACACCCAGATAATAAACCCAGGGGATGGTATTAAAAATGTGTCCAGAAGAAGCATAACCAGTCTTAATGCAGTAATAGCAATAACAGTAAACCTAGGGTATGATATTGAACAGTCTCGTTTAGGGAAGAGATGAGATAATTAGAAAAGAAAAAGAGAAAAATAAATAAATAGATAAATAAGTAATTAAGCACAATAAAACATAAACATATAGCGCCCTAGTAATACTAAGTAATAATGAGAATATATGCTGATAAAAACCCGTATTTTAAAACGAATAGATCAGACAAAAGATTATTAATCTTTGCTTCATCTTTCTAACCGCCATGACTCACTATTATGTATCAGAATAGTCCCGGGATCAGCTTTCTTAATTCTTTTTCTGCCTCTTCCTTGCTAGCGAAGACATAGAATTGACCCTGCCATTCCACTTTCAGTTTTGCCGGATACAAGAGGCTGTATTTGATGTTGGCTTGCCGTAGCCGCTGTTTAATATTATAGAAGGATGCGCGTTTAGTAGCTGTTGCTGGAGAGAAGTCAGGGAAGATAAGAATGTGGTTATTTTCAAATATAATATCTTCCTTGTTTCGGAGGAGTGCCATCACCTCTAGCTTAAATGATAATCGTTCAAAACGAACTATAAAAGATCTTGGTCGGGGTCTGACGGTGTTTGGTCCGCGTACGCGGTAAGCCGCTGCTATCTCAAATTCTGCTTTAAAGTCGTCCCCGATTATTTTAGAAAAAAGTTCAGCTGCGAATTTCACAGGGTTTGAACTTTCTCGATTCTCCGGCAGACCTTCAATTCTGACATTATACCTTCTACTGCCATCTTCTAAAGCAGCCAGTCTGTCTCCAAGTTTTTCTCCGAGTTTTTTGCATTCGGAACTGACATTTATTGCTCTTTCTTCGGCACTGGCAGCTGAATGTTCGACCATTTCAATCCGATTCGTGAATGTCTCCTTGAGATGCTCCAATTGATCAGTAAGCGTGCTCAGTTTAACCGCGTTTTCCTGAATGCGCTCTTCAATTTTACCCAGCACCTGTCGAAGCTCAAATTGCACCTCTTGACGCAGCCTTTCATTTGCCTGTTGGAATTCCTGTCGCAACCTTTCATTTGCCTGTTGGAATTCCTGTTGGAATTCCTGTCGCAACCTTTCATTTGCCTGTTGGATTTCCTGTTTCAGTCTCTCATGTGCCTTTACCCTTGCTATCTCATTAGCCTTCTCGCTTTTCTTTATGTCTTGCGCGAGCTCAACGAGCAACACCTTCAGTTCAGATAGTTCAATTGTGCTTTCTTGTACCGTAGATGAAGCAGCAGACTTTGCTGTAGCCGGCGTCCCCGCTGCTACAGGCTCGCGTAGTTGCGCAATTGAAGCCGCGGACTTCGAGGCCCTTTCCAGTTTCATGTGATCTTCTCCAATCGGCGAGCTATCCAGATCTGCACTCACGATCGCACCTTCGCTCCCCTTTTCGCTCTCAGCCGGCGACGATGTAGCGGACCGTGGTCCCGAGGAGTCTGTGCTTTCGCCCATCTGATCCAGGTCTGTCTCTGATAGGCCGTATCTGGAACCGGGGCTTGCTGATCGCAGCTTGGGTGTAGCTTTAGTTTTCGATTCTTTCGAACCCCCCTTCTTGTTGGCCATGTTTATATGTGCTTACATATACTGTAGCAGTCCCTCTCGGGTTGAATAAATACAGGATATCTCAAGATAATAAGCAAATAATATGAAAAATAACACCACTGCTAGCGGAGCTCCACTTCAGACGTCCATCTCTCGCATCGGACGAGACCAATACTTCCAAAACTCACGCACTTTTTGCCACTCCTGTCTGGTCCAGCGAAGGTGGGTTTGTGCCCATAGGCGGCGTTGTTGCTGGTGATGTCTGGTAAGGACCTGCCTTACAACAGGCCTGCAAGCCCTCAGTCCAGCCTCTCTCAGCCTATTGCGGACAGTCTGAGCACTGATGGAGGGATTGTGTGTTCCTGGTGTGACTCGGGCAGTTGTTGTGGCCATCCTGTACCTGTCACGCAGGTGTGATATTCGGATGTACCGATCCTGTGCAGGTGTTGTTAAACGTGGTCTTCCACTGCGAGGATGATCAGCTGTCCTTCCTGTCTCCCTGTAGCGCTGTCTTAGGCGTCTCACAGTGTGGACATGGCAATTTATTGCCCTAGCCACATCAGCAGTCCTCATGCCTCCCTGCAGCATGCCTAATGCACGTTCACGCAGATGAGCAGGGACCCTGGGCATCTTTCTTTGGGTGTTTTTCACAGTCGGTAGACAAGTCTCTTTAGTGTCCTGCGTTTTTAGAACTGTGACCTTAAATGCCTACTTTCTGTAAGCTGTTAAAGTCTTAATGACCATTCCACAGGTGCATGTTAATTAATTGATTATGGTTAATTGAACATGCATGGAAAACATTGTTTAAACAATTTACAATGAAGATCTGTAAAGTTATTTGGATTTTTAAAACATTATTGTTGAAATACACAGTCCTGAAAAAGGGACGTTTCTTTTTTTGCTGAGTATATATATTGTCACACACGTGCACATGGGAGGCAGCTAAAGGGTAATTCCACGCCAGACCAGGGGGTGATGGAGTGCACTGACCTTTTTTCTCACTTTCCTGCAGACTGTTCACAGGAAATTCCGCCTGGCCCTAGTGACCTCACTTCCAGTGAAGAACCCATGACCGAAGAGACTTCCTGTTCCGGCCCTTTTGATGACGTCACGTCCGGGTCTGAACCTATGGAAGAGGACCTTTCTGTTTCTGCCCTTGATGACTTCTCTTCCATTTTCTGGCCTTTAAAGCCGCCATATTTGACTAACATCGTCAGTTCTGTTTTGGACTCCATTCTGAGCACATCAGTGCTAGCAATTTAAACATTTGCAGCCAAGAAATTTTATATGGGTGGCCGCCCAAAACCTTTTCATGACTCTTGTGTCTGCTTTTTGTGACTATATATATAAAGGCTTGTGCCTCCTCCAGACCGCGAGGGGGCGTCCGTCCTGGTTATGTTGGGGGCCTCGGGTAAAGGGCTTGGAAGCCCAGCCCTGTAGGGACCCGTGGCTACAGCCAGGCAGCGCCCCAGTGTCTGAATATCCCGGGAGCCCAGCACTTCCGCCACACCAGGAAGTGCTGTGGGAAGACTACAGGGGACACCCGGACGGCTTCCGGGTGCGCAGCCGGCACTTCCGCCACACTGGGGTGTAGCTATGACTGATTGCCGGGAAGCAGCTGGAGCCCATCCGGGTTCCCATATAAGGGGCCGCCTCCCTCCAGTCATGGGTGGATGTCGGGTGGAAGAGGACAGAGCTGGAGAGAGGACGGGAGGTGGCCAAGAGAGAGAGGCACAGTGACTGAGAGGCCTGGACTTTGGGGAATCGGTGCAAGAGGCACTGGGGGTGCACATGAGAACAATTTGTAAATAATATATTGTAAATAAACGGTGTGTGGTGGAACCATGTTGTCCGTCTGCCTGTGTCCGGGTCCCAGTCCACAATATATACACACACATATGTACATATACAGACACAAATTAACAAGTGTTTAATAGTACAATAGTGATCTAACATAATAAAGAGAAAATAACATGGAACAAACACTGACGCTTTCACACAAATTGTGTGCATTTTACATCGCAAAAGAAAGTGTATAATGGCAAAGAGTTTGAAATCAAGACCACTTTGATAAAATGTCTATGAAAAATAATGGTCTTTATATGGTGCACTGGACACTATTTGAAATTGCTTTACAGCTAAATATCTGCATAGCTGTTTGTATGTACTATATGTATTCTTCTTCCAGTTTACATACTGCAGGTCAGGGTACTCATAGTCTTATTGACAAATAGTTATACGTATCAAAAGTTGGACTAGCAATTCAAACATGTCCAAGAGCAGTTGAGAATGTTGACTATTAAGTGTAATTGGTTTCCATAAGTTTCTTCTGGAGCCATTGTTGCAGGAAGGTGGTTTTAGTTTGGTAGGCAGCGAACATGAGAAAGAACATGAGTAGCTCCATCATTTGTGAACTCTGTGGGTTTTATTAGTGTTGGCCTGGAGAAGCAATGTCTTGCACCTGAAGATGAGAACCAAATCTGGTTCTCGACAACCCTATAGGTTTTGTTGGGTCAGTGTGGAAAAAAAAATGGTTTGAGATGTGTGCCACAAGAACATATGTTTTGTGTCATCTGATTAGGCCCCTAATCCAGTAATATTTTTAAATGGTATCTTCATTGTTGGAATAAAGGAAAAGCTAATATAAGTGTTTTGAAAGCTATTCCATTCTAGCCGGCAGGATCATTATATTGGTATGTAAGCCTTCCATATAATTTGTTTAAATGTACTGTATAAAATACATATGTGCAAGATCACAATCCATTGTTTTTCTGCGGTACAATCAAAGATACTTTAGGTTATGAATTAGCTAAATATGCCCCTTGGCCACCTTCTAGCACTAATGAGCTTTAGCAATACTTAAAGTGTAGTTGAAGATTTTAAGTTCCAAATCTGCATTTAAAAAACTCTTTTGAGTATGGAAAATACCTGTATGTTGTATCTACTCAGTATAAGATACACTGCAAAACATCAGCTGGTTCAGTGATGCCTGTTTCTAAAGTGTTGCTTAACTCTGTTTTTTTGTGTTTTGAAGTGGTAGAGGCTTTTAGTTGGTTGGCTGAATGAACAGAGGTGTGATAGGGGTAGGATGTAAAAAGCTGATGAACACATTCATATCAGGAAGAAGCAAGTAGAGTTGGGAAAATTGATATAGAAGAAACATTGCACCTAAAAATCGCTACATCCTCAGATTTCTGAGCCTTATTTGGTGAAATACAAAGGAGATGCTGGGAGATCCCTGCAATTTCCCAAGATAGGTGCTGATCAGAAATACACAATTGCAATTTTTCTCCTTTTCCAAATTGACAAAGAAAATGTTTATATAACTCACTTTTTTCAATTCCCTGACCTGTTCCACTAAAGCAAACTTAATTTAAAAAATATTTATTAATTTATAGACGGCCAACAATGACCCCCAAAATTATGCTGAAGAACACATTAGGTACTAGTAACCTGAACCTCTACAAGGCTGAAACTCTACTTATTTGGCTGGCTAATAATTTGCCTGATCCCATGATAACAACAATGTTCTAAAAGTTACATGTTGGTGTGTATCAATAATTCAAAAAAGGTAATATTTTAAATTATTTGCATGCAGATTCTTTCACAGCCCAAGTAAAAAAAAAAAAGACAAGATAGTAATGTCAATTATTTCTGACATCATTATTATTATTAGTAATAGTAGTAATACTAGTATTTCAAGATCCACTGATATAGTGTAGGAATTACTAACAAGGCCTAATCTAATAATGTTCCTGGTCCATCATAAAAAGGCCTCAGTTAAAGCTGCCCATTATGATAATGTTACCACAACAATCAATTTGTTAAAAGTTATTTTAACATGTTTAAATATAATATTACACATTTCTAAAGACACTTCCTATCAGTAAACCATTTACTTTAAACCAAGGACATAACAGTTTCAATATTGTACCTCTCATTTTCTGGACCTGACTTCTTGCATTTAAGCATAAAGTATAATGATGTGCCTAAAAATGTCAGTACCAAAACTTAGAAATATTGTAATATGATGGCACCATCCCTTAACTAAGATTATGTTTGAATCATGAACTGCTCAAAAAAAGTAAAGGAACACTTTAAAAAACATATCAGATCTCAATGGTAAAAAAATCATGCTCGATATCTATTCTGATATGGACTGGGTATTGTGTTAGGAACGAAAGGATGCCACATTGTTTGATGGAAATGAAAACTATCAATCTACAGACGGCTGAATTCAAAAACACCCCGAAAATCAAATTGAAAAAATGATGCAGCAGGCTAGTCCATTTTGCCAAACTTTCATTGCCAATCGAGCTCCACGGTGCTGGGCAGTGAGCATAGGGTCCACTAGAGGACGTCAGGTCCTCAGGCCACCCTCATGAAGTCTGTTTCTGATTGTTTGGTTAGAGATATTCACACCAGTGGCCTGCTGGAGGTCATTTTATAAAGCTCTGGCAGTGTTCATCCTGTTCTTCCTTGCCCAAAGGAGCATATACTGGTCCTGCTGATGGCTTGAAGACCACCTACAGCCCTGTCCAGCCCTACTAGAGTAACTGTCTGCCTCCTGGAATCTCCTCCATGCCCTTGAGACTGTTCTGGAAGACACAGCAAACCTTCTGGCAATGGCACATATTGATGTGTCATCCTGGAGAAGTTGGACTACCAGTGCAACCTCTGTAGGGTCCAGGTATCACCTCATGCTACCAGTAGTGACACTGACTGTAGCCAAATGCAAAACTACTGAAAAACAGTCAGAAAAGATAAGCAGGGTAAAATGTCAGTGGCCTCCACCTGTTAAACGATTGCTGTTTTGGGGTCGTCTCATTGTCACCACTCTAGTGCACCTGTTGTTAATTTCATTAACACCAAAGCAGCTGAAACTGATTAACAACCCCCTCTGCTACTTAACTGACCAGATCAATATCCTAGAAGTTTCATTGACTTGATGCTATACTCTGTTTAATAAGTGTTCCTTTAATTTAGACTGAGGGGGTTACATGGTCATTCAGGATAAATTATTTTGATGTGCTTTCCATATTAAAATATACCATACATCATAAATGAATAGCATAAACAGTTTCCTGTCTAGGCATATCAGGAAACCAGATAAAGGTCAAGTGAACAACAAAGACAAAGATATAATACGCAAAATGTACTGAAAGATGACTAAGAGATGACTTAAGAAATCAGCAGATGTCCTGTAAACAACCAGAATGGACAGTTGTTACATACACAGAAATTTCAAGGGTGGTCGCTCAGCCCAAAAGGTGTAAGAAGAACCAAAATATAATAAAATATACTTTTATTTTGTACTAAGTAATTTGGGTGTAAATCAACAAACCAATCGGAGTAAAATGTATGCATTAATTGACACTGTATGTACAATAGTAAAATGAACCTCTATCCTTTGCTGTAATAAACTGCTGTGATGGATGCTCTCTCTCTAAGGCATTTGCTGAGGAGTAATAAAAGATGCAATGCACAGCTTTTCACCTACTTGATTACTAACTCAAAAAGGTTTACTAGACATTTCCTAGTAGAGGGCAAGGTTCTTTATTTAATTAATATATTTGATTTCTATCACATCAGCTGGCCTGTTTTCAGCTCCAAAATGCCCACAGTTGACCTTAGACTCTATTAAACACTGTTATTGCATAGCACAGGGTAACTCAATCCATACTGAGAGAAGTAACTGACACGTAGCTTTGTGCTCTCAACTATTACATTCCATCTCCCAATTTCCAGCAATTTAATTTTTCTTGTTTAGCTTTTGCAGATATTGCAGTGTTGTAGAAGAGAGAAAAAGATTACCATTTGCTACTTAATTATTAATGATGTTGAAAATAAAGACCCTGATGATATATCAAAAGAAACCAATCATTTTTTGTAAATTATCTCTCCTATTTTTAAATAAGTACCATATTAGTCTGATACTTGCAGACTTTATAAAAAATATGTGAATCCAATTTGGACTTAGTAGAATTGGATTTAGCAATCAAAAAACTGGTGTATGGTAAGGCTGCTGGTACTGCACACTTCATCATTTTTTGAGGGGGAATAGTTAAATAATTTGCTAGCTAAAACATTAGACATTTGACATTAAAGAAAAGGGAGAACTAACTACTTCTATGAAGCAAAGTCTAATTACTTTAATTCCCAAACCAGAGAAAGTTAAGAAATTTCTGGACAATTTGCATCTTGGAACCAACTTCTTACGTTTTTACTTGTGCTCTTGCATGCAAATTAAAAATAGGGCTACCCAAAGTCATTAACAAAACACAATTTGGGAGATTGTTTATATATATTTTTATATTATATATATATGTTTTGTTAATGACTTTGATTTTATATATACTGTATATATAATTATACATATGCGTTATATTGGCCAGGTTGTAATTAATATCACAAGACCCAAATATATTGTATCTAATATGCTTGTACAAGCATACAGGTCTTTGTGAACAATTGTGATGATTTTGGAAAGAATTTTCAATTTTCAAGAAAGTTAGTCTAGAACAGGGGTTCTCAACGTCGGCCCTGGGGACCCCCTGTGGCTGCAGGTTTTTGTTCCAACCAGATTCCTAATCAGTGACAACACCTTATAGCTTTATATATAGATTTAAATGCTTAACTCTGTTTTGTTGATTTCATTATACTTTGCCCTTTCTCTGTGCAGTTTTCCCCCCTTCATTGTATCTTAATAATGACAACTTAAAATGAGCAGAGCAGACACCCAGGCAAACAACACTGAATAATCAAAGGCTGCAGCTACTTTAGTGTCAGACCCACTAATTAGTAAATAATGGATTAATTAAACAATTAGAACACCTAGAAAACTAGAATGACAATCAAGATGAAAATACTGTTAAAAAGAAAAAAAATACATTATTCCTATATAACTGCTTGGTACATTTTAATATTTTTTTTTTAGCAAATTTAGATTTCTAATTAATATATTGTTCCTTAAACACAGAACTTGGGAAATATCAGTTCACTTAATTAGCCCAGGAGTTCAATTAAAAACAGAAGCTGGTTGGAACAAAAACCTGCAGCGACAGGGAGTCCCCAGGACCGACGTTGAGAACCCCTGGTCTAGAAGGTACTTAATAGTGGGGGCCATTTTATAAATAGGGTATTGCTATACAACAGAGAAATTTCATCACAATATAGACATACTGTATTTTGGGCGAGTATCATGTAGAGGTTATAATAATCTATGCAACTGTGCCAAGAGCACTGTCATTAGAATGCAAAATATGTATATTCCTTTTGCATTCCAGAGGATGGTATCGCAAAGGTTAGTATTGTTGCACAAAAAGAGTTTATTATAAAACACCATTTTTAGAAATTAAAGTCAATGTAGGACTGTCTCTCCATCATCAGCTGAATGGAAAATTGGAAGGTGGATTTTATACTCAATTTTGATTTCACAAACTAAATTACAGAGAAATCACAAAAACAAGAAACCTTAACTGAACTTGGTGATCACATTTGGCTGCAGTGTTCACAAGCATCTGAAGATAACTTTTATCATTTTCTATTATGGATGTCCAAGGTGCGGCACAGTAGCGCAGTGGTAGTGCTGCTGCTTCACAATTAGGAGACCCAGGTTCGCTTCCCAGGTTTCCCTGCGAGGAGTTTGCATGTTCTCCCCGTGTCTGTGTGGGTTTCCTCTGGGTGCTCCGGTTTCCTCCCACAGTCCAAAGACATGCAGGTTAGGTGCATTGGCGATCCTAAATTGTCCCTAGTGTCTGCTTGGTATGTGGGTGTGTGTGCCCTGCCCGGGGTTTGTTTCCTGCCTTGCACCCTGTGTTGGCTGGGACTGGCTCCAGCAGACCCCTGTGACCCTGTAGTTAGGATATAGCAGGATGGATGGATGTCCAAGGTTCATGTCTGTGTAAAGTGTATGTTTGGCTTAAACTGCAGTGAAGCTAAAAACAAAAGGAAAGGCTGATGTTCTTGAAATAATAGAAAGTATGGGGATGTTCTTTTATCCATGGTTAATTAAAAAGAAACTTTTATCAGTATGTGAGAAAAGTATAGTGTTCAACATGTTTTGCTTCTGTTTGATAGTTTATTAATTACAGTAATTGTGAAAAATAGGTTAAAAACTCACAGAAATAAAACAGTTGCATAAGATAATGCAACAACGTACACTCACTGGAACTACTGTAGGTTGATGCATTTTTTGGCTATAGGGATATAATTTCAACTTTAAATTCAAGTAAAAATGGGATAATATATTACAGTTTATTGTAAAATCGAAATGCAGTGTTTAATGTTGTAAAATATAAATAACCACAATGTTTCTGTATTATAACTTTGGTATAATGTACAATTAACATGGTATTGCAAATCCCACCCCAGTATCTGTTCTAGTGTGTAATCTCAAAATATGATAACATAATTTCCTTGATTACTAATTAAAGCACTATTTAGGGCAAGGGTCTGTAATGTTAAATTGTAAGCTGAGTTTAACCCTCTTAGAGTTTTTTTACTGGCTACTACCCAGATTCACTCTGCAGGGGCATCTCAAAACCAAACTTGTTTACCTGAGTCAGACTCACATAAAGTAGATTCTTTAGCCAGCATCTGGAGCTATGAAACAAAGCTGCTCTGCTTAATGATTATCCCCTTCCATAAATCACTCTATAGCAGTCAAGGTGGCAAGTTATGAATGATTTTGCATGATAAATTACAGAATACTTAATAACTGCTAGTTTGAATATTTTAATGTTAGATATTAAGAGGTAATCTAATTCTGACATAATTATTTTAGTACATTTAGACCTACTAGGCCATTCTCCTTATCCATACTTTGACTAAGAAACTTTTATCTGGCCAAGGTAAAACGTATAATATAGCAGTCTTTGTAGTAATTTGGGCTTTCATAAAGAAGGACAACGGGTTATGTTGTTCTGAATTTGAGTGAAGAGGTAAATTAATAAGGACTGTTAATCAAATTAACAAGACACAATCAAACTCAAAGTTGGAAACAAACAAAATTCAAAGTCAAAGAAAAAAAAAATCTTGAAAAGAAATACTGTAGCTAGATAAATAAGCTTTCTCTTGGTGAAGATTTCCCCCTTGAAAAAGTTCATGGAACACTAGATTAGAGCATACATAATGGCCTAAATAAGATGGCCACAATGACAGTACATGCCCAAATGTAAACATTACTACTCCCTGAGATGTCATAGGAACTTGAATTGCAATGGTGGATCAGTAACCTCATCATTATATGTGATGACCACATGGCAAAGAAAAAAAAACAAATAGAAATTTAAAGGTTACACTTAATTTATGTATTTATTTTTTTAATTGTGTCAGTCTTGATGGGTTACTTTAGTAATAATATAGACATACTTTTAGCTGTATTACAATCACATGATAGGTCTAATTATTTCTAATGGTGTTGATATTAAAAAGTTAAGTGTCTCTACCCTAAATGAGGCAATTTGACATTGTTGCTTAATTATGTTTGATCTGGTTCCACACTTTCTAAATAAATGTTTATAAACCAGAACAGTATGATATCTGGATTACAACTGTACATCAAATATCTGATATTGGAGGGAAATTGAATCTTGTTCCCGAGATCAGTTCACATATGACCGCCTTCAGCACAACTTGGAATTAGTATTTACAGTGCATCCGGAAAGTATTCACAGCACATCACTTTTTCCACATTTTGTTATCTTACAGCCTTATTCCAAAATGGATTGAATTCATTTTTTTCCTCAGAATTCTACACACAATAGCCCATAATGACAACGTGAAAAAAGTTTACTTGAAGTTTTTGCAAATTTATTAAAAATAAAAAACGAGAAATCACATGTACATAAGTATTCACAGCCTTTGCTCAATACTTTGTCGATGCACCTTTGGCAGCAATTACAGCCTCAAGTCTTTTTGAATATGATGCCACAAGCTTGGCACACCTATCCTTCGCCAGTTTCCCCCATTCCTCTTTGCAGCACCTGTCAAGCTCCATCAGGTTGGATGGGAAGCATCGGTGCATAGCCATTTTAAGATCTCTCCAGAGATGTTCAATCGTATTCAAGTCTGGGCTCTGGCTGGGCCATTCAAGGACATTCACAGAGTTGTCCTGAAGCCACTCCTTTGATATCTTGGCTGTGTGCTTAGGGTCGTTGTCCTGCTAAAAGATGAACTGTTGCCCCAGTCTGAGGTCAAGAGCGTTCTGGAGCAGGTTTTCATCCAGGATGTCTCTGTACATTGCTGCAGTCATCTTTCCCTTTATCCTGACTAATCTCCCAGTTCCTGCCGCTGAAAAACATCCCCACAGCATGATGCTTCCACCACCATGCTTCACTGTAGGGATGGTATTGGCCTGGTGATGAGCGGTGCCTGGTTTCCTCCAAACGTGACGCCTGGCATTCACACCAAAGAGTTCAATCTTTGTCTCATCAGACCAGAGTATTTTCTTTCTCATGGTCTGAGAGTCCTTCAGGTGCCTTTTGGCAAACTCCAGGCGGGCTGCCATGTGCCTTTTACTAAGGAGTGGCTTCCATCTGGCCACTCTACCATACAGGCCTGATTGGTGGATTGCTGCAGGGATGGTTGTCCTTCTGGAAGGTTCTCCTCTCTCCACAGAGGACCTCTGGAGCTCTGACAGAGTGACCATCGGGTTCTTGGTCACCTCCCTGACTAAGGCCCTTCTCCCCCGATCGCTCAGTTTAGATGGCCGGCCAGCTCTAGGAAGAGTCCTAGTGGTTTCAAACTTCTTCCACTTACGGATGATGGAGGCCACTGTGCTCATTAGGACCTTCAAAGCAGCAGAAATTTTTCTGTAACCTTCCCCAGTTTTGTGCCTCGAGACAATCCTGTCTCGGACGTCTACAGACAATTCCTTTGACTTCATGCTTGGTTTGTGCTCTGACATGAACTGTCAACTGTGGGACCTTATATAGACAGGTGTCTGCCTTTCCAAATCATGTCCAATCAACTGAATTTACCACAGGTGGACTCCAATTAAGCTGCAGAAGCATCTCAAGGATGATCAGGGGAAACAGGATGCACCTGAGCTCAATTTTAAGCTTCATGGCAAAGGCTGTGAATACTTATGTACATGTGCTTTCTCAATTTTTTTATTTTTAATAAATTTGCAAAAATCTCAAGTAAACTTTTTTCATGTTGTCATTGTGGGGTGTTGTGTGTAGAATTCTGAGGAAAAATGAATTTAATCCATTTTGGAATAAGGCTGTAACATAACAAAATGTGGAATGTGAATACTTTCCGGATGCGCTGTAAATACAGTAGTCCCCGTCAAAACAAATTTAATCACAGCAAAATAAATTTCAAAATGGTTTAATAAAGTTACATGTGCTCCTAAATTATCTGTCACATAATTCCTTCTTCTAATTGTTCCATCTACAATGCACTCTATGGGCTATCTCTGCATCTAATTTTCCATTTTGGGCTACGACTGATCCTAGATATTGAAATGCATCCATTGTTTTCACTGGCTGTCCCTGCAAGCTAATGTCTGAATCCTGATCATCATTCTTATCTTCCAAAGCCCTTCTCCATTCTTCCAACATCCGCGGCAAACCAGGCAATGTCAGGAACGGCATCTGGCTGTAAAATTTAGCCAAAATCTTAATGATGGAACTGGAGTTTGTATTTTGGTTTTAATCTAGAAAATTGTTAATGTAAAATGTTTTTCCTAATTCAGTTCTTTATAACATGTAAATCTGGCAGTAGATTAAGTTATCCAACACTTATATATCAAAAGATCCTCAATTATAACACTCTGCTACTTCATTCTGGCAAAAAACGAATAAAACCTTATTGATTTTACACTGGCAAAATGCCTGCTGTGTTGTGGGTTTGTTTAGGACTGGAACAGCAGGGAGAAATGAGAAAGGCAGAAGTGGTGATACTTTCTGGTTGCCATAGTCAACAGTGCTACATCTCACCAGGATATAGATCTGAGCAGAACCATTAGTTACTACAGAGGTGGATATAAAACCACCTCATGTCCAGAGCTATTTAAATATGGAGTCAGGTTGTAGAAACAAAAAGAAGCTGATGATAGAGGGAAGAAGAGCTGATGAGATAAGGGAGTGTTAGTGCACCCATTGGTAGGTATGTTAACCAGTCACCACACCTGTCTGACAGGTTTGGACTCCTTTATGTAGACCCAGAGAATGACCGCAGGATTATTGTTTTTCTTCTTGTTTGTACTATATGTTGAGTTCTCACTTTGTGTATCCCTTCACATTTGCTGATTTCCTTAACAATTTACTTACTTGCAAATATTATTTTGCTATAATTAACAAAATACAAGAAAAATTAAACAATGCTATAACTTTAAAAACATAACTATGGAAGAGAACAAGACTATGGAATTGTCTCTGTGTAATTAGTACGTTTTTAAAAGCTTTAATAAATCTTGGGTAATATTAAAGGTATATATTGGCAATAATTGTATTTTGTTTAGCTTCAGATATCTCATGTTGAAATTACCCAGCTTTTGTGTATTTTATATTTTATCAGATATTACAAATTTCTAATTCATATTCTTTTCAGTTATTTGAAAGTCTTAAGTGAACGCAAAAAAAAACATGTGTCTTACCTGCCACATTTTGGAATGGAATGGAAGTCCATTTTTAGCTTTCATTTGTTACAACATTTTGAAGTAAAGTAATAGGACAAAGATTTGACTGTTTTATGTATTTTTTTTTTTATTTATTTAACATTTTGATCCTTAACTTAAAAATGTATTGTGGTAAATGAGCAGCACTTTGCAGAACTGTTGCAATTGTTTTTGTTGGTGTGCAAAAATTGTGTAAATAAAAATTGAAGTGAATCCTCTTCGTCTAGAACTAATTATAAGAAATAAAATAATAAGAAATATAAATAAAATTGTAATGACTGCTGATTGTTCCACTAAGTGCCCTTTAACTTCTGTGGCACTCTGTTTATGGGATGTTCTAAGTTTTCTTGTTTTACCAGTGGTCTGAGCTGTTCTACCAGAACTGGAATTACTCCAGTGTTAGAGAGATACCTTATATGTGGGAAACCTATCTCCAGGTCTTTGTTGATTTTTTTTCTGTCTCTTAAGTAGCAATTTTATCATTGTCAGGGAGAGCCAAGTCAATTATCAGACATCAGTCATCCTCCTAGTTGTGGAATATATGATAAATTGATTAAGAAGTAGTTGGCCTTAGATTTCTGAAGCTCTAAATCTGCTGGTAAATCTGCCACTAGTCTGCCTGATATATTCACAAAGGCCTTCTTTGTCTTTTCATTTGCTTTCCAGCTGTATAAAATCACTTCCATTATAGCTCTTACAGGTTCATGTAGCTGTTCTGTATCTGCTTTTTGGATGGTGGAAGCTGTATGTTGTATGGAGCTTTTTGGCTTTGAAACCCACTTTCTGGTTTACAGAAACCCTAAAGCTCTGTTGCATGTTGGGTATTGTCTAAGCTGTTGGTAGCTTTAATTTTGTGCACAGAATTCAGTTCACCTCTGAGGACAAGCCTTTAAATGGAAATAGTATTTTTTTCTCTGCTTTTTTGTTATCCTTTTTGCTGTGCTGAATATCATTCCGATCTAAAACAAGGTACAGGTATACCTCATCCTGTTCTTCTGATCTTGGTGATAGGGTATATTCCAGCAGCACTGGGTGCTAGACAGTGCAGCAGACTATTATGTTTATTATTATCATTTTGTTAATGTTATGAACATTTTATTTTTCACAGATTTCCCCTTGTATGGCATATGTGTGTAGCAGGTACAATTTCTCTTTTTCAGCACTAAAACTTTAGTTCAGTTCCCAGTGTCCATGTTCTCTCTGCTTCCCTAAGCATTTCTTACCATAGTTCAAAGATATAGATATGGGGCATCCAAGATGAATTAGGGTGAGTACACACTTTCATGAACTGTCATTATCTGCCTAGCAGCTGCTGCTGCTGCTTCAGAAACGACTCAAGTGAGGATATCGATGAATTCAAAAAATGGACTGATTAACTTTCAGGAAGCAGACAACAAGATCAAAATTTAATGGGATCTGTAAGAGGAATTAAATTTTAGTAATCTCATTATAAAGTTTCAAATATTTTTCTCTGTGTATTTCACTGCTGTGATTTTAGAGAGAATTGAACATATCAACATACTTGTAATTCCAAGAATTTGAAATAATATTAAGCCTACAATTTTTGTTCCTGTTACCTTCCATAATGCAATTTTCAAAGCTATTCATACATGATTTGCAATACACTTATCGTAAATGCAGTACTAAACAATTAATTTGTGTCATAGGCTTATTATTTTAGGTCTTCTAATCATTTCCAAATGTTGAAATGTGATGCTGATCTCTGATGTTCTCTCTGTTAATCTGCTTTGAATCTGTTCAGATACTTGTAAACAGAACTCACATTTATGTAATGACATCCTCTGACCAGTTCAGTTTCTTTTTGTAATGTTACATATACATTTATAATTATGGTAGTCTTTTCTAAACAGCTCATACAATATTTTTGCAAAACCCTTGAATTATAGCTGAAAGTCTATACTTTAATCACATCTTAATTGCTTTGTTTCAAATCCATTGTGGTGGTGTAGGAGCCAAAATTATGAAAATTGTGTCTCATTTTGAAAAACTTTTGGACGTGGCTGTTTGTGGTGTTGAGTTTATATCTGCTTTATAACGGTTTTTAGTTATATAATAGTGTGAGCACAACAAGAATTTCTCACTGCAACACTCTCTGTACTATCACAACACTTCCAGTTGCATTTTATCCAATAGTGTGAAAATTCAATGCAGAAAAGTATTTGGCACTGGTTGTTCCAGTTAGGAACTCATTCAAAAGAAACAATAAAATTAAAAGTGAACTTACAACACATGTTGAAAAAAAACAAATGGAAAGGAAAAAAAAAACAGTGGTGCTACCTTACAAATGTCTGAACAATACATCACAGAGTGGCCCCTTTGTGAAAGACCAGTGCACCCCTTTTAAATTTTCCTTGCTTCCAACCTTTCTTTGCGGTCGAGTTATTTATATGTTGTAATATTCACAGCCACTGGTAGATGGAGCACAGAAGTCACAGTTGTCCTGTTTGCAACATATTTTTACTTTATTAATTGACCTAGTAATATTAATGCGTGATACTTTTCTTCACGATTCCAGATAATGTAAATAATATTGTATCTTGAGCTCTGATTGAGTGTAAGTAGGAAAACTCTGCACTGAAATTACACCTTTTAATATCCAGCCTAAAGCACTGGATTGTTTTTATGTGAGTACTATATTGGCCTTGCGTCCACACAAACTATCTGTTTTATTCATGCCCCATACTGGATTTTATGTATGTCTTGCACTGTACTATATTGATTGATCACATGATGTTAGGCAGTGACAGGAGGGACAAATAAAGAAGCCCAGGTGCTGGTGAAATCATTGTGGAGAGGGATGAGGAAAAGGATCAGTACGTAGACAGCCTCTGTATTTATTTCCAAATACCTAAGACACAAAACTGTGTGCATCCTTGTGTTTTCTAACCTACTTTTCCATTTCAAAATCATGATTAGCCAGTGACTGTCTTGGCAGCAATGGACTCGTTGCAGGAAACCACTTTGGACAGAACACCCACACTCATTCAGAGTGGGCCAATAGATAGTTAACAAATAATCCAATGTAAAAATAATATTATAAAGTGTGACTTTTTCATAATTAGTGTTTCTTAAACATTTTCATTTTTGAGGCAATGCAGTGAAGAGTTAGTGATGCTCGCTTTCAGTTTCAGATTGTAGAGTTGTAATTCCAGCCTGGACATTGTCTGTGATGAGGTTTGCATGTTCTTCACGTATATCTGAAAGTTTTGCTTTAGGTGTTCTGGTTTTCCTTACACGTACCAAAGAAGTGCATGTTTAGTTAACTGGTGACATATAAGGAAGAATTGATGTGTATGTGAAGGTTTGGTAGCCATTGTCAGAAATGCATTAACATTTTGTTACTAATGCTTGCTTTATTGTTATAGCACATTTTTAATTTTTGTATTTGTTTATTGTTATTGTGAAAAGGACTGTTGGAGTGCTTTAAAGTGTCATATGCCATTTACTCATAAATTACTTCCATCTAACCCTTGGGTTCCCAGTGGCATTTCAGATGGTGTGGCAAAGAGGAAGCTGTTTTCACCAAAATTGAGTGAAGTGCGCTGTCCGACTTTATCATGGTGTAATTGGTGTCTTGCAGTATGTTGTCATTTATTAGATAGTGTTCCTATTCTATGATATGAAAAGAATCGAGCATTGCACTTGCAATTGTCACCTTTGAAAGAGCAACAGAAAAGCTTGTTCTCCCTAGTTCCTTGCTGCAGGTGGAACATTAGTAAAGTCGAATAACTTTTTTTAAGAAAATGGAATTTGCACCTTGTAATGATCCATAGTGAAGGATAAGGTCTAGTATTGATTTCTGTGCAAGCCCTGATCGTGAAACATCACTGATTTTGAAGTTTGATTGACATTTTGCCAAGGGGAACAAGGAGGAGTGAATTGGATACAACACTTGCTGCTTACATTCAGCCTATTTCTCCTGCTTGCGGCCCTGACAGAAGCACTGCAATTTTAACTGAGCAGGGCATCTGTTTTTGATCTGCAGGGCAGGTGTTATCAGGGGACATAGCTTGTCAAATGTGTTGTTCTATGGCTTAGCGGCAAGCCAGCACCCATTACTTCATTGATCATGTGTCATTTCCTCACGGTGTTTGATGATTCACAGGACACGCCAACCCCCTGATCTTCAATCAAGTGTTTAAGCTTCACGGAGGACACATTTACAAGAATGAGATTATTTTTAAAAATGTTATACATTGTGTTAAAAGCTTAGTTTTTTAAATTCAGTTTGTTCACTTGTAATACTATATGTGATTCAATTTTATAGTTCAGAAAATAGAAATTTGACTTCTTTATCTTCAAATTTGATATTACTTTTGTAGGGTGCAAACATAAATCATTTTCTAGAGGTGTGGGGCATAGGAGAGGATGGGAACCACTAATCTAGCCACTGTGCTATAAACAACTGATTGATAAAGCACTACTGAGATGTTCGTCTTTCTTTCAAGATCTACCATTGCAGCAAAGGAGTTCTAAAGCTCTATTAAAATGAGCATTGTGTTCCTGGTCACCTCCCTGACCAAGGCCCTTTTTGCTTGATTACTCAGTTTGGCTGGATGGCAAAGTCTAGGAAAAGTCCACTCTGTTATTGAGGTCACTCTGCTCCTGGGAACACTCAAAGTTTTAGAAATGGTTTTATACCCTTGCCCTGATCTATGCCTCAAACAAATTTGTTCACCCCAAGCATATAAGGCACTCCGTCATTTTCAGCCAAGCAATATGTTACAACTGTATTTGCTCAGACCCGGCAGACCGGGATAAACAACTGCAGGAGCTTAGACAAGATTTCATCAGACAAGGTTATGCCCTCAAAACAACAGACAATCAAATAAGTAGAGCTACTGCCATACTCAGAGACAACCTTCTGGAATATAAACATAAAGACAGCATCTTGGGTATTGTCAAAGCTGTTGTTGTCACCACGTATAACCCATATCTTGAAACACTTTGAAAAATTATAAAAGAACTTCAGCCAATACTAAATAATGATGAAATGCTGAGAAATGAATTTCCAGAATCTCCCCTCCTGGCATACAGACAACCACCAAACCTGCAGCAACTAATTGTCCGAAACTCCCTATGTGGACCAACAGATAATGGTACATCTCCCTGCCTACAGAAAAGATGCAAAATGTGTCCTTACATTTATGATACAGATTGTGTAATTATACACTGCTGACTAGAACATCGCATAAAGGGATCATTTTCCTGCAGATCATCTAATGTCATCTACCTAATTCTCTGTATGAAATTGCCCGACACTGCCCTCTTTGTGGGAGAAACTGGACAACCACCCAGAAGAATGAATTTACACAGGTTCCACATTAAGCATGGCAATAGGGATGTTCCTGTCAGAGATCACTTCACCAGCCATGGACACTGTGAGAAGGACTTTAAAGTCACAGTCCTTGTGGGCAGCTTCAGAACACAGCAAGAGAGAAGAGAATGGAAATTTAAACTCATGTTAAAATTTAACACATTACAACACGGTTTAAATAGAGACAAGAGTTTTATAACAAGATGTGAGGATTGTTTACATCTCTATGACTGACCCAAACAACCTGACTACAGATCCACATTGTATGGAAAAACTCATCAAAAACTTCAAAAGACTTTCTTGGACAGTTATCTTATAAAAAGATTTTGACTATACATTGTTCTCCTCTCTCGCTAAATTAATCTTAAACATGGTGGGGTCTATTCATTTTTTACATTTAAGATGTCTCACTTCAAGGTTTTCTAATGTTGTTTCTTGTCCTAGTGTCTATATAAACACAGGGAATTCCAGTCTCTGTATTACATCTTGCCTGAAGAAGGAGCCTGAGTTGCCTTGTAAGCGTGCATACTGTAATCTTTTTAGTTAGCCAGTGAAACGTATAATTTTGATTGACTTCTTATTACATTCATAATGGCTAACACAGTACAACACCCTAGTACTGCTTCATGGAGGTCTACAAAGACATCCTCATGGCTTGTTTTTTTTTGTCCTGACATGCAGTGTGAATTGTGGGACCTCATATACACACAGGTAAATGAGCTATCCTATCATGAGGCTGAGAAGAGGACTTCACAGGAATGCGACTGGGAAAGAAAGTGCTGGCCAAGACAGTTTGAGACACAAATATACTGAAGAAAGGCACCGAGGGTACACATAAAAGTAAAAGAATTCAAAAATGTTTACATTTATTCCATTACTGTACTAGCTACATCAAACACAGGCCAAATAAAAATGCAGATGTGGGATGAACTTATTGAGGAGAAAAAAAAACAAAATAAAAAAACCAAACAAAGCCCTCTCAGTCACTATAACAGGCTTTGTATTCCAGGCTACTGGCACCTTTAAGAAACCCCTCATCCATCACACCCCATACTTTTACTCTAAACTTTCTTGCTCTTGCCAGTCCAAATTCTTTTGTTCTACCTACCACCCAACCAACAGCAAAACCAAATGACAGGAAGGAATTATCTCCTGGACACTCCTGACAATTACCTGTGTAGCCAGAACTTTTTAGCACTCTGTTTAGTGGTCCCATTTATCCCTGCAACTTTGAATCTCTGCTGTCCTTTAAAGGGTTAGATAATCTACAGGTTATCTGCTCATTATCTGGGGCAGCAATGAACCACATATGTCATGATAAAATTGCCTACTGCTCCCTTCTGTTCTATTGCTGATTGTCCTCAAATTATAGCTAAGTGCAGGGTTTCTTCCATGAATAAGAGACTTGCTGCTATTTTGTTGTAATAATTTAGTTGCATTAAGACATTTAATGGCTCAGCCATTGTCTTATACAGACCGAATATGCTTATAGCCCAAAGTCTGATTGGGAACTCCTCCACAGGATATTGATTGCCCAATTGAAAACATGTGTGAGGACCAGTGAGCTTTACTGGTGGGAGGGGAATGTTTTTAAGTGCTTAGTAATGAACAGAAGCTTCTAGACTTGGCTTCAAGCTGTAGAGGACAGGGTTTGATTTTTGTATGTATGGTGATGTGCGTTCACACCAGTTTTTGATCTTTTTGTAGCCAGTGTGACACATATTGTGGTGGTCAGACTCCCAATGAACAACTTGTGCAAGTGATCAGCAATGTATACTACAGGTAATGTTTAGCATTTCAGCTGTATTGTTATTGTGCCTTTTCAGCTTACCAGAGGTACAGAGAAGTAATTATAGATAAAGTCATATTTGGACTTTTTATGGTCATTTCTTTGTCCAGTTAGAAATAACATTGACATTTACATTAAAATCACAATTACAGAAATACATTTAAAGACATATTGCTGTATTAACTGTTGTAATAGTTACTTTTTATTAGTTTAGTAATGATAAAATGTAGGGGCCAATGTGCCATGTTTGTCTAACCTGTCGTCACACATGTGCATCTGGGAGACAACCTCAGGGCTCATTTAATAATTATACAGGTAGTTGTCAACTTACGGCCACATTTGGTTCTGACAGACCAGACCTTGGTTGATCTGGATGTTAGACGGACCAGTATATGTATTCAAACCAAACCTGACCGTATATATTATACTGTATGATAAGTCTTATTGTTTCTTTTATATCCTTTTTTATCGTCATTCTTTGCACATTGTATAGATTTTATTTTTCTTTTGTTTGTAAAATTACTTTGTTCATTATTTTGTTTCGCTATTACTATTCCTCGCATGACTGCCAAACCTTTAACAGCTTCACAAATCCTTTTCTCAACATTATGTTTTGTCATCAACATGAGCCTCTCCCAGTGTTCATTGTGTTAAAAGTGAGAGGAGGAATTGTACCAGCAATCTGAGCACTCATATGTTTTCTGTTTTAACATTTCAGACAATTTAATAATACATAAAACATTAACATATAAAGGAGGTCTGTGTGGTTTTATTACCCCTTTGTGGCAGTTCACACAATGTGGCAAATCGAGAGTCACAACGCAGAAGCTTTGAAGGTTAACTGGATTCAAAGCTAGAGGACAGCAGTACAGAGCGTGCAGTGAACACTAGTTACAGTTAGATTACTTACAGTCCTATGCAATCACATTCCCTTTTTTCCTCCCTCATATTGCTGGATCACATTAATTTTTGTGTCAAGATCAATTGACTTTTTTCCTGTAATTGTAAGGCAAATGTAACTGAACATAGTTGAAATCACTGCCGGTACTAAACTGAGATCGAGATGAGTGAGTCACGGCACACAAAGCTGCCGTGGCAAAAACTATGGTAGCAGTTGTACGTTGACAACTACCTGTACTCCGAGCCAGAGGGTGGCACTGTTGTCTAATGCCTTCTCTCTTTACCCCTCTGTAGAAATGATGATTGACAGTCCATCTGTCTCTGGCTCCAGTGTGTCTATTTTTTCAACCATGTTCTTTTTTCCTGTTCTATTAGGTCATACAATATACAGGGATCACTATGGTGCCCCAACTCTTTATGACACTTCTTGTCTCTTATTACACTGTTTTGTCACCTTCTTCAAGCATACAGTTTGCCTCACTTGACCTGTAAGCAGGGGTACCCAGCTGAAGTGATTTTCAGTGTCAAGACCGCCACCATGACAACACAGGAATTTTCTATATGAAACTTCATTGGAGAACAACACTGGCGGGGGGTAGCAGCGCACTGGTAGTGTAAGTGGCAGACAGGGAGGTGCAGTGGAAATATACATGCAACCCCAGAATGCCAGCGAGTAGTTAGGAATGCCTGACCATCTACCAAGTGAAAGAGAAGTTCTGGATAGCTGCCATGGAGCCATCTAGTGAATGGTTGCAACACAGGATCCCTAGCTTAAGAAAGTGGTTAAGGGAGAGGTCAGGGAGTCTGTACTCTCCTGCTCATCTACTGCAAGGCAGGACATAAACCCCTATATAGAGCAGTGGAGTTGTGTTGCCTCTTTAAGTGAATAAGCAACTTGTGAGCTACCTTGGAGATGTAACCTTTTAAGGCCACAGGCTTGGTGGTACAGAGAATGCCATAATCTTCCAGGTCTTCTAGCCTGATATGCCTGGAGCCAACATACTATTACCCTTGACCCATTAATCAATTGAGGTGACCCTGAAATGGAATATGGGCAAGGAGACAAGTCTAGACAGGGTGAAGGAACTGGGAAGTGGAACAGAGACCACAGAATTAGACAATGGGGTTAATGAAGAGAGGGCATGCTACAGCAGTGTTACAAAAATGCATGGGGCACTGAGAAAACAGGGTGGTCATTATTTTTTTTTAGTTTTGAAAAAAAGAAAAATAGGGGCAAAAAAGAATTTTATTTTATTTGTGGAAGAACTCTGAGCAACTTGGGAGTGGGTTTCTCAATATATCTCAGTAGAAATGTGTGCTGCAATACTGGTAACCTGTTCCCACTTATGTTTGCCTAGTGTCTGCTTCTGCCAAAAAAAAGCCGTGTCTGCAATCCTTAATTCAATTATGTAGATTTGATAATGGATAGATGAACAACTACATTGCATTCACTTTTTAATAACAAGGAAGGGTTGAAAGAAAGATAATGGACTTTACAAAGGGTGCATACAGTACAGCAGGGAAAATAAGTATTGAATGTGTCAATGTTTTTCTAAGTAAATATATTTCTAATGGGGCTATTGACATGAAATTTTCATTAGTTGTTGATAACAACCCAGGTAATCCACACATACAAAGAAATCCAAGTCCATAAATTATGTGTAATAAAGTGGAATGACACAGGGAACAAGTATTGAACACGCTTACTGAAATTGATTTAAAGCTTAGTAGAAAAGCCTTTGTTGGTAATGACAGCTTCAAGATGCCTTGTGTATGAAAAAACTAGTCGTATGCATTGCTCAGGTGTGATTTTGGCCCATTCTTCCACACAAACTGTCTTCAAATCTTGAAGGTTCCAGGGGCTTCTTCTATGAACTCTGATCTTCTGTTTTTTCCATAGATTTTCAATTGGAATCTATTATGGTGATTGACATAGCAGTTTTATTTTCTTTCTCTGAAACCAGTTGAGAGTTTCCTTGGCTGTGTGTTTGGGATCATTGTCATGCTGAAATGTTCACTCTTGTTTCATCTTCACCATCCTGGTAGATGGCAGCTGATTTTTATCAAGAATGTCCCGGTACATTTCTCCATTCATCCACTGAAAAAATGCCCAACACCATGATGATCTGCAGTGCCATTTCTCCTCCAAACATGGTGTGTGCAATGACATCCAAAGAGTTAAATTTTGGTCTCATCTGACCAGGCTGTATTCTCCCAGTATTTCATTGGCTTGTCCAAATGTTGTGCAGCAAACTTTAAACGAGCTTCAATATGCTTTTTCTTCAGCAGTGGGGTCTTGCACAGAGAGCATCCATAAAGGCCATGGCGGTTGAATGCATTGCTTATAGTTTTCTTTGAAACACTTGTACCTGCTAATTCCAGGTCTTCCTGAAGCTCTCTGCAAGTGGTCCTTGGACAACTCTTCTGATTATTCTTGCGAGGAGCACTTGGTCGTGGCCGGTTTATGGTGAAATGAGGTTCTTCCTACTTCCGGATTAGGGCTCCACAATGGTGCTCACTGGAACATTCAGAAGTTTGGAAATATGTCCATAACTAATGCCATCAGTATGTTTTGCATCAATAAGGTTCTGAAGGTCTTCAGAGAGCTGTTTCCTTTTACCCATCATGAGATGCTTCTTGTGTGACACCTTGGTAATGGTAAACCTTTTTGTAGGCCATCAGTTAGATAGGGGGCAGGACTGCTTTCTATGTACTGACAGACTTCAGCTGGTTTCTTTGCTTTCCATGCCTTTTTGCACCTCCTTTTCTTCATGTGTTCAATACTTTGTCCCTTTGTCATTCCACTGTATTACACATAGCTTAATTTATGGACTTATTTGTTTTGATTTCTTTGCCAGTGTGGATTACTTGGGTTGTTACCAACATCTGGTGAAAATTTCATGTCAATAGCCCCATTAGAAATATATTTACGGAGAAAAACATTGACGCATTCAATACTTATTTTCCCCACTGTATGTGCAGTACTGTGGATTTAGCAAAATTCTGTTTGATTTATCGTGTTAATGAGTCATTTCTTTGTAAAGATCCTTTTGTTGGCTGCTAATATTGGAATTTTGATTGCTTTAACGTTAAATATTTATATTTATGTTAAAGTCTAAATCTGCTATATGGGAGGAAATTGTCCAGAGGGAAAGAAACCCCACACAGAAAAATGCAACACTTGCTACCTTCCTGGGATTTGAACCATAGCCGCTAAAGCTGTGGGTTAGCAGCAATACTAATTACTCTTTTGACTTTTACAAAGGTGAAACAACAGTAACATAACACCCCAAGGCTTACTCTGCTACACCCCTTAGTCTTCCCCTAACTCCCACATGCAGTTCATTTTAATGGACTAAAACATTTGTTTACTATTAGAGGACTGGCAAGACCTAAAAAAATACTGAACCAAAGTATGAGAGGTCAATTCTGTACTAAAAATTCCCATTAACCATGTCTGTTTTTGCACCATTCAATTTGACAAATACTGTATGATTATCTGCGTCCATGTTATATTTAAATAAAATGTGCATTTGTGAATTGTCATTTATTCCGACACATTAATCCATGTGTCCATTTTATACCTGTATCTGCTTTGTACAATTCGTTGTTACCCCAGTAAGGACCTATGCCACCAGCATGGCCTGCACCTTTATTGAAGGGCACATTTCATGTACACACCCATGTGGGACCAATTTAGAATGGTCAATTAACCTAATGCATCCATCGTAGGGGACATTTGACAAAAACCATGCAGACTAAAGGAGAACATGCAAGCTCCGCAGAGATAAAGACAAGGCTCAGGGATTGAACCAATGACTTTGGAGCTGCGAGGTCACAGCTGGCCACTTGTTCTATAGAACAGTAACATGCTTCTGGTTTTTAGACTTAATAATGAGTTTGCCGCTAATAAACAAACGCTTATTAATTAATTTATTCAAGAGCTTAGTAACACAGATAAAGAAATATATTAATCTAGCAATTAATAAAATTTTCAGAAAAAACTATAGAGAGTTTAGAAAGGTCCCCATAAACTCTAAATTAGCAGATGAAACGCTCCAGTTAACTAAGGAACTTTAAAGAGACTTTTTTAGCAGGCTAGGAAACAAAAGACTACACCATCTGCTTCCAAATTTATTATTGATAGATGGGAATATCAAACTTTCAGTTTATTATCATGGTAAATTTATATCAAATGACAGCTACAAATTTTACATTTGACTTCTAAAATTACACCAACTACTTGTCCTGTAGAATTGATTCTAGTTAGCATTAGGATTTATGGTCCGCTTTTTAAACTAATGATTTCAAAATGGGATGAAAATTGAGTCAGAATGTCAGAACCTACCCTTAATTTGACTTTTTATTTAACTTACAAATTTTTTAGTTTAGATTTGATAACAACCCTCTCTTATATGCAGTTACTGTATAACGCAGGTTTAGGTGCTGGTCCAGGTGTTTTTCCTCTTCATGTCATCATTAGGAAAAAAGAATTGTGAAATGCTTTGCATGGTGATGACGCTAAGCTGCATTTATGAACACCTCTTGAGTTAAATCCACTGCTTCACATCAGTCCTAATGCTTGACTTTAACTTGTACGCTGCACCAAGGTATGCCTAGAAAGGATGTTGGGTGAGGGCATTTACAGTCTAGGAATACGATTTTTATTGACCCAGTTTCTTTAGTGTTTACAAATCAGTAAACATCCTTTTGTTGTACTGCATTTAATATAAAGCTTAACGGGAAATGAAGTTAATATGAGCAGAATGAACTAAAAAAAGACATTCACAGTGACTGTACATACTGCTGCCACAAAAGGCACCGACTCCCACTTCCAACCAAATAAGATTAAGGAGATTTGGAAGGAGAACATTTGAATAATAACGTTCTAAAATGTATCCTTTTTCAATACAATGGTAAAATTTCACTGCATGAAATCACAGGCATCCCCAATTTATTAGATGTACAAGAAAATGGAAAAACTACAAGACTAAATAAATATTTAAATTTGGCTCCAATGAGGGATGCTGTTAAACTTGGAGATGATCTCTTACTAGTTTTGTGGGGCCAGATGTCTTGGGGCAACCCATTAAAAAGTTTGCATGAAAAGAGATGAAATCCTGAGCTGCAAAAGCTACACCCACAGGGCTTCCTCCTAAAACACCTGCCCCTAATTTCTCCAGTCCATGCATTTTAAACTGTCGCCGGTGTTTCAGGGAGATAGCAAATCATACAGAACAGTCTCAATGCTGAGAGAAAATGAAAAGCTAAAATTTCTATTATCTACTACAAAGCTCAATAGGCACAAGGTAACTAAAGCTTATTAATTCCATCTGCAAGTTGTAATGAGTACTGCAACAGTGTAGACAGACAAGACACACATAGACCACCATGGCTACTGGTCTCCACACATTTCAAGCTTACACCAACTCCTATACTACCAACATAACCCTGAACATCTGAGAGCCCACACAGCACCTGCAGCAATATATCGTTCATGTTTAACATTTGTCCATTGAGGAAGTTGAATGCCAATGTACAATTCTGATCCTACTGGAACCTCTAGAGCAGGGGTACCCACACTTTTTTGGCTTGCAAGCTACTTTTAAAATGACCAGGTCGAAATGATCTACCTACATTAAAAGTTATATATAATTATATTATATTATATTTATATATATATATACTGTGTATATATATATATATATATAAAATCTTCATTTGGATCTTGATCTTTGTTTGTCCACGAATGAAATAGAAGAAGAAGTAAAGAGACAGCTAAAACATAGGCATTGCATTAAGAATCTCCTCCAGGCTTATACTACTGAAGACTGTAGTACTCCAGTCACACCTCAAAACACAGATATTCAAACTAAACAAATTGTTGTGCTTGATCTTTGTTGGTCCGCGAATTCCACACATGCGTAGGCCACCTTCCAGTTTAGCACGTTGTTGTTACTCACGGATGTCAACAATGTGCCAGAATAACGAAAGGGGTGGTGGACAGTGTTACGCTGGTTAGCTCC
The DNA here is from genome assembly GCA_026402145.1 of Polypterus bichir lapradei. Taxonomy (NCBI): domain Eukaryota; kingdom Metazoa; phylum Chordata; class Cladistia; order Polypteriformes; family Polypteridae; genus Polypterus; species Polypterus bichir. Next base: position 10,174,912 of record JANRMT010062791.1, read on the forward strand.
TGAAGCCTGGTTAGAGAATGAGATTGCCGAAGATAAAAGGTACGTGCCTACGTAACATATGAATGAAAGAAAGACAGTGGGTAAAATGAATGACAACGTAACAGCAAGTTCCAGAAATTATTATTGTTACGTTGCAGCCAGCAAGTGCTGCGCGTCTCACAGTTGTACCATGCCTTGCTCACATGTCAGTGAAGTGATCCCTATTTATGCTTTAAAGAGCCTGGATACCTATGTGTCCCCCTTTTATAACCATTGCTCTATGTATATTGCCTTACTCTTTGGATTGCCACAAAGCAACCTGCGAGATTGGAGGAATGTTGAGAAGACATCATGAGAGGAAACGATATCGTCGTGAAAACGAGACGGACTGTGAACGGACAGAAGCAGAAATGCTCCTACACCACCACATAATTACTATTCGGACAGTGATTCCGAGTAAGCCGTTCCTATCTAATCAATGTCCAAGGGTTTTCTTTTGTAATTTTGTTTCCCTTATAAAAAAAATCATAATGCTGTGCAACGAAGGGCCCAGTTCACGACTGGCAGCAGCCTTTAAACAGGGAGCCCTTCACGGACAACTTTAACATGCGCAACGTAGTTGGGCGCACATGGCTAGTATATATATATTTATTGTCACACGTGTGCTTAAGAGGCAGTCAACAAGCCCGGAGGTGAGCAATATATTGTCCGACGAAGGGTTGAATTGTAGTACTGATATGTCTCTCTCTACATTTACAGAACCAAGGAGGAAAAATAATAATAATTCACTCTCACTAACAACATTTCAGATATTTGGAAATGGCTCCGAAACAACCACTTCTTCCCAGATGACGTCACTTCTGATTCTGGCGGATGATGTCACTTTTTCGGTCCCTCGATAATGATGTCACTTCCGGTACCCCAAAGCAACCAGCTCAGCTACCAGTAATTTAAATGGCAATACACCATCCCAGCCAATACTGGGTAGTTACCCCAAATGTGTATTTGGTGGTACAACAATAAGATCATTCAATCCTGCCTGCTACCGCACACGACCATGGCTGGAGTACTCTGTTGTGCAGGACGCATGCTTCTGTTTCCCCTGTCAGAAATATGGCAGCACTGTTAATGAGAGGGATGTAGTTTTTACCTTAACTGGTTTTAACAACTGGAAAGCAGCACTTGATCGAGACAAGGGGCTACAGAAGCATATGTCCAGCCACAACCATGTGCATGCTTCAACCATATGGACTGAGCATAAAAGCAGAGAGGCTACAGGGGGGACTGTGGATTCAATGTTGGTTAGTAAAATACAATTTGAAAAAAACCATTACTACAGAACATCCGGAAAAGTATTCACAGCGCATCACTTTTTCCACATTTTCTTATGTTACAGCCTTATTCCAAAATGGATTAAATTCATTTTTTCCTCAGAATTCTACACACAACACTGCATAATGACAACATGAAAAAAGTTAGAGATTTTTGCAAATTTTTTACAAATAAAAAAATTGAGAAATCATATGTACATAAGTATTCACAGCCTTTGCCATGAAGGTCAAAATTGAGCTCAGGTGCATCCTGTTTCCCCTGATCATCCTTAAGATGTTTCTGCAGCTTAACTGGAGTCCACCTGTGGTAAACTCAGTTGATTGAACATGATTTGGAAAGGCACACACCTGTCTATATAAGGTCCCACAGTTGAAGTTCATGTCAGTGCACAAACCAAGCATGAAGTCAAAGGAATTGTCTGTAGACCTCTGAGACAGGTTTGTCTCGAGACACAAATCTGGGGAAGGTTACTGAAAAATTTCTGCTGCTTTGAAGGTCCCAATAAGCACAGTGGCCTCCATCATCCGTAAGTGGAAGAAGTTTGAAACCACCAGGACTCTTCCTAGAGCTGGCCGGCCATCTAAACTGAGCAATCAGGGGAGAAGGGCCTTAGTCAGGGAGGTGACCAAGAACCCGATGGTCACTCTGCCAGAGCTCCAGAGGTCCTCTGTGGAGAGAGGAGAATTCTCTGGTTTGATGAGACAAAGATTGAACTCTTTGGTGTGAATGCCAGGCGTTACGTTTGGAGGAAACCAGGCACTGCTCATCACCAGGCCAATACCATCCCTACAGTAAAGCATGGTGGTGGCAGCATCATGCTGTGGGAAGGTTTTTCAGCGGCAGGAACTGGGAGACTAGTCAGGATAAAGGAAAAGATGACTGCAGCAATGTACAGAGACATTCTGGATGAAAACCTACTCCAGAACACTCTTGACCTCAGACTGGGGCGACAGTTCATCTTTCAGCAGGACAACGACCCTAAGCACACAGCCAAGATATCAAAGGAGTGGCTTCAGGACAACTCTGCGAATGTCCTCGAGTGGCCCAGCCAGAGCCCAGACTTGAATCCGATTGAACATCTCTGGAGAAATCTTAAAATGGGTGTGCACCGACGCTTCCCATCCAATCTAATGGAGCTTGAGAGGTACTGCAAAGAGGAATGGGCGAAATTGGCCAAGGATAGGTGTGCCAAGCTTGTGGCATCATATTCAAAAAGACTTGAGGCTATAATTGCTGCCAAAGATGCATCAACAAAGTATTGAGCAAAGGCTGTGAATATTTATGTGCATGTGATTTCTCAGTTTTTTTTATTTTTAATAAATTTGCAAAAATCTCAAGTAAACTTTTTTCACGTTGTCATTATGGGGTGTTGTGTGTTGAATTCTGAGGAAAAAATGAATTTAATCCATTTTGGAATAAGGCTGTAACATAACAAAATGTGGAAAAAGTGATGCGCTGTGAATACTTTCTGGATGCACTGTATGTCAAGAGTATTGGTAGTGCTATAAGGTTTCTCTGTGTAAATGACTTGGGGCTCCGTGGGACTGCAGAAACCTTGAGACATGATGCAGCGGGTAATGATTATATTGCTTCAGGTATTCTTCTAAACCTGATGGAATATAACTTAGAGAAGGAGGAGAAGCGAGGAAGCATTACTAAGGGTATCCCAAAAATGCAAAATACACATCTAAGGATATCCAAACACTGGCTGACATGGTGCTTGGGGAGGTCAGGAAAAAATATGAAAGTGCTGATTCTGCAGGGTTTTGCCTCAAACATGATGGGACCAGGGATAGGTGCAATGAGTAAAATTTGTCTGTGATAATACGGTTTTTTAGAAATTCCATGCCAGAGGAGCATCTTATTGGTTTGCTTGACTTGCAACAACTTGATGCAGAGTACATCACCTCTGAGATACTGTTACACCTTTCTGATGCTGGCTACAGTGCTGACAGTATACTTAGCCAGTGTTATGATGGGGCTTCTGTGATGAGTGGGGTTAGAGGTGGTGTACAAGCTCTGCTCCAAAAGAGGCTTGACTGATATGTCCCATACATCCACTGCTAAAACCACCAACTGCACTTAGTGGTTGTGCATGCCATGCAGAATGAGCCGTGTGCAAAAAGATTTTTTAGCCTATCTAGTTCACTCTACAACTTTTTTCACCACCACTATGTGCTCAATAAACATGATGCACCTTGTCTAAAAAGGCTGCTTGAGATCAGATGGACAAGCCATTATGAGGTGACAAGGTGCACTGTGGACAATCAAGAACAAATCCTTAGTATCCTATCTGAGATGACAGAGGATGATGATGTTACAGTTGTACTGTGCACCGAGGCATCAGGCCTGCTATGCCAAATTAAGAGGCATCACTTCTTTGAGAATGGAAAGTTCCTAGTGCGTGTGCTTGGTGTCTTGAAACCAACAAATCGTTTTCTACAGTCTCAGTCAGTTGATCTGTGTAGTGCTTCTGAGGTTGTTAGTGCAGCACTGGACTCCTTAAAAAACATCCGTGAGGATGACTGTTGGGGAGTGTCATCTCCTGCTGAGGATGAGCCACATCCAACAAAGAGAAGGAGAACAATGAGCAAACACCTGGGTCAAAGTGTTGTGCTCTCAACTTTGGGCCATACAGACTCTGGTGACCCTACCATTTCCCTGCATCAGTCTCTGAAAAGATCCCCGCTCAACTTCCTTGACAGGGCCATTTCAAAAATGGAAACTAGATTTTCACACAAGAATATTGACCTGATGAGAGCCATATCTAGTCTTGCACCCAAATCTAGCAAATTTCTAGATCCCACCCTGTTGCACCCTCTGGATGTGATAGCTGGCACTTTAGCAGATGTTGTAAGTCTGAAAAATGAAGTTCTTGTGGCAAAACAGACGCTGCTCAAAAAATGTTCAAAGGAAACAGAGCGGTCCACTTTCTGTAAACTCCTGCAGGAGTACAAGGAAGCCTTTCATGAGTTGCATAAATTGTATGCAATAGCCCAGGTAATTGGTGTGTCTTCAGCATCGTGTGAGAGTTCCTTCTTCACTTTGTCACGGGTCCTAACTCCCTATCATCACACCATGTTGCATAAAAGAAAGAGGAATTTGGTATTTTTGGCCCATGAGAAATCCATAACAAATAACTTGGATATGGATGAATTTGTAAGAGTTTTTTGCAAAGGGAAACAGGAGACTGTTGTAGAGTAGATTGAGGAGAAAGGAGAGTGGAGCTGCTTAGTTGCAGAGAGCTCAGTTGCTTGCAAAACAAACAAGCTTAAAACAGACAAAAAAAGAAGAAAAAAGTTAAAATGTATTCTAAATCTGTTGTGTTCTACAAATTGGTTTGAGAATTGTAGGAAAAGACATGGTGAATTTTTTTTTTTTTAATTACTATGCCAACTCTTTTTAGTTTTGTAAATATTGGCTATATTGAGGTCTTATTTTATTCTTACTTTATTTTGCAAATTTATTTGAGAATTAGGCCATCCAATTAAGATAAATTTTATGTTGTTGGTTGTAAAGATCTGGATGAATATTTTATTTTATTCTTTTATTTTTTTTTATTCTATTTTTCAGTTTTATTTTTCAAGACTTGGTAAATTGATTTTTTTTTTATAACTTGGCTTATCCTTTTTAGTTTTGTTAATATTGGCAATAGTGAGAAGTGTTATTGTTGGGTTTGAATATATTTGATATAGGCCATCCAATTACGGTAAATGTCATGTTTTTAGTTGCATGCCTCAGTGACCCTAAGAGCTACACCAGCAGAAGTTTAGCCTTCAGGTGAGACACCCAAGTTGGACAGGTCTTAGGGTAGAAGCCTGACAAAGTGCAATCCAATTACATGGCAAAAACAGTTATCCAGAGCACCCCCACCACCCCACCCCACCCCTTTCCCTCCTCCACCATGTGCCCCCTTCACATTTCTGTCTGCCCCCTCATATATGCCTGTCTAGAACCGGCCCTGCGCTGGCGCAAGCATGTTGCTGCCGTTCCTCCCTGTTAACATTTTTCACAAAATTCGCCTTAATTCTACACTTTCATACGCTTGTTTTATTTCTTTTATTGTGCGTATAGTTCGTGGATACAGCTGACTCAAATTGCATGGATTTGGCTTAATATTTACAGATTTTATGGACTCTACTTTGACTGGGAACAGCTGAGCCTGTGGATCACGGGATGAGACCTACGAACATTTCTTTGTACCTGGTGATCTAGGACTTCAGGATGATCTGTCTCCATGATTATATTCACTATGCTGATCTGCTCCCATTTCATCTTACAGTACTCTACGACTGGGAACTGATCTGATGTTCATACTAACCTGGCTTATGGTTCCGGGGCAATCATGCCTGAAATTACCCAGCGTTACCGTTTGTGGCTGTGTATTGGAACCTCCAAATCCTGGTACCTCCTCCTGCTATGCTTTCTGCTGCTTGCTATTGCCACTCACCTATGCTACCATACCCGCTGTGCTGCTTCTCCACTGCTATTCAGATAAGTATTGCCCAGTATCATGCCAAAATACTCTCATGATAAACTCCTTCTTATTAAACAGTTTGTCCAGAGCAAATGGTCTGACTGGAAAATCCTAAAAGACACTGGTATTTTGCAGTGCCCGAAATATGTACATTGTGGGTCAGGTCGCCGCCACCGCCGGGCAGCAAATGAAAAGACCACTGGCAGCATTTGCTCAGGAATAAGCTGACCTTCTCATGGCCCTGGAAATAGAAGTGTCAGTGTACCAAATTTACATTATGTGGAAATAAACCCTGATCATGGCTCTGTGCAAAAAGTAGCCTCATTAACTAATATTGCACTGTTTAACTCGAGATCTCTTAATGGCAAAGCATTGGTGCTGTCAGAACTAATCACTGACACCAAACTTGATATTATGTGTTTAACGAAGACTTGGCAAAAACCATACAAATTTACATCTCTCACGGAGGCGACTCCACCAGGTTTCACTTTCCACACAGAGCCTTGCAGCTCAAGGCAAGGTGGTGGGCTTGCAATAATTGTCAGAGCAGACTTAAACATCAAACGAATCCCAATTGACTGTCCATTGTCTTTTGAGTGCCTGGCTCTTAAACTAATAACGGAATCAGGTCCTGTCTCACTCATTGTTCTTTATCGTCCCCCAAAATATAATGCATCCTTCTTATCCGATCTGATTGAACTTTTGACCCACCGAAGCTCTTGCTCTCAGAGAATTATCCTTCTCGGTGATTTCAACATCCATATTGACATTACTACATCTAAACTGAGAAATGAATTCCTATCCTTACTGGACTGTTTTGACTTGACACAAAATGTTGATTATCCCACCCACTCTGTTGGTCATATACTGGACGTGACTATCTTCAGGAATAATCTGTTGCCAACATTTACAACACTGATTTGGGACTCTCTGACAATAATGCAGTATTTTTCACTGTCTCACTGCCTTTCCCTCCTCTTACCTGTAAACGACAAATTTCTTACAGAAACCTTAAAAATATCTGTCCCTCTATCCTTACTGGATCCATTTCTGATTATTTTCTGTCTTCACCTATTCCATCAACACTAGATAGTCTTGTTGACCACTATAACTCAGCCCTTCATTCAGCATTAGATAAAACAGCTCCTTTAAAACATAAGGAGGTTTCCTTTAAGCGTTCAGCTCCTTGGTATAATTCAGATTTGCGATCTATGAAAGCAGCTGGCCAACGCCTTGAGAGAATGTCACGTAAGACTGGCCTCACCGTGCACATCCAGGCTTTCTCTGACCACCAAAGAGCTTACAGAGAAGCACTAACTGCTGCCAAGATCACCCACTATGGCAGAATAATAGAAAGTGGCCACAATAACTTAAGGATTTTGTTCTCTGTAGTTAATAAACTACTCGAACCCGCATCTGACCCAACTACCTCTTCTACTGAAGTCTAGGAGGAATTCCTCCACTTTTTCATAACAAAATGAAAGATCTAAATAATTCAACTAACAAATACATCATCTGTTTATATCTCTCCCTGTTTTCCCACTCCATCCAGCTCCTTCTCTAAGTTCTCACCAGTCACATCTGTGTTTGTTAAAACCTGTTTTGTAAAATGAGGCTGACTACTTGTGTGCTGGACCCCATCCCCATCACACAACTTAAATCCTGCTTTCATGCCATAATCCCGATTGTTACAACAATAATAAACTCATCCCTCGACACTGGGTTTGTACTGCTCACTTTTAAAATTGCTTCTGTAACCCCAATGTTAAAGTCTGGTCTTGATGCTGACAATCTTAACAATTTTCGGCCTATTTTCCACTTACCTTTCCTGTCAAAAGTTCTTGGGCATGTTGTAGCTTCCCAACTCACCAATTACTTTACCTCTAATAATTTGATGGAACCCTTTCAGTCTGGTTTCAGGGCGCGGCACAGCTGTGAAACTGCTTTGCTACGGGTAACCAATGATTTGCTTATGGCAGCACACTCTGGTCAAACCAGCATATTAATTCTATTAGACCTCAGTGCAGCATTTGACACTGTCAGACATGACATTCTACTGTCCAGAATGGAGAACATGCTGGGTATCTCTGGCACTGCCCTCCAGTGGTTCAAGTTCTATCTGACTGATAGGCAAGAGTTTGTTAGTCTTGGGAACAGCAGATCCAGCTCAGCGCCAGTCACACAAGGAGTTCCTTAGGCCTCTGTCCTCGGCCCTCTTCACTTCTGTATTCATATGCTTCCCCTTGGCCATATTATTTGTAGCTATGGACTGGGTTATCATTTTTATGCAGATGATACTCAACTCTACTTCAATGTTAAAAATGGAACTTCATCAGCGCTTTCTCAGCTCACAACCTGCCTTAATGAAATTAAAACCTGGATGGAGCAGAACTCTTTAAAATTAAAATGCAACAAAACTGAACTCCTGCAAATTGGGACTAAAATGCAACTTAATAAAATGAGCTCTTTCCCAATCCATCTTGGCAGTGATCTCATTAGACCTACCTCTACTGTAAAGAATCTTGGTGTCATTTTTGATTCCTCCCTTTCTTATTCCGCCCACATAAATCACATTAAGAAACCTTCTTACATTCACCTCTGTAACATATCCCGTGTTCGCTCCTTCCTCTCCTTCTCTAATGCTGAGAAACATGTCCATGCTTTTATCACATCCCGCATCGATTATTGTAATTCCCTACTGGCAAGTGCCCCTTCTAATCTTATATCACAGCTCCAGCCTATTCAAAACTCAGCTGCAAGAGTCCCTACTTGAACCAGCAGCAGTGAGCACATAACACCCATCCTGCTCCGCCTTGACTGGCTCCCTGTGTCTTACAGAATTTGATTGCTTATCCGATGCTTCGAGTGGATGACCTCCTGGAATGGCTAGGAAATGCTTAATTTCTAACTTTGTTTGATATAACGAAAGGGTCACACACGTGCGCTTAGGAGGCAGTCAACAAGCCCAGAGGTGAGCAATATTTTGTCTCACAAAGGGTTGAATTGTGATACTGATATTTCTCTCTCTACATTTAAAGAACCAAAGAGTAAAAATAATAATCCATATTCATCAACAACATTTCAGATATTTGAAAATGGCTCTGCAACAATCACAACTCTCGCGGATGACATCACTTCTGGTCCCTCGATGATGATGTCACTTCTGGCCAGTCCAGATGATGTCACTTTCGGTCCCTCTGTGATGATGTCACTTCTGTCCCTCCCAGAGGACATCACTTCTGTTACCCTCTAACTTCCTGCCAACTCATTTCCTGTAGCCATTTTCTTATATAAATGATCATGTCAGCACTGTTTTTTGTCGCATGTTTGATTTATTTCAATTAGTTTTGACCAAGGTCTACAAAGACATTATACGGGGCAGTTCCCCATAATGTCTTGATGTGATTTTAAATTTATTTTCTTATATATCTATATCTTGGATATATATATATATATATATATATATATATATATATTGGATTCCTCATTTTTGCTTTGTATCATTATTGCCCTGCTACTACTTTATTATGATTATCATTAGTATTTATGAAAACATACATAAAGAAAATGGTTTTAAGGTTACAATGATTATTATCGGTATCGACAGGTAGGTTGCAGATTTTTGGGTTTTAAATTTTAGCTTACATTAAGTGTGCTTGCTTTGGGCAACATGACTGGTAAGGGGCAGGGGAAATGGTGAATGTGTTAGTTACTGGGATTGTGCTTACAAGCATTGGATGTTGCTTTAAAGGTTAGATTATTTTTTGACAGTAGCTATATCCTGATTATCCATGTGCTGTTTGTTGCCAGTATAATTGAATGGACCCTCACATTGACCTCTTTATGAATCTGTGAAATGTTTTCACTACCACAGTGACATTAGCAGAGTATGGATTCCTTGAGTCTCACTAACATGGAAATCCAGAAGCTCCCATATGTCATTCAAAGAAAACACTAATCCTGTGGCTGATAATGGGGTTAAGCCAGATGTAGACAGCTGTGGTTCTCTTTGTATGACAGTTGTAATTAGTTATGTAGTATGTGCTTTTATTCACATTACACTTTAAATATACAGATAGCAAAACAATGAATTCTTTACTTGCTTACCATGATGTGTTGATTGTCCCATCCCCAGTGATTTGGCAAAGTTAACTGGCAAAATACTTCATTGTAAGGGGACAGTTTTGGTCAGAGCAGTTATCATGTTGTATCTAAATGAAGATGAAGGCGTACAAGAATGATGGTTTCATTCTGGCTGATTGGAGGGTGGTCCATAAAAAAGTTTTAAACTGACAAGAATTAAGGAGAATGAAAGGTTATGCAAATCAGTGTCAGGTGGGGACATTTGTTTTCTTTTATTTGCAACAGAACTTGCCAGACCTTTCCGGCAAGGATGGGTCAGCTGACAGATACACAGTTTACTAGAATCAGCGGACCCAACTAAAATGAAGGATGCAACATTATCTACCTTCTCTCATCTTATATTTCAGAGTACATAATTGCTTTGTTGAGCAAGGACTTGACTGTAACTGCATGCATAGAAGGAGAGTTGAGATTTGACTCTGCCTCCACATAGTAAAATGACAATGTCCGTTTGAAAATCACTTTTAAACTTTCCTCTCAAAAGACATCCAATTCAGCTAAATCAAAGAAGTCTTGTACCATTTTAATAAGTCTTAATGGTCCAGTTCAGGGCTTTATTTATTTTTTAAATGGCTTGACTATTGTCAGTTTTTGTTAGCATGTGTGTATTAACTTAACCATTACATGGACAGGGTTTCCTAAATGGTCCACAAACTATGGTATGGTAACAACCTTTGATGATCTTTTAACCCTCTCTTGGCCAACAGTCAACCAAATGATTTTATTTAGTAGGTTCAGGAGAGTCCTTTAAAAAATGTTGTAATAGAAGTGTTTGTTACATGGTTTGAAGCAGTCAACAGTTTTACTTTAAGACTTCAAAGATCCCCAATAACCAAACACTAACAAGAGTTCCTCAATCAATGCCATTTTTATTTCTTTGGAATCTTCTGTCTATGAAAGCTATTGAGTCACCACAAGCCTATTTGGGCTCTGATTTTTAACTATATGACATTGTAAAGCACTGTTAATAAGCATATACTTAACATAGTATACTAACACATGTAGTTACATTCTATTATTACTGTTATTTTTAAATATACTTCACTGTTTCAAAAATATTTAATAAATACAAATGTGATAAATCCTCTCTTATATGACATAATTGAAAAAAATGTACATGCTCCAAATTTCAAATCAGTTAACTTACTTCCCGAATGCACCTGGATGTTATACCATGTACTTACCTAAAGCAGTAGGAGAGGTAAGCTGGTGTTCAAGAGGTGTAGCTTGCACACGCCACACACATCTGAGTAATTTCTATTGGAAATCCATTTTGTAGTCAAAAGCAAATATCAGTCTAGCAAAAAAGGGTATATATAAAAAATCCACAATTTGAAGTAACCTCTCTCAAGGTAAAACTGTAAGAGTAAATCAATAAATGATTAAAGTTGCACAGAATGTTTCTCTATTTTAAAAAAGACAAGTTTAAAAATTTACCAATGTTTTCAATTGGATATTTACAGATTTCTAAAAGTTGTACAGCATACTGGATTTGAGATTACTCAAAAGAAATTAAAATTTCCTGACAAACTTCCTTGAAGAATAAGTACGTCAACAAAATCAGTCTCCTGGGAGTTATGTTGTTTCATGCCAACAGCCAGACAGACATGGTATTTGCACTAGGTGCTTCTCACATTACATGCAAATTTGCCTAAAAAAAGAATAAGTAATATTTTATGGCTACTACTGAACAAAAACAAATAAGGTTTTCTATCCATCCAGCAGTGACTCAATACCTTTAGTAAGCAGATGCATTGCAATAGCAGAGTGGTATGGAAAAAGTGAGTACACTTTCAATGACTGCTCGATAAACCTGTAACAGCAATGATTTGGATAGTTTAAACATTATAACTTGATGGAAAAAAAATGTGCTACTGAGCTTTTTTTTATAAGAGAAGTTAGGTTTTAATTTCAGTTGAAACGATGTCTTGAATAAGGAAAAACCATTTAATTTTACTATCACACAGTGACTGTTTGTATAATTAAAGCTTTTTGTGGTGTACTTATATGTAACAGACAAATTCTGTGCTTACTCCAGAAGACAAAACTATGAAATGATATGCTTAAGACATGTTACACTTCATATTTTCTAAGCATTTCTTGTAGTGCATATAAGTAAATAAAAGCAATAGGAGGCATATTGAAAAGGGAATATGTCAATCTCTGCCAAATACATGCAGAAAAAAACAAGAATGTCACATAAACATTTCCAACTTTGACACACATTGCTCTTCTTTGCAGGAGGTGACCTCACTGCCAGGGAAGATCCATAGACTATACTGTACTATCCAGACACCAACACAGTATGTAGCTCTTTGGAAGTTACTAGACTTTGCATTGTATTTGTTATTTCAATTGATGACCCATCAGAAGCATTAACACTGCTTTTATAAATCCCATACCAAATAGCAATTAACAGAGACATGTGCACTGCAAATGTTAACACTGAGGTCTATGTTGATTAATTATATTTCACCCCATCTTAGATGGGTAGCACAGCTAGTAGTTTTATATTTTGACAATTATATCAATTTGGAAACTTCATAAAGCATAGCATGTAAGTCTGAACCTCCTATAACAACTGAGACATTTATATTGTTTGCCTAACATTAAATAAAGTGTTAAAGTGGATTCAGTTTTGCCATTTTTGGTTTAACAACTTGTCAAACTGAAACCCTGTTTGCAAAGACTTTGTTGACCTTTAATATCCACAACTTGAAAAATGCAATTATACGTACAAAGTCAATTTTGTAAACCTGCATAATTCAAATAAAAGGTAAGATATGCAATAACACAGAAAACAGAATTGAACAGGGTGCCAGCTACTGCCAAGGAAACCATAACTTTTTTCACATTTTAACAATTTTATCAGAAATTTATTATACTGTATATCGTACTGTATGTTAATAATGAGCTAAGAAAAGTAAAGTAGCAAAGGTGCCTACAGTATGTCCTGCTTCTGAAAACGAAAGCAATGTAGTTGTATCTATAATAACACCTACAGCTTCAAGAAGGCACCCGGTGAGGTCAAATGACTTTGTCCCTTTTGGGCCATGTCCTATAAAGCCTGGCATCACCAGAAGGAGGTATCTCTCTTTGGTTTAAGTTAGCCCGGAAGAAGGAGCTCCTAAAACCTGCTCCTCCATGCAGCAATTACAGACCAACAGAAGACTATAACCTGTATTTATGGTGTTTATTGCCACTGTACATTTTTTTTTTTCAGTTTATGTGTTGAATTAAATGGGGCAACCCTGCATGTGTCCCAGAAATTTTTTTAGAACCCGATTCATACACTAATATTTTCATATACACTGAAATGGATAGATGAGTTAAAACAAAAACAGAAAAACATTGTTTAAAATTTGGCTACTGCAAAAACGCACACTTTTTTCTGTTTAAAAAACAGACTTTTCTTGCCATTAATCCTTGATGTTCCAGCCATTTATTACTTTTGTCACATACCTCATTTTCTCATATAATCTTATTATATACCATGTGTAGAAAACCTGCTTATATTAGCACCATTGAGGGGTATTTTCTTTTTCATTATCACCTTTAAACTTGCTACTTAATTAAATCAATTCATAAGATGTATAAAATCCCTGTACCTCTTAGAATCTTTCTGTTTATGTTACGAAAAAGAAATGCATGCCTCCTATATAAAATACTGAATATTTCCTTGGGACTCCATCTTCCTTGGGAAGATGCCGGTGTACAGATTTTTGCAGTAATGCAGGCATAGCTACATTTTTCTGAATAATTTTTTTATCAACACTTGCAAAACTGTGGTTATAAAAAGAAGGCCCAAAATGAAGCCAGGACAAGGCATGAAGCAGGGAAGAATTAATAGGAGTTAAAAAGTTAATAGGAAAAAGTTAATTATTCTGTCATCTTCTTGTTTTCAGTGGGTAGCATTTTCTTTTCTTTTTCACTCACAATGTAAATAGATAGATAGATAGATAGATAGATAGATAGATAGATAGATAGATAGATAAAATACTGTTAAGGGCCCAAATCAAACAGCATACAATTTACATTTATCCTGCCTTTTCTACAGCAGTCTAAGTAGCTAGATGACAGCTTCCACTGGTGAATGTTGCAGTTTTGAAAAGAAAAAAATTTAAATAATTATAAATATGGAAACTGTCTGTAGGATGTATTAAATATTAAAGAATATCTGGTAAAATATAAATTAAATGTTCAATAGAAATGTAACTTTTTATATTATTATTAAGTGATGATTGAGTTAAGGTGTTTTTACAGATTATATAGATTACCTTGAGCACTGTAATACAGAAATCACTGACTGAAATTCCATTATTGTGCTCACATTATGATAAAGATGAACAGACGGTAGTTGAACCTTACCCAGGATCCCAAAATCGAGCAGCTACTGGTTTCGCAAAGCAGGATCCAGCATGAGTCAAACACATAAACAAAAGGAATTTCTCAATCAAAAAATGTTTAAAAAAAAAAACATAAAAACTATAACTTAAAAAATTCAAAGCAAAATAGTTCACACAAAAATAGAGAAAAAAGTTATTATACATGCAGGATAAAATGCAAAAAAGGAAAAAAATATTTCTTCTACAATCTTAGTTTTTTCTTGTTAAACTTCAGTTACTTTCCATACTTAAAAGTTATTTCTCTATGGCACTCTTAGGTATGCTTTACTTAATATATTCAATACGTTCTATATGTATGACACATTCAATATTGTCAACACATTCAATATGACATAATAGAATTTCCCATAGACTATGCATTAATATATCGGAAAACATTTTAACATAATTAAGAAAATATCTTCTATCAATTTTATATAACCTTACTAAATAACAAAGGGTTCTTACATAGACTCTAAGCATATAACACAACAAAATGTCATCATATACCTGTATACTAAACCTGTAAGACCAATGCATACGTGTACAGTATACTCAGATATCAGTATCCTCATTTTCAAATTTAGACAGCTTTTGACACATCATGTTTGAGTTTATGTTTCGTTTTCTATTATGGAATAGCTCAGTTATCTTTTCTTAAATTTATTCTTTCTTTATACTGTATTTTGTGTTTTTTAATTCCTTAAGATACTTTTTCACTTGTTAATTTTATATTATTGTATGTATATTCTCTGCTTTGCTTCTGCATTGTGTTAACTCATCTCTAGCTTGGCTTGATTTTGTTTCATATTGTAAGTGCCTTTTCCTAATGTTCTTGTTTAAGGCTTTTACTGTTACTACAATTTTTAGAAAGTGTACTGGGTTTTATTTGCTTTAGGTTTGTCTTATAGGCATAATTTGTTATTCCTCTTTGCTTTGCGCCCTTCCCCACCATAAACTATTGTCTATGGGATAGGAGCAAAAGCTTTAGATTCATCAAAGCATTTGATCTCCAGTTTTCAACAGATCTCAATGTTTTAGGGTCCCCTGATACTGAAAACACTGATATCTCAATTGTGGGTGTGTGTGTGTCTGTATGTCTGAGTGTCACAGTTTCTCGAGGATGGTCTACAGCTAAAATGGCTAGACAGAAAAATACCATACTCGAAACTTATGCCTATTAAGAGATGACGATGTGCTGATTAGTTTTTGAGCCAAATCATGCAGGAGAAAGAGGCACTCTACAGTAGCGGAACCCTCAAATACATTAATTATGCAATTAATTATGAACTCTTCTCATCATTTGCTATTGTAATGACATATTTTATGATCAGAAAGATCAGCATCAGAGCGGTAAATAATTACTGAAATGTTATATTTTGGGTAACTTGGTTCCCAGGATGCAAAGACTACTGATGCCCAGATCCAAAATTTTAAATCTTTTTTTCCTTTTTTGTTTATGCTTTTGGTATCTATATTAGAAAATTTTTACATAAGTATCTAATTATAAAGAAACTCTTTTTCTTACTATAGACTACAGCAGTCAGATTAAATGTCACTATTCAAATATAATTCAAATTTATTTAAAAAATGGTCTTATTTGAAGGCAAATACTGACATTCAATTGCAAAAGTATGGTGGTTTCCTTTACCCACACTAATTTACTCCAGAGGTGCTTTGCAAAGGTGCAGTATTTAACCAATCTGTTTTTGTACAATTAGTTGTCAACTAACAGACCGGTGGTAAGTCGAACTGGACGTTAGACGGACCTATATATATATAATATTCAAACCTGACTGTATACATAGTACTGTGTGGTGAATGTTCTGGTCCAATAACTCTTCACAACACACAAAACAAAGGTTTGGGGACCGTCCCCATATATTGTCGTCCAGACAATCTATACTAATAAACGGCAAAGCCCTCACTGACTCACTCACTCACTGACTGACTGACTGACTGACTGACTGACTGATCACTAATTCTCCAACTTCCCGTGTAGGTAGAAGGCTGAAATTTGGCAGGCTTATTCCTTACAGCTTCCTTACAAAAGTTGGGCAGGTTTCATTTCGAAATTCTACGCGTAATGGTCATAACTGGAAGCTGTTTTTCTCCATTTACTGTAATGGAGATGAGCGTGAAACCCGTGGGGGCGGAGTTTCGTGTGATATCATCACGCCTCCCACGTAATCACGCAATAGGTAGAAAACCAGGAAGAGGCCCAAAAAGCGCTGAAGAAAACATGCATTATATAATTGAGAAGGCAGCGAAACAATAAGAAGCGAGCGAGTGACATATACAACCATATTCATGAGTTCTGCTACTTCGGAAACAAAGCATGATGTAAACCTAAACTTTAAATTAAGTTCATAGACAGGCTGCCGCTGGCGTTTGTAATTTAGTGCCTGCCCATATAAGGCCGTCCGTCAGCGGCAATCCAATAGAAACACTGCCACGGGTAAATATTCACGGGTGAAGGACTGTGCTTATGCAGAGGAAGATGAGATGGTCAGGGTGGTGTTTGGCACAAACTCAGCGAAACTGCGAGAGAAAGTTTTAAGTACCGGGACTTAGGTAACATTAGATACAGCCATGGACATAGCACGACATGGCACCAGCACAGCTGGGAAACTTCGATGCATGTACACCGAGCGGCTCACGTGAACTGATGCAGTGCACAGACAAAAAGCAACAGTTCCAAAGAGCGCTGAACAAAAACCGAATTACACAATTGAAAAGGCAGCAAAAAAATATGAAGCGTCTGATACATACAAGATAAGTATGTAATAAGTACAGCTACTGCAGAAACAAAGCACACGGTGGAAAAAGTGAATGTCCCGCTAAAGGAAGACAGTGTTAAAAAAAAAACAAAACATGCATGCAGTGTGTCAGGTCTCAGATAAAGAAGACGAGCTGTTTATTGATGCAGTAAGAAACGAATCGATGAATGAAACCTGTCATCTTTACAACGATTGACAAACACGGAATGTAACTTGAACACAACACATCCTACAAATACGAACCTGATTGAAAGAAATAATGATAATCAAATCCTTGATGACAGCAACACTCAGTAAAACTCACAAAACAATTACTGTATATTGACAGTCATGTTACGTTATTTTTAAAATGTTCCCTTTTCTTTTTCATAGCTTCTTTAACACACTACGTCTCCGCTGCGATACGCGGGTATATATATATATATATATATATATATATATATATATACCCCGATCTACATACTCGAATAATGGATACTTTATTCGCAATCAATGATTGTTTTGGTAAAGCCATACTCAGTGTATTCATTAGATGAACGGTAAAAAAGTAAGAGCGAGGGGAGGGTGACTTATTGAGGCATGCAGGCAAAACCACAATAGCACGCGGGCTCGATGTACGAAAAAATATATCTTTTTAAGTTCTATTTAGTCCATATGTGTCAAACTCAAGGGCCGCGGGCTACATCCGGCCCGGCATGTAATTATATCCGGCCCGCGAGATCATTTTATATACTGTATTATTGTTATTAATGGCCCGGGGATATGAAGCACTGGTAACACAATAAACTACAGATCCCATAATGCAGCGCTTCAGCTGCCTTGCCGAACACTTACCGCGTTAATCAAGTCTAGCTTATGATGGTGCAAGTTATTGTGAAGCTAGCCCACACGATGCCGAAGAGAAAAGGTGATTCTGAACATAGAGCCTTTAAAAACCGATGGGAGGTTTTGTATATGTTTACTGACATTGCCGGTAAACCCGCGTGTCTCATTTCTGGAGCAAATGTGGGTGTAATTACAGAATTTAATCTAAGACGGCACTATGAGACAAAACATCAAGATAACCTGAAAGACCTGAATGCAATGCACTAGATACAGAAAGCAGAAGAGTTAAAGAAGAATCTAACACTTCAGCAGACGTTTTTACCCGTGCAAAATCACAAAGTGATTTCAAGTGAAGCTACTTTTATGGGAGACACAAATGCACCAGTGCAACTTGCCCCACTTTCCCTGTTGCCAAGTAATGTTGAACCAAGTCGACACTACGGTGTTCCCAAATATGCACTTTGTTCATAAACTGAATGATTTGATTTGTTATTGCTGAAAAGAACAAATTTTATTTATGTTTCCAGGTTTTGTTATGCACCATGTTCATATTTGAATTTGTATAATTTTGACAGGATATATTTTTATGGAGAGCAAAATCTTTTGGGATATTTAAAATTTAAGTTTATTTTTTATATAAAATTACATAAGAGTAAAGAAATTTGAATGTTTGTTCTTTTAACATTTACTTTATTTCTAACTTGTATAATTTAGACAGGATATATTTTTTATGGAGAGCAAAATATTATAAGTTATTTAAGGTTTCAGTTGATATATTCCGGAATAATATTCTGTCGACTAAATAAAAATTCCTTCTATTTAAAATTTAAATAGAACTTCAACATATACGATAGTTGTGTGTGTGTGTATGTATATATGTAGATATGTACAGTATGTATATATATGTATTTGTGTGTATATATGTGTGTGTATGTATATGTATGTGTGTATATGTAGATATATATATAGAGATATATATATATATGACAGCAACACTCATCACTCATAACAGTGACAAAACAATTACATTGACAATCATGTTACGTTATTTTCAAAATGTGTCCTTTTCTTTTTCATTGCTTCTTTAACACACTACTTCTCCGCTGCGAAGCGCAGGTATTTTGCTATATATATATATATATAGATATAGATATATATAGATATAGATATATATAGATATATAGATATAGATTAGATATAGATAGATATGACAACAACACTCATATCAATGACAAAACAATTACATTAACAATCAAGTTACGTTATTTTTTAAATTTTTCCTTTTCTTTTTCATAACTTCTTTAACACAGTACTTCTCCGCTGCGAAGCGCGGGTATTCTGCTAGTCTGTATTAATAAAAGGCAAAGCCCTCACTAACTCACTCACTCACTCATCACTAATTCTCCAACTTCCCATGTAGGTAAAAGGCTGAAATTTGGCAGGCTTATTCCTTACAGCTTACTTACAAAACTTAAGCAGGTTTCATTTCGAAATTCTACACATAACGGTCATAACAGTCGATAACGGTCGTCAACGTCCGCCATGTTGAACTTTCTTATTTATGGCCCCATCTTCACGAAATTTGGTAGGCGGCTTCCCTGCAGTAACCGAAACCGATGTACGTACTTATTTCGATGGTATGACGCCACTGTCGGCTGCCATATTGAACTTTCAAACGTCACTAATTCTCCAACTTCCCGTGTAGGTAGAAGGCTGAAATTTGGCAGGCTCATTCCTTACAGCTTGCTTACAAAAGTTAAGGAGGTTTCATTTCGAAATTCTACGCATAATGGTCATAACGGTCAACAACGTCCGCCATGTTGAACTTTCTTATTTATGGCCCCATCTTCACGAAATTTGGTAGGCGGCTTCCCTGCACTAACTGAAACCAATGTACGTACTTATTTCGATAACCGTACCCCCATTACCATGTCTGTCGAGGTGATCACCATCGATCAAAGAACTGTCACTTACTGAGGGGTTTCCATGCCCGGCGATAGCACCTACCTTTTCCATTCTCTTTGTTACATATTGCACGGCCATATCAGGCTCACTCTTTATATCCGGAGGAACATTGTGTCTTACGTATTGAATGACTGGGACAGGTTCAAGGTGTGGATTGATGACGGTACAGGAGATGATTATACTACACAGGAGCACTAGAAGAGTGAAATGCTTAAGCCCTTCACCTATGGTTCTGCATGTGAGTTGATGGCTGCCGCTGAATTGTTCAGTTATTGCTTTCAAGTGTACCGAAATGGCCAAATATTTTACACCTTTCGACAAACGCCAATGCCTCTTAAACATCTTAGATTCACAGGTGACGATTTCAGTAGTGGACACTTTGATATTTATGAATGTTTAAACTCTCAAAAGCTGGATGCGAAGTTATCGATGAAACCGGTTATATGCTTACAATGCTTGACAGATGCCGAATGTCACTTCAACACATGTCCTGCAAATACTGTCGTTAATTGAAACAAACCATGAAACTCAAACCGATTATGACAGCAGCAATCCAAGCTGTGAGATTTGAAACAAGATTACTGTTCACATGGCCAACTGTACATTGCATGCTCAAGAGTAAGCTCAGCGCACAGCTTGGTCATATTAAAACCGGAGGGCCGAACTAACAACGTGGTATACAAAGAGATCCTTAACAAATAATTATTGGCATATTTTCCCTCAGTTTAAAAAGGTTTAATTTTCTTCTTAATAAAAACTTTAATGTAGTACTTCGCCGCTGCGAAGCGCGGGTATTTTGCTAGTAAAGAATAAATGATTTATAGGGAAAAGGATCATGGGACAGGAAATGGTTGGCATGAAATGACGTTGTAACAGGAACCGGAACCAACATCATAATGATGAGACGGAAGTGAGGTGGTTTGATGGAGCCGGAAGTGACGTCATCATGGTTGGCTGGAAGTGACGTCATCGCGGCCATTTTGGAAGCCGGAAGTGGAGAAATTTTTTCTTCAGGTTTTCTGTTGAGCAAAAGAGATTTAGGTAAGTACCACGTGACAACCCTCTATCTTGCGATGTTTCACTCACCTTTAGGCTCTTTGACTGCCTCCTAATCGCACATGTGTGACAACTGTTAAATAAGTCCCTTAAGTCATATTGTTTGTTTTATATGCTTTTTATCATGGTTCTTAGCACATTGTGTACATTTTATTTTGTTTTGTTATTACTGTTGCTTCCATGGGTTCCAAACCTTTGGTTCCAAACCTTTAACAGCTCCGTGAATCCTTTTGTCCATTTTATGTTACATCATCAGTGTGAGCCTCTCCCAGTATTAATTGTGTTAACTGTGAGAGGAGGAATTGTACCAGCAGATCACTCATATGTTTTCTCTTTCAACATTTCAGTTTGTTAATAGTAAACATTAACACATAAAGGAGGTCAGTGTGGTTGCATTACCCCTTTGTGCGGCACATCGTGAGTCACAAAGAGAAGCTTTGGAGGGTAACCAAATTCAAAGACCAAAAGAAGCAGTACAGAGCAAGCAGTGAACACCGGTTACACTTGGATAACGTAAAGTCACATGTGCTTTCCTCCCTCATACTGATGAGACACAGTAGTGGTCATAAATTGAATGATCGTTAAGACGCATAGGTTTTAAGTCAACAACTACCAGTACTATATTTCCATGATGTTTTTAAACCTCACAAGTGTACTTGCAGCAGTTTTTCTCAACACTTTTCCAGTGTCCTGAAAGTATAATTTTGCATCTGATTCTGTCCTATTCAATCTTAAACATGAGATCCCCAACTGTTTTTTAATGCTGCTGTCTTATCATTACAGCAAATGAAAAATAAATCATAATTCTCAGTTTTCTTTAATCACAATGCTTTAAAATCCCCACTTTAAAGAGTTAATATTCTGCATCTTACAATTAGTCTCTGTCTTACATGGCTGTCGGTTACAATTTCTAAAACTGCGGTGTAATTAAAAATAACCAGGCTACCTTTATTAAACTATTGCTATAAAGGGGAAAAAAACAGATAAATTTTGTGGACCCTGACTTGATACAGTGACAATCCTGTAAGCCACAAAGGACCCAAAAGGATTTTTATTCTGAATGCCATGATATTTACCCATACTCGGCCACTACTTATTGGACACCTCCAAAATAATAAAACAAGTCAGTCCTTGACCTGCCTGCATCTTGTCTGTTCTTTTGCTTCGTTCACTATTTTCACCTTGTCACAGTCTTACTAACTGACCTGTATTCATTGTGATCCTTGTCAGGACACTGAGTTATAAAAGTAGCCTCGAAAAATAGCTTAAACCCGCAAAAGCCACATGTGCCAACACTGCGTTCAACTACATTATTATTATTATTTTACTTTTTTTCTTTCGTGGTGCCTCTGCAGATCGCAAAATGCTTATGTCAATATTATGTTGGTCTTGTAGGACTCAACTGGTGTCCCTGCCCTGCAGACGTGTTGTGACGTGTATTTATATGACAGTCGCCAGAGTTACACTTGGATTTTTTTTTCTAGTTGCTGGTGTTTGTTCCTGCTTTATGTGGCCTTTCCTACAATAATAAAGTATATAAAAAAAAAAATCACATACAAATGTACATGTGTGACACACAGAATCCTTAGCCTAAGTTTGAATATATTAGACTATTTCCTTATTTTTAATTAGACTAGGGGGCTCTGCCCCCTACTTGCTTCACTCGCCAACCCCTGTGTTTGGTTAATCGGATACAATTTTTTTTTTTTTGGAATTGTTTCAATTTCATTATTTGCACTTTTACTTTATAGCTTCATTAAAAACAATATTTGGAATTACCTTTTCTTAAAGATCGCATCGAATTTTGATTCCATTTTTGGAGACACATTGTGACAATGCAACGTATAACTGCCCGTGAGTGAATATTGTTTCTGTTACTCTAATAAATAATCCGACTTTTTCTAAAGCTATTCTCACGGGAAACTGTAAACATTTTAATACGAATGGCATATCAATATCTCCTTTGGTGTCTAATGTTATTCGCGGAATATATACATTACCTTTCTTGTCGCCTGTTTCACGCTTCTCCGTGATCATAAATATACACCTGACCAAATTGTGTTTTCTTTGAAATTAAATTTATCGTTGCTTTAACTGTTGCGGGACCACAGATTCTCATAGCATATGGTCAATTATTGTGTAAAGCTACGTTTTGTGCATTGAATGATGCGAAGGCGAAAAGACTTTTTCTGCTCTTTGCCTTTTATTTCTGACCTTGCTTTGTCCTGCCATTTTTTCAATTACACCTAGTCCTGATGATTAATTTCTTTTTGTTTGTGCTAATGCAATCTTTACCATCTTTTTTTTGATACTGTAGCAACTGACGTAATAAAGTGTCACAAAAGTTTTACTTGAACAATCACCGACTTCGTAACCGCAAACACAACTTTCTAGCACCCTCTCCAACCCCTCATTCCCTGGGTCTCGCCCCCCACTTACCGTATCAATCAATATCCCGCTATCAGTCTTCCGTGCTGTACTCCGCCCTCCCTCAATCGGACATAACAGTCACTTAAAACAAAAAAGGCTTCACCCCGGTTGGGATGCTACAATACTTTCGAATTTTACTGCTTTCATACTATTTACCTTTCTCTGCATGTGTATTGCGCCATCTTTTGTTGGAGCCTTTCGAATTCCACTGCTTTCATAATCTCTTATACTGTATGCCGTTTTTTTTCTGCAACGCTTTTGGGTCTCTTTTCTCTGCGCTGCTCTTTCTTCTTTGCTTAGTCGTTGATGTTTCATCTAGAACGTATTGTCCTTATATGCTTTATATGTGCTGAGAGCACAGGATCTGTGTGTGCTATGTGCCTTTACACAACTGAGTGTTTTGCTGGCCGTGCTCTTATTTGATATTGTTTGCATCTTGTGGGTCTTTTAAGTGTCTTCCGAGAAGATCACGTCTCGTCGCCCTGCTTTTCTTTTCCAGGATTTTTTCTTATAATAGAGAGATCATTCAAACCTTATTTTTTGGCTAATTTAACATCCTTATTATGGACTGGGGGTTTTACAGCTCCACACACCTCTGTCTTTTGTTTTTTAGTATTAATACCTTTACCCCATTTTGTTGGGCCTGTGCAGGCAAGAATCCTGCATCTAGAATTTGGGATATGGCTCATTTTCCACAATATGTCTTATTTGAAGCCTGAAGCCAACTCCTAGATACGCAGATTAGAGTTTTAGGGATCCCAACACATTACAATTCTGTTGCATTGACCACATACAGTAGGTGCAAATGACACACACACATATCATACACTCCCAAAATAGATGTGCAAACTGTGTGGTAACCACTATCTCGAAAACATACAAACCATTCATATTGCACATACATGTAAATGTGTGCTCAACTATGTGTGCACCCTTAAAAAAAGTTGCAGTTACTCTGACATTAGTTCAGAATCAAGTGATGTCAACTGAAGTATCTACCGCAAAATAAATTTGAAGGTCTTTAGAGCCAATTCACCTAAAATTTGCAGTGATGAAGCTGATTATACACCTTTGTTTCAAATAAGATTCCCAACAGTACAACAAAATAAAATCTATCATTCAGTCAGACTAGATGCAAAAATGCATTCAGGTATCCTACACATTATTTTAACATATATCAGAATGAATTACTACTGGTTTTAATACACTTACTGTCACAAATAATATTTGGTCTTGATTTTTCATTTATCCTATTACTTGTTATTACACAACAGTAAAGACCTAGACATAGAACTACATAGACTGATAAGGGCAAGAAGGGTTACAGTTATTGACAATCTTTCCTGAATATTATTTTTAAAAAACAAACACATAATAAGAAAAAAAAGAGTATCACACAAAACACAGTACAGTACACTAAAATTCTAAACAGTGCTAATATGAACACAATACATTATCAAGTCAAACCAAACTCGGAGAAAGAAGACAAAATTTAAAATCATCTAAAATATACCGGCCTCAGTGGTTTAAGGTTAGGGATGATTAAACTAACACAAAAATTAT
This sequence comes from Polypterus bichir lapradei, assembly GCA_026402145.1. NCBI lineage: Eukaryota > Metazoa > Chordata > Cladistia > Polypteriformes > Polypteridae > Polypterus > Polypterus bichir. The sequence continues at coordinate 10,199,847 of JANRMT010062791.1, forward strand.
TTTATGGAGTTGGAAGTGATATAGATGCTGAATTGAAGTATGACATCTATGTTACATGCTGTTATTTATTATGTTAATTGAAACCAAGATCATAGAGCCCATGCTTCCTCCAGAAACCATTGATGAAAACAAGAAATTTAATGTACAGGTATACAGTACACCCCAAAATTTGCAGGGGTTACGGTCTATGAGCACCCAAATATTGTGAAAAATTTTGGATGTGGTTAAAAAAAATGCATATTTTTATAGTTTAAACACTAAATATGCCCCCAAAACACTTTAATTTAATTTCAAGCTCAGCTTAATACATTACCTAAAAAAAAGAATGTAAAGGTAAACCCATATACTGCACAATACTGTACTGCTATGTCTTCCGCAGTGCTAGAATGTAAAATACAGATGTTACTACTATATGTACTGTAATTCAAGCAAGTGTGTTTTCATTGCCAGAAGCCTTAGAAGGTGCAGGGCCTTTCGGCGGCATCTTGGGGCTTTAGCTCTTAAACTGCCACATACTTGAGGGTTAATGCATCCCTGGACGCCAAATACTTTTTTGCTGCACTTTAAGTAAACGTCACAATTCACAAAGAAAAAGTTACATTTTAATGGAACACTTTTTTCATGCAAAGAGCATCACAATTACTGCAACACTGATCATTTTACACACTGCTAATGAACTGTAAAAGCTATTTAAAAAACTACTGGAACAATATGTACAAGGTGTAACTGATGCCATGGATGAAATCATCAAGCCAACTACGCTTGAACTTGCTGCACACAAGCACACAGAGGTAAGGGCTGATGCTGGCAGGCTATAGTCAAGCGGCTTAATCCCAGAGACGGTCAGGCTGCAGTGCTGCAGGATGTCATGCTTGAGTCACAGAATTGCAAAGAATCACAGGAGATTGTAGAGACAGGAACTTGATTCAAATACTTTAAACAAACATGGCTCTTTTAGAAGTAAAGCAAGCTCAGTATGCAGTTAGCTATCGATTAAAAGAATAGGCAAACATCATAGGGGAGCACAAAGGGAGTGGGACCCACAACAGGAGCAGAGGATGTCTGGGGTGGATACAGAAACAAAGCAATCAGCCAAAAAGGACACGTGCTCTTCAGGCTTTTAAGTAAGTGTAGCGTCGCACAAGAAGCATATGACCCGACAAAGCAGCCGCAAGTAAGCCCAGCAAATAAGGGAGCAATGTGAAAGTAGTCTATCAGCGTTTTTTAAGAGGGTTTTTTTTGAAGAACACTCAGCTGGAGATACATCACAGTCAATCAGCAGCAAGGAGAAATGAATAATGCTGTAGTGGTCTGGTGCTGCTAAGATTCACACCGTCGAGAACACGGCAATTTATTTATTTTTATGGTGGAGATTTCAGGGATGCACCCAGCCTTGGCCGGACCCGCACGCACTCACAAACAGAGACAAAAACAAAGCAAACCGGTAATCAAACAGCAAATAAAGAATGTAATTAAAACAAATGAAAACAACGATGCCACCCCTGTTCCCCTTGCAGCGAATACACATTAAATACAACAAAGCACATACAAAACACACAGAGTAAATCATGAAAAACGTTCATGAAAAACGGCAACAGATGAAATGTAGTGATGAAAATAGATAGTCCAGAGATCCGAACGTTGAATGGGAATGTAAAGATAGTCCTAGCGCTAGTTCCTGAAATGGTGAAGACAGGTGGACGGGTTCAGGAGCGCTCCTTTCTTTGCAGGATGGCCATGAATCCACTTACAGTCCTCATGTACACAGGCAGACGGCAGACAATCCAGACGCACGAAACAATCCAGGACAAAACTAATAAGTACAGGTAACCCAACAGAAGGCAGGCAGACAGACAGGAACTTGTAACACAAATTACAAAAACTTTTTTTTTTTCTTTTGGTCACCAGCCCCCTTTTTAAAAGCCATGCTGACATCCTTTGACCCCAACAGCCCCAGCACCCTCAGCAGAAGACCAATAAGTGCCACTGTAGGGACTGCTGGAAGTTGCAGTTTCAAATTCTATTGGCTACTTTCACCATCCCAAGCCGCATTTCTAATACAGTTGCTTCCTGGTCTCTCTACAGTGCACTATTGCTATGATAAAAGCCATAAAAATTGCAGAGGATATTTGCGGTTACCGCTAACAATTATTAGATAGGTTCTAAGGAAAAATCCGCAAATGACTGAGGCCGCGAACTCTGAACCATGACTTTGCGGGGGTCTACTGTATACATTAAACATATTCACATTGGAAAAATACAAAAGAAATGTTTACAGTGCAATTATCCTGGCCTCCTATCTATATAATAATTCTAGCCACACATCAATTCATTATCCACTACCCAGTTCAGTGACAGACAGCAACAGATCTTATACCAACAGTTATGTGCACAACATTCAATTCTTTGGAATATAAAAGGAAAGTTAGAGTACTTGGATTAAAAAAACAGCAGACCCCATGAAAACATAACTCCACATAGACAGTAATTAGTTAGTTTCAAAACCAGTTATCTTAAACAGGGAGACTAACTATACACCCACCAGTCCACCCTTCCACATAGTTTGTTTAATTTCCATTACAGCTATGACTGGCTATGCACTCTACCAACCTTTCAATCACCAGTAGGTGTGTTCTTGTAATCTGGACAATTTTTCAGGTTAGTTTACACTTGGTTTTAAGAATTGTCAGCACTGAAAAACAGGACTTTCATATTAATATCCATTCATTTTCTGTCTGCATTTTTAGTCTCACCACCTCCTCAGTGGCAGTTTCACAACACCCAACCAACATCCCCCCACAAACACAGAGTATGGTATGCTCTGTGTTTTCCTGTCTGTGACCTCAACCACTCACTATATATTCTGAAGGTTTTACCAGTTTCAAACTGTTTGTTTGTTATACTGCTGTACAACCACAACAAGGTTTATTACATACTTGGAAGAACGAAGGGCTACATCATTAATAAAAACACTGAATTAACATCACACCATTAATTCAGATTTTTCAAATAGTCTTTTTTCTCTAATCAACTAAACTAGTGAAAAACATACAAGGTGAGAATTTATTTAGTTTGTACAAGCAGATGCTTAACAGAAATGGCGTGTTAAGTTTTTAGATAGATTAGATAGATAGATAGATTAGATACTTTATTAATTCCAAGGGGATTCATGTGGACTCTCCACTTATGTCTTGCCGTTTCCTTCTTATATACTGCTTCCCACTGCTCATCTTTGCCTCATCTCTCTTTCCCATTGCTGTTATGCTGACAACACTCAGTTTATTCCCTCTTTTCCAACCTCTGCATCTCAGCATGAATCACTTTATATTATCTTCAGTTCTGCCTTTGTAAACCAGTCTTTCTATATATTCCTTTTGACCACTCAATCACCTAAATTTACATGAGGTGAAAGAACATAATAAAAAACAATAGTTGTCAATTATTTAAAATTTTAAAATGTGTGCTTCAATTTAAGCGTTTAAAGTATAAATATTCTCGATTGTAATAATTAGTTATTTTTTACTCTCTGATAGAGGTCTATAGAGGGCTAAATCCCTAGCAGAACATCAAAAAAAAAAATCATATTCATAATCATTGACCTTGAAATAGTTTAAAACGATACTCTACATGCTTATGTTTGAAATGTGTCATTTTAAACCTCCTAGGAGTGTGCTCTTAGAGGGCTAGAACCACAAGTAAATAATTAATTGTATTTATGTAAAAAATGACTCATCCTTTAAATGTTACTCTTTTAGTAAAATTTTTTAACAAGCTAATGATGTAAATATAAATCTTACAATAGGACATGTTGCAAATTTAACAGTGATTCTCTAAAAAAACAGATTTTAAAAGTATTTTGTTAAAAAAACAGCTATTAAGTGGTTGTTTAAATGTATGCATGTATCCTAAACTATTTTGGAATTCACTAATACAACAGTAAAGATATAATAATATTTGAACAATGTTTTTAGTATTATTTGAAGGAATATTTTTCAGTTGCTATAGAAAAAAAATATCAGAATAAATTTAAAATTTGCACATGGTCAGATAAATCAAATAGTCTATGATGATCTCATTCTTTAAAAACCCTAGGCTGAAATTAAATTTGTGCTGCTTGGTTCAGCCTTTTTTATTAAAATTTACAGCAGCAAAACTGAGGCATGCTTCAACATGACAGACCAGAACTGTCATTATCTGAACAAGATGTTTTCTACACCTACTCTTCATTTTATGTTCAATAATCATTACATGTGGTTTGGCTCATTCGTGTACATGTCTGTTTAATAGTTTAGAGGTACAGTATATTATACATCCATCTGATTTTGACTGTATGACTAATTTACTTTTACTTTCAGTCAACTAAAATTGATTTACTTTTTCTCAACTAAAATTATTTTAATATTAATAATTAAATGACTAAAATATGACTAAAACTAAAATGCAATTTAGTCCTAAGACTAAAACTAAAAATCTATAGTCAAAATTAACACCGCAATCTATTGCAGTTTTTATCTGTAAAGGTATGAGACCATTCAATGTTGTTGAAAACGAGGCCTTTCAACAAATGATACAGGTTTTTGAATTACATTATGCTATACCAAACAGCGGCAGTGGGCTGTCGCCCTGCCAAGGGTTTCTTTTCTGCCTTGCGCCCTGTGTTGGCTGGGATTGGCTCTGGCAGAATCCCCCTTGACCCTGTAGTTAGGATATAGCGGGTTGGATAATGGATGGATATACCTAACAGAAACCAAATGTGAAGTGAAGTTATTGTACATGGGCTTTATGAAGATCTTAAACAAAGCATTGCAATGGCTCTCAGGTCAGCAAAGAGAGTAACCCTAACTTGAGACAGCTGAACATGTAGGGCAGCAGATACCTACGTGACAATCAGATGTCACTACATTAGAAACTACCTTTGCTAGATGTGTTGCAGACAAGCACAATGCATACCAGTCACACCAGGAACAACGCTGCTGCTTACATGCAGAGCATTTCAGATGACTGGTTGTTGTTCCAAAAGTCTTTCTAGCATTTCCATTGCTCTGTTTCATTGCATAGCCTCATCAATCATAAGTTTGTGTGCTTTTAAATCCAATTAATGTTGCTGCTCTTTAAGCATGTGGCTAGCTTTACTGCTATGGTGGAAAAAGTTTGCAACATGCCTCACCCAGAAAAGCAAGCAGACAATTACTGGAATTTTCAGAGAAGCCCGAGATACCAAAGTGAGTGTGTACACAAAACAGCCAACATGATGTAGCTCCTTAAGCTATACTGCACAGATCACATTAGCAGCATTATTAGTCTCAATGGCTGGTTCTTTATCTTTTATGTTCCATTCATCTAACACCACTGTCAACAATCATCAGCACTAGATCCTCATTTTAAAACGGTTCTATTTTGTCGGAGGAGGAACTGTAAGGACATTTTTGAGACTTGTTAATGCGACTGCTACAAATTAGCAGATATGTTTAAATTGTAGAATTATAGAAAGACACGTCTTCCTGTTGTACCTTGACTAATTTTGACTAATTCAAGATTATTTTAAATGTTCAATAGGAGAACAAATTTGGCTAACAATTTAGTTGAATGGTGTCTACATGGAGATCCATAATGCATGATTAGGTTATTGAATAAGATACTTATTATAATGAAGCAATATCTGATTACTTTATAATATTATTCACAAGATGATACAGATGTTTTATAAAGTATATGCCATTGCAAGGAGCACCCCGTAATATGTATGGACTCTTTATGGAGGTTAATTTATGGAGAATTTTGAATAAGAGCAGTTCTGTGAAAAAGTTTTTTTTTTTTTTTTAAAGAGCAAAGGTTTTTTGTTCCAGATCTTCCAAATACTAATGTGAACTGTTCATTACTAATCAAATATTTCTTCTTAAAGCTCATACCATGCTTATGCATATGTTTCAAAGTCACTATGTAGACTCCTATCAAATAAAGTGTTACTGAAATTTGTTACATTATATTAATGTTCTCTGTGTATGGTAATCTCTGAAAAATCCAGCACTTCAAATATATTAGTGCACGCTAATTCAGTCAAGATGAAACTGATATAAAATTGAGGCACTGTGAATCGAAATCAAATCGCATCGGGTAATCAGTGCTGATACACAGACCTTATATATATATTTATTTATTTTTTTTTTTTGAGAAATGGTGAAAATTTATTTTTAATTAAGCCTTGTTTCAAGTACAGTTACAGAAAAAAATGAAACAATATTACAGCTTGTAATTATGACATGGCATTTTATTTTCTTTTATGCCATATGTTTTATGGATACATGTTTTTGTACATATTTTATTAAAATATGTATTTTAAGGGAATTTTATTGATTTTGGTATTTTTATGGTCACTGAACAATAAGCCTATATATAATTTCATTTTGTTAACAAAATATGAACAGTCAACACCTATTGTGTAAAGTTTAATTATACAAAAAATATACTTTGATATAGGTCATATGCGTCTGGTTATGCAGGAGGTCAGTGTAAAAAGTTTTAAAGGGATAAACATGATAACACTGAATCGGTGATCGGTATCGGTCTTCAAAAAAAAAAAAAAAAACTCTTATCGGAGCATCCCTAGAACTTTAGCCGTCAAGACGAGTCTACTCCTATGTGGGGATTTTCTCATAAGTGAACCAGAAGGCGTCACCCCAAAAACGTAAATGATTTCAAAGCGTTCTTGCCTAATTGTTATGCTGACAATAAATGTAAATGTTTATAAACTACACCATAAAACAAGGAGTAGCTAGTGTTAGTTTGGTAGTTACATAGTGCTGCTGTCTCATAGTTCCAGGAGGCACCACACTGGCCCAAGTGTGAATGAATGAAAATTTGTGAGAATGTGACCAGCAATGGATTGCCATCCCATCCTGGGTTGGTCCTGTCATAGTGGTCATGTTTGCAGTAACTGACCTCCTGACACACGCGTCACGACTGCAGTAATTGATCCTGCGGACGCCATTAGCCTCAAAGGTTGGATTAAACTGGTTAAAAATGGGTGGCTAATTTGTGTTAGGTGCACATACAGATGAATAAAGTACTCTTAAAAAAGGAAAAACTCTCGGCCTTTAAGTTAGTCGATATACTTACGTATTCTTTGTGATATTTAAACCGTTGTCGATCTTACCTGCGTTGTATATTGAAAAGATAATCGGGTTCCTGCAGCATACTAGTTCTGTGAACAAATGCAATATCCTAATGTAACCCAACACCCACGATAATAAGATATCAGACTTCGGTAATCCTCGACAACTCGGACATCTTCAGACACCACTTTTAAGAGTTGTTGAAGTACAACAAATTAATTTAGGTGCTTTTCAACTCTGTCTCATCTCGTATCTCCCGCCCTCTCCCCTTTTCTCCCTCTCCGGCAGCATGCCTGTAATGTTTGTACACAGAGTTGTAAAGAGAGCCTTCCCTCCTTTGTGTGTGATTGGCTGCGACCGAGGAGGCTGCTGGGATAGCCCTCTGGCAGCCATCTTTCAATTGTGTTTTCTAGCCAAGCCGTCTGAGTCTTGCTTGCAGAGAGCGTTTAAAGAGGTAAGTTTGTAAAAGGAAAAACAGCGAAAGTAGCCGTTTTGGAAAGACAAAATTCGTTACGAAAGCTCTGGTGAGTCTCTCGGCGTAGTTTGGTAAAGAAGAAAAGTCGCGCTGCGAACTTTTAAAAGGGTTTCCAACAGGAAAAGGTGCCCAACGAAACCAGTGGCTTTCGTTCTTGTCTCGCAGCTAGGAGCTGCCTTTTTTACCCTGCTGATTTTGAGAGGGGACCGACATTCTCGTCGATGATTTTATACCTAAATTTGGGCTATCATGGTGCCAAAGTGGTGTCAAAAAAAAGGAGAGGTTATGGTTTTGCTAAACGTGCTATGGGATTGATGTTTTGTAAAGAATAATTGTGGTAAAATGGATTGGCAATTTGCAGGGCCCTGAATACGTTTAATTATTGCTTCTCTCTTGCTGGTTTAGACCTTCACCATTTTGTCTTTTTCTTGTCTGTCCATCGACCATGTTTTTTTAACCGTTTTTCATTCTGTACGTCAAGAAGAATATAAGTAATGTGTTTTTTTCTGGTTCTGTATTTGGGAGCTCGAAATATAATTTGTGATGCGAAGTTTTATTGTGTGAGCTTTTAAAGCTTTACTGCATTATTCTTTTTGTATATTCTTCGTCCTGCTGGCGCTTATTTTGCTTGCCAGCGCGAGGCGCTTTGGAGCAAAGTAAAATCAAAAGTGAGGAAACCCGAAAGGCGGTCGCGAGTTTTCAGAATTACAAAGAAAGTGATTCTTTTTTTATTTTCACCCAGTTGGGGTATTTTTTAATTAATGTTTTACGTGTGAAGCGCAATTGGATTAATGCTGTCATCAAATAAAAAAATAAGTACTGTGATAAATGTAAAGGTTTGTGCAGATGTTTCTACAACAGCAAATCTGTGTTATGTACGGCTTTAAAGTGTTTATTATAATAATGTTGGAATCAATGAATCTGTAGCCCACCCCATCTCCGGCCCCCCCCCCTCGACTTTGTGGTTTGCAACCTTCGGCAGCATTAATCTCAGTTTTGGATTGTCAAGTCTATTTTAGAACTGTTGAAAAACTTTCATTACATTTCATATTTTCGTCTGTTGACTTTATTTTATGATGTTATAGCATATGGTGGTAAGATTGGCTGAATTAATGTGTGTATTGAATCGTTATTTCTAATACAGTGCAGTTAGTGACTGCATTGTATTAGAAATAAGTGAGTGCCCAGCTCGTCAAGTGTGTGTGTGAAAATATTGAAAGAGTGATATGCAGGAAAACATGTTCCGAGACTCGATCCTGTGTAATGTGGAGTTTTTCGTCAGGTGTTCGATTTCCTCTGATATGCATAAGAAGCGAATCAGTGTTTATCAACCGAAAATGACCCGGTGCTTGTATGGTATATCCCGCGCGGGACTTCTATCCCAATTCACCGTTTCCTTCTATAGTGGACTTAACAGCTGCCGGGATAAGCTCGGGCCTCGAATTGAAACAAGCGGGTTTAGAAGGTGAATGGGCGGAGAAATGCAAAACACACATGATACATTAAGGTCAGGTATTTCAGTAAAGGTGACACTTTATTTTCATGATAAACTTTCTCATCATTTGTATTTTATTTTTGTTTTGATTTTCTTTGCAGTTGACTAGTTGTAATTCAGAAACGTGCCCATGTATGGGTTTATTAACAGCGTATATTTATTTATTTATTTTTTTTAAAAGGTGAGAGAGACTGGTAAGAAAAAATGGCCCGTACTAAGCAAACTGCCCGTAAGTCTACTGGTGGGAAGGCTCCCAGGAAACAGCTGGCAACCAAGGCTGCCCGCAAAAGTGCCCCTTCTACTGGTGGAGTTAAGAAGCCTCATCGCTACAGGTCAGTGACAGTCATGCCAACGTGAGAAAGAATTATTTTTTTAGTGTGTCCATGGAGTTTGCTATATTGAGTTCATGAGAATAGCAGGCATCACAAGAACAAGTATGTGATGTGTGAAATTTTATCTTATTTCTAGAGTTGACCTTTTTGTGTTTTATATAAGTGTGTTGGCCTTTGGAAACAGACCATTGGCGTTTTTGAAGTTTAGTACAGTGATGCTGGTTTGTGTTCCAGTAGATCTTTTAGTTAGATGCTCCTTTATCTTAAGGATTGAAATCCTGGTTGAGGCTTTTCTGTTTCACAAATTTTGGATGGGTTCCCTGCATGGCACCGTTTTTTGTGAGCTACTGCATCTTCAGGTTTACTTTATCATTTTCCATTTTCACCTTTGTTTTGGTAAAAGAGTTTGTTTTACATTTTCACTCATTTATAAAAGTACACCTTTTGTACTATAAATGTTTAAGCAAGTGGATTTTTAGACAGAACTTTTGTTACAATGTTGAAATTGTTCCAGAAATATAGCAAATCCACAACATGCCAATTCTCGTCCAGGTAATAACTTCCAAATAGTTGTGTCCCTTTGACTGTAATGAGGAAAATGTTTAAAGTTGGGGAAATAGCTGAATTGTATTTAAACCAAAATAGAAAAGTGTTAGTAACACCAAAGTTTGACCCCCAAGCACAATGAAAATAGTCAGCAACTCTAGGTGTACTTTCTAACTCCCAGTTTGTTTGTTTGTGTTTCAATAAAAGAAAAATGTAATATTTAACGTGTGGACTATGCAGCTGGCTTCTTAAACACACAAAGAAGCCATGGACACTTACACACAGTGTTTATTTTGTGAACTGTTTTGTCTGGAGAAACAAACATTTAGGTCATGAGGAAACAAACCATTCAAGGACTTACTTTAACACTTAAACTAATTAACACTCCATGTACATTTTTGTTACCTACCCTTTATTTGCAGTTATGGCTGATAAAAAGTTATTATTGTTTTTATGGAGGGAGAAGGTAACAGCAACTGATGCAACAGGAATCAATTGGGGATTGATGCTGAACAACATCAAACAATATCAAAAGTTCCAATGCAAAAATCTCAAATTAGTCGTTCTGTATAGTCTACCTATCAGGTATCAAGTTGTATGCTCCAAAAGTGTGTTTTAGCTGAAGTTTTGTTGGATAAATCCCAAAAACAATTTCTTCTATGTAATGGGAGTGTGTGAAAATAATGAGCTTTGAAATGAACCACATCTCTTTCAGTTGTTGTGCCACAAATCAGCTGTTTCTAAAACTGCAGCAGTGAATTGATCTATCATTTGTTAAAATAATGCAAGACATTTTTTAAAATCTAGTATTGCTGTTGCTGATTTTCCTCTGCAGTTATTGATATCACATAAAGAAGATGGTAGTCGGTGATTGAGCTATTTACTGGGCAGGACTGACCAGTGAATTGGGGGTCGGGGAATCTTCAGTTTAAAACTTGATTCTTGTTTCAGCATGTTCCACTTTCATTCACAAGGGGTTTTTCCAGAAATGGTATTTAACAATATTTTAGTGAAAATGCATATGTTTGGGGTGTTGAGAGCATCTGGACTAGTGACATTTAAAGTATACAACACAAGTAATTTGATTTTTTTTTCTCCCCATGCCCTTTTTGATATTGATTGCTTTAGTTCAGTGTTGGTCCTCATTGATGCCTGATAGTAATTTTGTTAGATCACTGGGTAAGTAACAGGTCAAAAAATGTCTGGATATAATTTTCCTTTAAGGTATAGTGACATATCTAACACATTGATACTGCATCATAAATGCAACAAGACTAAAGGGAAAGGACCAATTACTGTAGTTTTTAGAATAATTGTTTAGTTATTGGGCTTTAGGGGGAAATCTAATCCAGTCCTTTGTGGGTACTGATGGAAAAAGTAGTGTCACTACTGTGGAGTCATTGCTTAAAAGTGACAGTTGTTTGGTTTATTGTCTTACAGCCTTAGATTATCAGAAAACCAGTACAAACAGAATGTGGTAGGTTTTCTTTCTACACATGGAGTGACACTGATAATGGAATTAAACAAGTCCTTTTTCCTTTGGACAGTACTAGGCTTTTGATTCTGATGTGGGTAGCAAATGCAAACTAGTGGATTGGAGAGATTACAAACAATGTGAGCTAATTCACTCGGTGTACTAAAGTAGTGTGGCAGTATATTCTTAAAACCCTACAAAGGATTTTTTTATTCTAGATAAGGGCTAAAACTCAATGTTACATTGTCAAGAAGGACATTGTTAGCATGATGGAGTGTTCCTAGAGTTAGTGAGGTTTTATTCTCATTATTTTTGCCACACAGAAGTGTAGAGGGTGTTTGTGGCCTTAATACACCACATGGTTCATGACTACTTTTGTCTATCTATTTTTCTTTCCACAATGGGGCCAAATGGCACTTTAGGTTAACTGAGAAATCTTGTTCAGCTTTTGCTTACTGAGTTAGCTTATTTACATTGGTTAACATTGATGCTTTTTTTATAAAGTCTTACACTTTAGTTTAAGATATTGTGCAGAGTATTTTAATCTGGGATTAAATGTCATCAGTATTTGTACAAAGACTGCAAAGGGTCAAACCTCTGTGTTTACATTAAGAATGACTTCACAGTAGCTGTGATGTAAATGGTCAAATTCATGGAGAGATGCATAATTTGTTTCATGCGAGCAGACTAATCTTACAACTTATGTAAAATATTCAGAAATATGAAAGTAGAATGGGCGGCACAGTGGCACAGTGGGTAGCGCTGCTGCCTTGCAGTTAGGAGACCCGGGTTCGCTTCCCAGGTCCACCCTGCATGGAGTTTGCATGTTCTCCCTGTGTCTGCGTGGGTTTCCTCCCATAGTTCAAAGCATTGGTGATTCTAAATTGTCCCTAGTGTGTGCTTGGTGTGGGTGTGTGTGTGTGTGTGTGTGCGTGTGCACGCCCTGCTTGGAGTTTGCTTCCTGCCTTGCGCCATGTTTTGGCTGGGATTGGCTTCAGCAGACCACCGTGACCCTGTAGTTAGGATATAGCGGGTTGGATAATGGATGGGTGGATGAAAGTAGAATATTTAAATTGTTGGAATTAAGTACAACACTGTAATGCGCTGCAAGATTTTATACAAGGTAGTGAATGAGAGCATATTAATGAGGGAATTTATTTTGCTGGTTTTATTTTATTAGGCCAGGTACAGTAGCCCTTCGTGAAATAAGACGTTACCAGAAGTCCACTGAGCTGCTTATTCGCAAGCTACCTTTCCAGCGCCTGGTGCGTGAAATTGCCCAAGATTTCAAGACTGATTTGCGCTTCCAGAGTGCAGCTATTGGAGCTTTACAGGTAAGTTAAAGCAGAAGTTTTTAGTTGAGTAGATTAAGTGACCTGCCTTTTTTTTTTTTTTTTTTTTTTCCCTCCTCTTCCTCTTGCATAATATAAAGTGGGTACTCCATTACAGCTTTGGAGATCCGCAGTGGCTGCAGGTTTTTATTCTAAGTAGTTTCTTAATTAGAAACCTGGCCTGACAGATAGTGAATCTGAGTATTTAGTTATATGGCAGTGAATCTGAGTATTTAGTTGTATGGCGCTAATATTTTCGTTCTTCCAAAACAAAAAAGTATATTTTTTGTTTTCTGATATATTTATCCATGTTTTGTGTTCCTTCCCGCTCGCTTATTTCAAAATATTTACCTAAATACCTCCATGATGCATGTACACAAGTTTAAATGGAAGCACGTTAGCCGGAGAGCTTATGGCTCCTTTTAAGAAAACAAGCAACAGAATTTAAATGCAGCAGTTTAAAACCAAAATGTGAAGTTAAGGGTTCAGAATTGTAATAGTTTTAGTTAACTTTCTTAAGTCAACCCCCCATCTCCCATAAAATTGCTTAAATGTTAAGTAAACAGGTTTTAATTAAGAAACTTGTTAAAGCCAAACCTTCAGCCACTGTGTATATCCAGGATTGTAATTGACTATCCCTGGTTTAAAATTTTGATAAGTTAGTATAAATAACTGAAACGTGACTAACCTGTACTATAGATTTTAGCTATTTAAAATAAAAATGTAATATTGTCAAATCCTAGAAATTTAGTTTTTATCAAAATGTTGCATTTTTACTGAACTTAATTTTTAACATTCTAGATTGTTAATGTAAACAAATGGTTAATAGTCTGTATACAATCATCTGTTGTACCTTTTGACATTTATATTCATATTAGCACTTAAATATGCTTAGCAGTAAAGCATATTCTATTTGAATATTGGTTTCTCTTCAGCTGATATGATTATGCTTTCTATTTAATACTGTAACCAGTTAATATTAAACGTGTGCATTTATTTTTGATCTAAAATTAAAGACCCTTTATTTCGAAAAGTAATTTTTATTTTTACTTTTCACAGGAAGCAAGTGAGGCATATCTGGTTGGCCTGTTTGAAGACACTAATCTGTGTGCTATTCATGCCAAACGTGTCACAATCATGCCAAAAGACATCCAGCTAGCTCGCCGTATCCGTGGAGAGCGTGCCTGAGCTTTCAACTATTATGTAAAACCTTGGCATACTCAAATACACACAAAAATCTATTCTTCCTGTTACTTCGTAGTGATGAATGTTAGACTTATTTCCACGGGGAAATTTTCAAGTGGTATTTGAAAAGTATAAGATAATGGGGGTGGTAATTGACTTTTTTCATTTTCATTTGTGTGTGAATTTTTTTTAATGGAAATACTCAATCAAAGCATTACAAGTTGCCGAAAACAGTTCTTGTCATCAAAAATAGACAAAAATTGAACTTTATAAAAAACTGAAATATGAAAAAAAATTTTAATACAGCAAGGTGCATTTTCTGGATTCTACCTGCATTGGCAATTTTTTTAAAGATAGTTATAAATTTTTCTTATTTGTAACTACAGAATGGTGTTTGTAACATTTATATCATGTGTTTAGAATCCATTCATTCACTATACTTTTTCTAACAAAAGTTGTCCTGCATTCAAGTATTTGTTTTAAGTGTTGTTTGTCTGTGCTGTTCCTGTAAGTTTGCTATTAAAATACATTAAATCTACTGTATTGTTTTTTTTAATATGAAATAGTTATAGTCCTGATTGGGTTGTCAAAAGTATCAAAGTATTGATTTCAGTGTGTTATAATTGTTTAAATGTTAATTTTTCACAGTATTGATTCTATAGCCTACATTACACATGCACTTCTGGTTTGCTCTGGCTTTTTGGCATTTGAGCCTTGGCAACTTCACTTCTGCAGATACTCTGTGCCCAATGGTAATGGCAGAACGCAAGATACATGCAAGCATGTATGCAAAAGAGCTACTGCACAATACCAGCTAAAGGGGCTGATGCAGCCAATTTAGCCAAACAATAGAAAAAACCTTTAAGAGTTAAGTATCTTGATTCTATTTTTCGGAAATATTAATCAGTGAGTCTATAAACATTTGTTTGAAGTAGGAACTTTTCTTTTTCTGTAGGTTAAATGATATTGTAGTAAGTAAAAAATTAACACATTAATACAAGGGTCTGCAATTATTTTTACATGTAAGCCTTCAAGTAAGTATTCTGTACTGTTCATTCTACATTTAACATTCTTTAGCACCTGGGGCTCCGTCTCCATTTATTTATTTTTTTATACTTGCTGTGAAGTGTGCTGCCGTAGCTTGTGACTACCATGAGTGATTTTTGCAATTATTTCATCACGTATATAATACAAGGAGCTATACCTTGTTAATGCTCAGTTGCATAAACAGTGGTGCTACTCCTATGTACTCATATACTTGCTATAGTACAGTAGAGATTGAGTTGTGGATTTGGCAGGCTGCAACTGCTGCTTCACTGATGGGGTTTGTGTGAAAGCAAGAGTGTGATGCATTTTCCATTGAGCTGTGTAACAAAGTGCTGCTCAGGACAGCAGTCATTGTGAGTTGAATTTTTTTTTTTTTATTTAAATCCTTGATTCCCTGTTGCACTTTTTTCATTGTGTTGGAGAAACGGCTCAATTCAAATCTATCAGTGTGAGATTGTGAGTACTGGTAGATGGAAGCAGTAGTTTTTCAGATCTTCTAATGTGCATTAAAGTAACGCCAAGGCTATTGACTAACAATGTAGTTGATTATTTCTGTGCTTTCACACCTAAAATGTTTTCATAAATGTAATTATTTTAATGCTTATGGAATTGCAATTTTTGAGTTGCATTATAAGCTGTATTAGGTATGAAATGGTGTTGAAGTTTGAAATTTTGCCATCATAATAACCCTAATCCAATTCCTGATGCAATTTACAGAATAGTGTTGGCTGGAAGATTAAAGTACTGTATTTAATATTTTTACAGAACTACAAGGTTTTTGTTTTTGCCAAATTTGGGTTTAGCAGTGAATCCTTTTGCCTGTAATGAGAAGTAATTCATAACATTCGGAAATAAAAGACCTGTAGATTCAATCCTAATGCACACCTACTGTGTGTGAGATTGATGGTCTTAAGATGGAAAAACAGAGAATGGAATGCAGGTGCGCATGTAGTCACGGGATTTGAAGAGAAATTGGTGAGAACTTGAAAAATGCATTTTGTAAAAAGCAACTTGTAATACGTAATTGCTAGAAACCCTTTTCCTTCTAATATTTTAAGTATTGCAAATACTGTGTAACATGGTTTTGTTCAGATGTGGGCAAATTTGGTGGTGACTGATACAGAGCTTTCTGAGACAGGGCAGTACATCATGTTTCAGTAGTTTTGGAAAAATGAAATTTCCTGTTTACCCTTGAGGCACCCCATGCCAGTCGCAGCAAAGCTGCCTCAAAACATAACCAAACACTTTGAGCATATGCTTCTTGCCAGAAATCTCCAGTTTTGTGTCTCATCTGTCTAAATGACATTATCCCAGAAGCATTGTGGCATGTTAATATATATTTTTAGCAAGTTCCAGTCTGACTTTTTAATTTTCTTTCAACAATGGAAACCACCTAGGTCTGTTTCCATTGAGCACAAACAGTCACTGATGGACCTTAATAACCTTGGAGTTCAACTTGTATCTCTTTGAAATTTGTCCTTAGCTTTTTGTCTACCATTCTCACTATACCTTTGCCCATACAGGGTTGATTTTCCTCTTCTTGCATCTAGGGGGGTTAGCCACACTACCATGGACCTTAAGCATCATAATATTTAGAACTGTTGTCACAGGAATATCAAGCTGCTTGAAGATGGTCTTATTGCCTTTATCTTTTATATGCTTGTTTATATTGTTCATTTCTCATCTCCTCAGACAACTCTCTTTGCTTTCTCTGGTTCAATGTGGGATACACAAAGTTACCAAATTAGCAGAGTGACAACTTTTCTTCCATTAAATAATTGGATTGCATGATTGGAGACTCAAAAATCACTTGATTCCAGTCGTTTATATTTTCTAGAGCAGGGGTGCCCAATGCGTCGATCACAATCGACTGGTAGATCGCAAAGGTAGTGCAGGTAGATCGCATTGCATTCAAAAAAATTTTTTTTTAATTGATAGTCTATCATATATCCTCCCTATGGCATTTGCAACTTGATTGACATACAGGGCGGTCAGTCCGAGATCTCTTTTCTTCTAACACACTGGTCATCCCGCACGCACGATCAAACGTGCAAGCTACTGCAAAACTCTGGCTGTGATCTAGTTAGCCTTCCAATTTATATCGACTAAAGAAGGGATTTTTAAAAAAAAATTGTTTGGGGAGGGTATGGGCTGGATGCGGAATTGGAAGAGGATTTTTTTTCTCACAATGTCACAATCGGAGTGCATTTGTCTGATCTGTCACTCTATCATTGCTATTCCAAAGAGGGAAAATGTGGAAAGGCACTTTCGAACTGTTCATAAAAACTATGAAACTGACTTCCTTCCGAAAAGCGATCTGAGAAAGTAGAGGGAACTAAAATCGCTGTTAATTGGACAGCCGTCATTTTTCACTCCGCTGAATTCAAAAGCTCCTTGACTGCATGTATATATATATATATATATGTGTGTGTGTGTGTGTGTGTGTATATATATATATATATATATATATATATATATATATATATAGTGTGTGTGTGTATATATAGATATATACACACACACAGAGGGAGTCCTCAGGTTACGACACAGTTCCGTTCCTACGACAGTGATGTAACCCGAATTATGGTGTAAGTCGAAACACACCCTAGCCTAAGTCACTTACCTATCCTAACACAGTTGTAAAATAATAATCTAGAACATAAAAACACAACTAAGCCACAGAAAATGGAAATAATGATATACTGTACTGTAGTAACAGAAAAAATTATAACGGAGTGTAAAAAAATTCCTTTATTCCTGTGGTTGTCTTGCACACTGGAAGGGGCATTGCAAGTGGGAGAGAGTGACCTATGGGAGGAGGAAGCTGGAGATGATTCTGCCTGTACTACAGGTGTTTAATCTCGAGAAGCAGCTGATGTAGAGGGTACAGGATCTGTTGCAGGCCTCTCTACCTTCTTAAAGAATTGTTCCAGGCTAGTATGGAAGGTTGATGACTTCTTATCTTCCAAAATCTGCTTATAGCATTGCAAGGCATCCATAACCGCTCCGTAGACCTTACTGAATTGAATCTGTCATTGCTGGGGTCCTCAGCCTGAAATTTTGCCAACCCATCCTCTATCATAGAAAAACCACCCGCCAAACCCTTGGTGGTAAATCTCTTGGGTTCTGAGGTTTCTATCTCTTCTTCTTCAATCAGTTGCTTCTCCAGCTGAATGAGGTCCTCAGCAGATAGCTCCTCAACATGTAATTCAAGTAGCTCTGTGACATCCTCAGACTCCACATCCAAATTAAGCTGTTTGGCAACAACCTTCTCTGTTACAGCCTCCACTGACTCCTCTGGGGACACAATTTTTTCCACACACCATTTAAGTTTGTTTGCCTCACTTCATCCCAGGCAAAAGCAATGTTTTGGAATCCTTATAACATTTACAATGCTGGACAAAAGTCTTTTGAGTGTCATGTTCTTGTCCTTCTCAGTTGCATTAAGGGCCATAGCAAATGTCCTCCGGAGGTGGTAGGCCTTGAAAGAGGCAATGACACCTTGGTCCATGGGCTGTAAAAGGGCAGTGGTATTAGGTGGAAGGTAAACCACCTTGACATTAGGGTTAAAGTCACTCAAGTGGGCAGGGTGACCTGGGGCATTGTCCAGTACTAGCAACACCTTAAAAGGTAGTCCCTTGCTAACACAGTAGTCTTTCACTGCTGGCACAAAATGGCTGGAAAACCACTCCTCAAAAATCTGAAGTGTCACCCATGCCTTCTTGTTAGACCTCCAGACAACAGGCAGTTGACCCTTCCAAATACCCTTTAGTGCCCTTGGATTCTCTGCCTGGTACACCAACAGAGGCTTGAGTTTGAAGTCACCTGCAGCATTCCCTCTAAGAAGCAAAGTCAGACTCTCCTTGGCAGCTTTATGGCCTGGTGCTGTCTTCTCCTTCCTGGTGATATAGGTTCTGTTAGGCATACACTTCCAAAAAAGGCCTCTCTCATCAACATTAAACACTTGTTCAGCACAGTAGCCTCCCTCTTTAATTAATTCAGTCAACTTATTAGGAAATGTGCTTGCTGCTTTTTCATCCCCACTAGCAGCTTCACCCTGTACCTTAAGGTTATGCAAGTTGGCATGAGCTTTGAAACGCATGAACCAACCCCTGCTAGCCACAAACTCTTCACTTTCACTCCCTTCCCCCTTTTCACTTTTTATTGCCTGAAACAATCGTTTAGCCTTCTCCTGAATCAACATTAGACTTACTGGTATACGCCGCTGATGCTGGTCTTCCAGCCACAAAATTAGCAATCTTTCCATCTCATTCATTATGCCACTGCGCTGTTTAGTAATCACAGTCGATTTCATTGGGGCTGATCCCTTTACAGATGCTGGTCATAAAATTAGAATATCATGGCAAAGTTGATTTATTTCAGTAATTCCATTCAAAAAGTGAAACTTCTATATTAGATTCATTCATTACACACAGACTGATGTATTTCAAATGTTTATTTCTTTTAATTTTGATGATTATAACTGACAACTAATGGAAGTCCCAAATTCAGTATCTCAGAAAATTAGAATATTGTGAAAAGGTTCAATAATGAAGACAACACCTGGTGCCACACTCTAATCAGCTAATTAACTCAAAACACCTGCAAAAGCCTTTTAATGGGGTCTCAGTCTAGTTCTGTAGGCTACACAATCATGGGAAAGACTGCTGACTTGACAGTTGTCCAAAAGACGACCATTGACACCTTGCACAAAGAGGGCAAGACACAAAAGGACATTGCTAAAGAGGCTGGCTGTTCACAGAGCTCTGTGTCCAAGCACATTAATAGAGAGGCAAAGGGAAAGACAAGATGTGGTAGAAAAAAGTGTATAAGCAATAGGGATAACCGCACCCTGGAGAGGATTGAGAAACAAAACCCATTCAAAACTGTGGGGGAGATTCACAAAGAGTGGACTGCTGCTGGAGTCAGTGCTTCAAGAACCACCACGCACAGACGTATGCAAGACATGGGTTTCAGCTGTCCCATTCCTTGTGTCAAGCCACTCTTGAACAAGAGACAGCGTCAGAAGCGTCTCTCCTGGGCTAAAGACAAAAAGGACTAGACTGTTGCTGAGTGGTCCAAAGTTATGTTCTCTTATGAAAGTAAATTTTGCATTTCGTTTGGAAATCAAGGTCCCAGAGTCTAGAGGAAGAGAGGAGAGGCACAGAATCCACGTTGCTTGAAGTCCAGTGTAAAGTTTCCACAGTCAGTGATGGTTTGGGGTGCCATGTCATCTGCTGGTGTTGGTCCATTGTGTTTTCTGAGGTCCAAGGTCAACACAGCCGTCTACCAGGAAGTTTTAGAGCACTTCATGCTTCCTGCTGCTGACGAACTTTATGGAGATGCCGATTTCATTTTCCAACAGGACCTGGCACCTGCACACAGTGCCAAAGCTACCAGTACCTGGTTTAAGGACCATGGTATCCCAGTTCTTGATTGGCCTGCAAACTCACCTGACCTTAACCCCATAGAAAATCTATGGGGTATTGTGAAGAGGAAGATGCAATATGCCAGACCCAATAATTCAGAAGAGCTGAAGGCCACTATCAGACCAACATGGGCTCTCATAACACCTGAGCAGTGCCACAGACTGATTGACTCCATGCCACGCCGCATTGCTGCAGTAATTCAGGCCAAAGGAGCCCCAACTAAATATTGAGTGATGTACATGCTCATAATTTTCATGTTCATACCTTTCAGTTGGCCAACATTTCTAAAAATCCTTTTTTTGCATTGGTCTTAATTGATATTCTAATTTTCCGAGATACTGAATTTGGGACTTTCATTAGTTGTCAGTTATAATCATCAAAATTAAAAGAAATAAACATTTGAAATACATCAGTCTGTGTGTAATGAATGAATCTAATATACAGTACAAGTTTCACTTTTTGAATGGAATTACTGAAATAAATCAACTTTGTCATGATATTCTAATTTTATAACCAGCACCTGTACATGTTGTAGGATACGGTCTTTATCCTTGATAATTGTTGCTACGGTAGAGCGGCTAAGGCTTAGCGCGTGGCCGATGTTCGTTGCTGATTCTCCTTTTTCTGATCTCTTTAAAATATTCTTAATTTCACTTCCATCGTGATGGCTTTCCTCTTCTTTAAAGGACTACCATCTGAAGACTCTGACTTTCATTTAGAAGCCATGATAAGAGCCAAAAAGTCGGCAGTACACAATTGTGCCGCACTCAACCAAACTACCTGTAGTGTGCCGACTCCCTCACTCATACGCCGCATAGTTCCGCCGTGCGCAACCAAACTAGTTCACCCCCGTAAGTCTGTAAGTACGATGCTAACAACGTAATCCGAAACACTCGCGTCTCAATTCTTTTTTTTAAGTTTTTATGGGAATGAGCGTCGTAAACTCGAAATGTCGTATGTCACGACGTTGTAACCCGAGGACCCCCGTGTGTATATATCTATACTAATAAACGGCAAAGCCCTCACTCACTCACTCACTCACTCACTCACTCACTGACTGACTGACTCATCACTAATTCTCCAACTTCCCGTGTTGGTAGAAGGCTGAAATTTGGCAGGCTTATTCCTTACAGCTTCCTTACAAAAGTTGGGCAGGTTTCATTTCGAAATTCTACGCGTAATGGTCATAACTGGAAGGTATTTTTCTCCATTTACTGTAATGGAGTTGAGCTTGACCGCCGTGGGGGCGGAGTTTCGTGTGACATCATTACGCCGCCCACGTAATCACGTGAACTGACTGTCAACGCACTATGTAGAAAACCAGGAAGAGCTCCAAAATACGCTGAACAAAACATGCATTATATAATTGAGAAGGCAGCGAAACATTAAGAAGCGAGCGAGTGACATACTACCATATTCATCAGTACAGCTACTTCGGAAACAAAGCGAGGTATAAACCTAAACTTTAAATTAACTTAATAGACAGGCTGCCGCTGGTGCTTTTCGTGCCCACGGGTAATGCGGGATACAAGTTTAATGAGAGGACGCAGGATATAAACGAGAGTTTTGATCACTTTGTAACTAAGTTAAAATTGCAGGTGAAGGGGTGTGCTTATGCAAATTCCGAGAGACTGTGTTTGTGGGGGATTGACAGTTAAGGCGGGTGG
>JANRMT010062791.1:10263220-10283760 GCA_026402145.1 Polypterus bichir lapradei
ATATATATATATATATATATATATATATAATTATATATATAATTATATATATATATATATATAATTATATGTAAAATATAATATATATAAAATCCTAAGCTTAAAATAACAACGATTATGTCACTTTTTTGTCATGCTTTAAGTCGGGCTTATTTTATCTGTTAGATTTTCAGATTCTTATTCTGTTTTTAAATTATAAACTAAAAAAATATCAAGAACTCACATCTCATGAGACGAGACTTTGTGCCAAGAGATTTAACCATGCCTGGGGCTGGAAACAAATGACAGAGTAGGACAGCTGCTGTACAGGCTTTTAAATGTTCGAAGCGCCGCATGAAGTACAGATCACGCAGGCACGGCAGCAGCAGTAGTCCACCAGCTGATTGAGCAAAGAGGAGGTTAAAAAAAAAAGGTAAAAAAAAAAAAAAGTATTCGTTTCCCATTGTATCCCAAGGAGCATGCCTCCTTGGGGTGCGTTGAGCCCCCCTTTTCAAAATGCGAGTGACAAAGATGCCAAGTGGTTGGCGTGTAGCGCAGGCTGGGGGGGGTTGGCAAGCGCAGCGAGCAGAGAGAGAACCCCCTAGTATTAATCATGAAGAGCCTTTGTATTAGGATGACTGTAGTGTTTTTTATCGTGTTATCAGAGTCCTTGTTTGCAGTGTGATGCAGTCCTCCATCAGCATTTTTAATATGTTAAGAGTCTTTTACCAAAATCCTCTAACTCTGTTTTAGCCAAATTGAGAAAAAAAAAATTTTCATTTACTGACAGACTTTTGCAAGATTATTAAATAGAATTTATTGTACATTGCAAAATTCTATTGTCAAGCTTAAATGTACAAATTGTAATTTCTGAAAAGATTGATTTTTTAAAATGATTTTTTATTCTCTTATTCTCTTATTGTATCATTATTGTCACTATTGTTATCATTGTTATCATTAAGTGTGTTTCATGTATATGACAATAAGATTTGACCAGCTGTTTCAGTTGTTGCTATTGCTTGTAATAACAGTTAGATTGCAGGCTTGGAAGTTTGAATTTGAGCTTATATTAAATTTGTCAATTGGAATTTGTGGTTGCTTTGGGTAACGTGGTAAGGGACAGGGGAAACAGCAAATGTGTTTGTTACTGGGATTGTGTTTTCAAACAAAAAAGGTCAGATTCATTTTGAAAGTAGGTATATCCAGGTTATCTAGATGCTCTTTTTGTCAGTAGTTGAATGGACTTTCATGTCAACATCTGTATAATTCAGTTATCCTTTCACCTCCATGATTGCATTAGCATTGGAACTGCAGACCCCTTTTATTCTCACTGGAATTGTGCTTATGTAACTGGAAGATGGACTAGGAAATATGGAAAGAAGAATGGTGATTTTTATGTGCTGGGATTAAAACAATTTAATTACTAATCCCCACTCCATACTTTGAAATGGTATGTTCTGATCTCTGGATGTTGCTTGTAAAGTCATATTGAAAGTAGGTATGTATGTAAATATCCTTCTGCTCTTTGCTGCCATTACTTTAGTGGATCTTCATGTTGACCTCTGTTTGAATTGGTGAGGTATCTTTTCACCTTCACTGCAGTGTCTGTCTAGATAGTAAGAAAATGGAATACTGAAATTTTTTACCACAGTGTGCCCCAATCATGATGTCTACTGAAGCCTTCATCAGGGGGACACAACCAAATGTCAGGTTTTTCTCAGCTACTCTGACATGGTTGTGAATGCCACTCCCAAGATTTTTGCATCTAAATTCCAGCAGAGTGAACAACGGTAATAACAAAATAGATTCAGCTTGAGCTTGTGAAAGAATAATTTTACATAGCATTCATCTTAAAGAAATAGCATAAAGGCTTAATATGTGTCAGAAACCTGCTCAGGCACACCAGGACACTAGATAAAGGTCAATTGGACAACAAAATGTAAACTGAAAAATAAGAATTGGTTTAGGAAAAGTCCTGAGATGATTAAGTAAATAATGTACCAGAAGAAAGGTTGATGTAATATACAAAATGTCCTGAAGGATGACTAAGAAATCAGCAGGTGTCTTATAAACGAGAATAGACAATTGTTATATGCACAGAAATTTCAAGGGTGGTGGTGCAACTCAAAGGTATAAGAAGAATCAGAATATAATATACTTTTATTTTATGTAAATCATTTGGGTGTAAACCAATGAACCAACCAGAGTAAAATGTATACATTGATTGACACTGTATGTAAATTCAGTAATTTATAAAATTAACCTCTATTCTTTGTTTTCTCTGACCATTTTGACCATGCTGTAACGGACTGCTTTTGAAAAATGCTCCCTCCAAGGCATTTTGCTGAGGAGTAATTAAAAGATACAATGAACAGCTTTTCTCTTGCCTGATTACTGAATTTTCCTTTTAGAAGATGTTTCTTTCTTTAATAAGATGTTAAATTTCAATCACAAGCTGCTGCAGTGGGATTGGTATCTCCTTTTGTAACTGACCTTAAGTGACGAAGAATAGAAGATTGTATTATTGTAAATCAACAAGCTGTCTTTCACCAGTTCTTCACTGTTTTTATGATGGGGATTTCATTTATATATGTCCTGTAAATGTGTGGACACTAGGGGTCGCCATTGCCCCTTTTACCCAAATAGACAGATGCAAGACAGTGCCCAAAAGCACCACAACCACAAATAAACAGGCAAGAGAAACACCAAGTACAATAATACATTCTCTCTTTCTCCACCACACCTCCCAGCAAGCTCCGTCCGCGTGATCCATTAGAACTTCTGGGCTATATATGACTCCTCGGGTCCTTCATCAGCCCCCCCGGTGGCACCCACGGCCCCCAACAGGGCTGAGAAACTGAACTCTCAAGTCCCAGGATACCCTGCGGGAATCCGGGGCACTGCTATACTCCAGGGAAGTTGCCATCTACAGTCTTGGGGGAGGCAGTATCCAAAAGTAGCTGCCTTCCCCCATCCTTTCATTCTCAGGGCATCCCAGCCAGGTTGAGCTGCCGTCCATCCATCACAGTGTATAAGCACAATGATGACACCTGTGCACACAATTCATAAATGGTGGTGCTCATATGATTAAAAAGTGATAATGAGAAAAAAATCATTATTAATCAAAATAAACACAATATTGTTGACTAGCCATGTGCGACCAACTATGTTGCGCTTGTTAAAGTTGTCTGTGAAGGGCTCCCTGTTTAAACGCGGCTGCCAGTTGTGAACTGGGCCCTTTGTCGCACAGCATTATGATTTTTTATAAGGGAATCAAAATTGCAAAAGAAAACCCTTGGATATTGATTCGATAGGAACGACCTACTCAGAATCACTGTCCGAATCGTAATTATGTGGTGGTGTAGGAGCATTTCTGCTTCTGTCCGTTCACAGTCCGTCTCGTTTTCACGACGCTGTCGTTTCCTCTTACTATCTCTTCTCAACCTTTCTCCAGTCTCGCAGGTTGCTTTGTGGCAATCCAAAGTGTAAGGCAATATACACGGAGGAATGGTTATAAAAGGGGGACACATAGGTATCCAGGCTCTTTAAAGCATAAATAGGGATCACTTCACTGACATGTGAGCCAGCCACAGTACAACTGTGAGATGCGCAGCACTCGCAGGCTACAACGTAACAATAATAATTTCCGGAACGTGCTGTTACGTTGTCATTCATTTTACCCACTGTCTTTCTTTCATTCATATGTTACGTAGGCACGTACCTTTTATCTTCGGCAATCTCATTCTCTAACCAGGCCTCAGGAGCTAACCAGCGTAACACCCCTTTCTTTTTTCCGGCACATTGTTGACATCCGTGAGTAACAACAACATACTAAACTAGAAGCTGGTCTACACATGCGTGGAATTCGCGGACAAAGATCAAGATCTAAATGAAGATCTCTTTAGTTAATTTAAAGCACAACAATTTGTTTAGTTTGAATGTCTGTGTTTTGAAGTGTGACTGGCGTACTACAGTCTTCAGTAGTATAAGCTTGGAGGAGATTCTTAATGCAATGCCTATGTTTTAGCTGTCTCTCTACTGCCATCTAGTGCTTCTTCTTCTAATTAATTTGCGGACAAACAAAGATCAAGATCCAAATGAAGATTATATATAGAGATAAAATGTAAAAGTAATATGGATAAATACTAAACGATCATGACGTCTACTGTAGTAAGGAACTGTGACAAAAGGCTATGAGAAGAAATTACTTAGTGTTAGAAGAAAACACCTATGAAGAAGTTCCTGCCGGAGGACAGCAAGTAAGTATGAGACACTAAAGGAGTAGTCAGAAGGTTAAAACTTGTACCAGTCAAGCTAAAAGTCAAGCTTCTAGTTTTACTGAGGTAAGGCATATGAATCATTGATAGAGGGGACGCTCATGGGTACAACTTTGCATGTGTCTATGACCAACAGGATTCCCAAGGCAATCAAAGCTCATATTCAGAGTTGTGACTGTGAGCGTTCATGGCAGGATTAGTGTAAGAAAAAATTGGCCAGAATTACTGCACAAGGCAGATAGTTTAATTTAACAAGTGCTGAATTCATCATACTCCTAGTAGTCTGCAACTGATTGTGGTGTGTGCCTATGACCAAACATCTATTTAACAATGATTCACCTTTCAAAACACAGTACTCATGACCGCCCAACCTCTCAACTTTAATGTGTGAAAATGTCAGGTTTCATTTCAAGGCATATTTCATTTAGAGTGCAGCGTCACTGAAATAAATAAATGAAAAAATAAATAAATCATTTCATGACACATTTAATTAATTATGGCCCTTATATCATTGTGTTTTTATTTATTTGTTTATTGTCACATTTCACAATATGTTAATTTATTTGCTTGCCAGCCACTTTGTGTCTCTGCCGCTTGCGTATGTGGATTTCACTTTCACCAAACAACAAATCCAAAATCTAAGAAAACTTCTTTTTCCGTGTTTTGCATATAAATTTCATGTAAAGCGCGATAGTTTGGACATATGGATTTATATCCATTATTGGCTGTAGAATTTCTAATACGTCTGATCGTTTAACTCTTTTGATTCTATGTTGCATTGCTTTTCCGTGATCATAAATATAAACCTGGCCGAATTGTGGTTTCTTCAAAATTAAACTTATAATAGCTTTAATTGTTGCCACAGATTCTCATAGCGTATGGTCCAGAAGTGTGTAAATCTATGTTCTAAGCATTGAATGACGCAAATGCGAACAGATTATTGTAGATTCAGATATTTTGCCTGTAGTGTTTGTGGATTTCACTTTCACCAAACAACAAATCTTTTAATTATCGTGGATACGCCTCTTCATTGGGAACAAACACTACTTTTCCCTAATGGCAGCACGAATTAGACGATCTACAAGTCTCCGACTTAAACTTTAAAGCTGAACAATATCTATATACTTCTGTCATATCACATATGTCCATATATTCAATCTCTTTCCGCTGTTCCGTTATTTCACCGATTTATAATTTCTGATTGTTAGCGCTCATCCAATCTTTACTATCATTTTTTTGAGACTTCCGAATTTTAATACTTTCATAATCTCTACCCTGCTCTGTCTCTTTACGACTTTCTACTTTGTCATCTACTCTTTGTCTTTTATTTCCGATTCCGCTTGGACCTTGCTAGGTTTTCAATTTCACTTGTTCCGGGCTGATTATTACTTTCCTTATTTTCCGAATTTGCACTTAGATTATTATTGTTCTTTTTTTTTTAAATTCTTTTCTTTCCAACGCTTTTGGGCCTCATTTCAATGCGCTGCCCTTTCTTCTTCGCTTAGTCTTTGACGTGTCATCTTGAATGTATGAAATTATTGTCCATAAAAGGACCACATCGAAGGAAACAAATAAATTGTATGTCTAAAAATACTGTCCAGAAAAGCTTCTTTAAAGGATGAAACTGAGTACTTTTCATAAACGAATTTAAATGTGTAAAATGTAAAAATGTATAGGAGCCGAGAGCACATGAACTGTGTCTGACAATGCACATGAATGAGAAATGATTGTATCGTGTGCATGGTTATAAATGTTTGAGAGGAGGGCAGGACTTTTCAAAATTTCTTGTTTCGCAGGACTTGAAATAATTTAAAGTTCCACAAGAGATAATCTCCGAGAATGTCTCATCGCAGGATTTCCTTTTATAATAGAAAGTTTTATTTAATTTTGTCCAAAATGGTCTTCCAAAGAACAGAACCCAAAGTAATGATTAATTTTTCAACTAGTAGATTCAGTCAGTTTCCACTGGTCCACTAATGATATTGTATTTTTTTTTTTTTTTTTTTTAACCAAGCACTTTTCGATTGTAGTCACAGTATAGAGTACAATATTAGATAAACAAGTAATATTTCATAAGTTTGAACCTGTTCAGTTAGGTGAATTTATGACTTTAATTTGCTTAGGCAGATTTCAATTTGCAATGCAAGCATGGCTATCTTGTGAACCACCTTGACTGTATACACCTGAGTAACAATGGGTATTTCAGATACCAGCTGCAAATAATAAAACTGGTCCTCTACATATCTTGAGGCACACCCACAAACCTCAACCACACTAATATGTAAAACAGAGAACCAGCCTAATACGGGCTTTGCAACCCAGTTAAACTGAAAAACCACAGCAGTCACTAAGAAGCATGATTTTCGGCTGCTGACCACACCGTGGTAAAATCAAACGGATAAAATCTGCAAACAAACTAAAACAGTAAAGGTAGGGAAAGACAGTCAGGTGGTTGTAGTGTGGTGGAACATTTGCTGAAAGCATGCTGAATGGATTAAATATTGAACATTTTTTGTTTTTCATTGGTGAAAATGACAGCAATCAGAAATACTCTGCATGTTCCATAGGTCCATGTTTTTTTCAGGTCTCCAGGTCATTCAGGATCAGTCCGCTCAGGTGAGGCATTCATCCGAGGAAGACTACTTGTACTTTTTATTTTATTTTTTTTTTTTTATTTTATTTTTGATAAAATCATTATTGAATGACACAAAAAAACCAAGATCATAAAAACAAAGAAAACAAGTTTATCATAGAGTAAAGAACCCATAAAACCCTAAATGACAACAAAAGAAGAGCCCGTGTGGATAGAAAAGCAGCACTGCATTTCCTAAACAAATTAAAAATAAATATCATTTTACTTAACATCTTTTCTCTTTTTTAATGCAGTTTTTTTTAAAGAAGAGACAGGTTAACTAAGATGCTTATGAGGTAGTAATAGGGATTGAACCATAAATCAGTCAGTCAGTCGGTTTGTAGGATCATACTAATTGTAAATCTTATAATGCTGTTTCTTAGTGGCCAATAGCTTATTTCCTTTAATCATTGTGATAAATATTAGGGCCTTGACACAAAAAAGGTTTGAGGCAACCTCCCATGTACTTGAAAAATGGCAGCTAAAGCAAAAAAAAAGGTTGCAAGGAAATGGTCTTTACAGACAAGAGTCCAAAACAGAACTGAGGTTTGGTACAGACACGGTGGGTTTTAAAGATGAAGGGAGGAAGTGACGTCTTCAGGGGTGGAACCGGAAGTGGCAGTACTAAGGTTGAAACAAAAGTGACGTTCAAGGGCCTAGGCGGAATTTCCCACATTTGATCTGCGGGGGAAAAAAGAGAAAGGGTCAGTGCTTTCTGCCACCACATTCCTGGTCCGATTGGGAATTACCTTCTTTCGAGCCCTTTAGCTGCCTCCCACGCACACATGTGTGATATCATGAATATTAAGGCTAAAGAAGTTTGTAGAATTAACATACTTTATGTTATAAACTTCCTTCCTATAGTGAGCATCATCCAAAAACTCTCTACTAGTGCAGAACTATAGTAGAACTGTAGTGTAAACACAGGCAGGTGCAGTAACCTGATCATAGACTGGCAAAACTTATTGTTTACAGTTGGATTTTGCTCAATGTCATGTTGTCTACCAGAACACATAAGTAGAAGGTTTATCTGACAAGTGTCACAAAATATATTTCAGAAGGTAATTAAGTTTTTGTAACAAAATAAAGCATTTGAAATAGTTCTGTGTTCTTCAAGTTCATAGAAATTTATGTACTAGTCGAATTGATCAACAGAGGGTGCAAGTGTGCAAAAAATAGTTTACTGTTTTAAAAAATAAATAAAACATGAAAACACCTTTTTCCAGGTTCTCCAAAAAGATTGAAACAGTAATTAAGATATAAAAGGAAATTAAGATGTTAAGTTGTACAGTAGTTATCATGACATAGTGGTCAAAGAGGACCTTAAAATGATCACAGACATCGGAATTATTATATGCCTGTTTTAAGAGTTTTCACTGAGGAAGTTTTCTCCTAAAAGCATATCTAATGATAAGTTAGCCTAAGCAGACAAGACATAGGCATGGAGTTTAGTATACATGAACATTTTGTGGATATATCACTAAGCAACATTCTTTAATTAATAATTAATTCATTAATAAAATGGATTTTGCACCAGGCCTCAACAAGCAATATATTATATTATCAGACTTTATGGTTGCTACCTACTCTGTTAAGATACCAGCTGTGCAGTATGGCAGTCAGACAGTGAAAACTTATACTGTACGTAGATAATAGATGTGTGAGGCAGCAAGTTGAAATAAGGAGAATATTAATGGTCATAAAAAGAGGAGGAGAAGAAGCAACAAGATGAAGATCATTGTTAGTAACATCTAAGCCATTATCAATAGAGCCTTAAAAATAATATTTTTACTGTTTTCTTAATATTTTACTCTTCCTTTATTCTCACAAATGGGCAGTTTTCTTCTAAAACAAACTTTTAGACAAGTGTCAGTTGCAAATACTGTGTTGAAATGCCAAATGAAGCAACATCAGCTGTCACAAATGCAGAAATACATATTATGATCAAAGTGAAAGATAAAAAAATAGATAGGCCCAACAAAGTAAAATTACAACAAGTTTTGACAACTACTGTATTTAGGACTGAATTTCTTAAGAATCTAAAAAGGACCCAATGACAATTTTCAGACCTATAATGTTTCAAGTGAACTACATATTAAATGTGTGTCCTCAGAATGAGTTAATAATTCAAATGACTCATATACCAGTATAAAATGAAGAATCGTAGATTGTTTAACCTAAATACTCCAGTTTAAGACTTGGCACAGAAAATTAAGGATTGATCCTCCAGGTGGCCAACAATTTCAAGCTATACATAACAGAAGTCACTTGTTTCATTGTAATATATAGTCCAGTAATCTGTGAAGTTACTTTCCATCATAGAATTCATGTCTGTTGGTCTTGTGTTGACAGCCAAGCTCTTTGATTAATTCTGTAATTAAGGTAAATCACATATATGTCAATTACCATACTTTCAGAAATTTGCTTTAAAACTTCTTCAGATTCTTGGCAATTTTAAACTATGCTTATATTCAACTATACACTCAAAATATGAACACTAAAAAAAGATTACTGAACCCTTCAGCAGCATTGCGCTCAAGAGAAAAACGTCTTACCAGTCTGTCAATCGATAATATTACAATGTCAGAGTGTAATTTCTGGTTTATAGTCTTTTTTTGGCCATTGTGTTTAGGATGATCTCCCAAGTTATTGTTAATTTTAGTTCATAAAGTGTGAAGAAATGTATTTTAAAAACTGAAGGAGTAATTGTAGACCCTGATCATAAATCACATATGTGGACAATCTTTGTACCTGGAATACTTCTTTAATAAAAAAATCTGCTAAATCCTAACTTCCAGTTTTACTAATGGATCTCAGTTATGCACTGTATATATATTTAGACTAGACAGAAGCACTGGAAATGACATCTTGCTCAGCTTCTCAGTATGCTTTGCTGTATACTCCTACAATTGCTAGATTTGCCAATACACATAATAATGCAATCTAAAACCTGTTCTTTCCCTGCTTGAAAAATTCAGACAATTTCTATATATAGTACATATTATAAGGATAGTGATAAATTAATTAATGCAATTATTTCTAGTAGAGAAATAGCTATAGAAATGAATTTTTATTAAAGCTACTGTATATGCAGTTACTGTTTACAGTGGGTACGGAAAGTATTCAGACCCCCTTCAATTTTTCACTCTTTGTTATATTGCAGCCATTTGCTAAAATCATTTAAATTAATTTTTTTCCTCATTAATGTACACACAGCACCCTATATTGACAGACAAAAAAAAGAATTTTTGAAATTGTTGCAGATTTATTAAAAAAGAAAAACTGAAATATCACATGGTCCTAAGTATTCAGACCCTTTGCTGTGACACTCATATATTTATATTTGTGTGGAGTTTACATGTTCATATTGGGAAAGCCACACACCTGTCTATATAAGACCTTACAGCTCACAATGCATGTCAGAGCAAATGAGAATCATGAGGTCAAAGGAACTGCCTGAAGAGCTCAGAGACAGAATTGTGGCAAGGCATAGATCTGGCCAAGTTTACAAAAAAATTTCTGCTGCACTTAAGGTTCCCAAGAGCACAGTGGCCTCCATAACCCTTAAATGGAAGACGTTTGGGACGACCAGAACCCTTCCTAGAGCTGGCCGTCTGGCCAAGCTGAGCTACCGGGGGAGAAGAGCCTTGGTGAGAGAGGCAAAGAAGAACCCAAAGATCACTTTGGCTGAGCTCCAGAGATGCAGTCAGGAGATGGGAGAAAGTTGTAGAAAGTCAACCATCACTGCAGCCCTCCACCAGTCAGGGCTTTATGGCAGAGTGGCCT
The DNA here is from genome assembly GCA_026402145.1 of Polypterus bichir lapradei. Classification (NCBI taxonomy): domain Eukaryota; kingdom Metazoa; phylum Chordata; class Cladistia; order Polypteriformes; family Polypteridae; genus Polypterus; species Polypterus bichir. The sequence goes on from JANRMT010062791.1 coordinate 10,273,895, forward strand.
GTCGGAAGCCTCTCCTCAGTGCAAGACACATGACACCCCGCATGGAGTTTGCTAAAAGACACCTGAAGATTCTCTGGTCTGATGAGATCAAGATAGAACTTTTTGGCCTTAATTCTAAGCGGTATGTGTGGAGACAACAAGGCACTGCTCATCATTTGTCCAATACAGTCCCCACAGTGAAGCATGGCGGTGGCAGCATCATGCTGTGGGGGTGTTTTTCAGCTGCAGGGACAGGACGACTGGTTGCAATCGAGGGAAAGATGAATGCGGCCAAGTACAGGGATATCCTTGACAAAAACCTTCTCCAGAGTGCTAAGGACCTCAGACTGGGCCGAAGGTTTACCTTCCAACAAGACAATAACCCTAAGCACACAGCTAAAATAACGAAGGAGTGGCTTCACAACAACTCTGTGACTGTTCTTGAATGGCCCAGCCAGAGCCCTGACTCAAACCCAATTGAGCATCTCTGGAGAGACATAAAATGGCTGTCCACCAACGTTTACCATCCAACCTGACAGAACTGGAGAGGATCTGCAAGGAGGAATGGCAGAGGATTTTTTTTTTTTTTTTTTTTTTTAAACATAAATTTTTTTTTTTCTTGTATTGCTTCAAAATAGACAGTGGCTGTACAGATCTATAAACCAGTTGTATTCTGCATATGGTTGCAGGATGCCCCCAAACCATATAATTTCTATTCATATTTCTTTTCATTGGTTTCCAGTTTAGTTTAGGGGTGATGTGAAAAATCCTTGTTTTATCATTTAATGTTTCAAATGGCTTTAACCCTGTGTTCTTAAAAATTATCCACACACACATACCAGAGTATATATTGTCATGCTGATGTTTGAAATGTTCCAAAATTAAATATGATTACTCTATAATGTTGAGCCTTTAGCTATGGTGCTAAAAATCATGTACTGTATCTATGTGGCTCTGCAATGGGTGTTATTCTTAGCATTTAAATCCAGGCTGACGACTCGTTACTTTAGTCCAGCATAACCTGATTAGTGCTGTTGATTACGCTGCTCATATTTCAGCTCATTTTGTTAGCGATTTCTACAAAAATAAAAACTTGGAGATCATTATGAATTGTTACTGTTTTTCATCTATTCTGTTTCTCTGTGTAACAAGCTGTAGTACTTGGAACCAATGCTACATTCATAAACTGCAAGATCTGCCTGTGGAAAATTACTGTATTTCAGAGGTCCTGGAAGCTTTTGGTATTCAACAGAATTTAATCTGCTCCCCATTATATTCCTGCTTTTAAAGTTTTAGATTTTAGTATATACTAGCATATTATAGAATTATGAAGAAGAGTGGGAAGTGTGGTCAGTTGACCTAAATTATCAGAACTGTGACTTTTACTGTTTATTTCTGAATTAGTAGCTTATATATGTAAATGTTATGATTGTTTAGTCCCTTAATGTTATTACTAGTATGGAAGTGGGGAGGCAGGGATGGACCGAAGAACAATACCAAGCCAGGTGGCCAGTGTAATTGAAGAATGGGGAGATAACCTGTCAATACTACATGCTCCCCCAATATGCTAGAGGGCAACATCCCTGGGTCAGGATTTCCTCATGACACCTGCAAGGCATGCTGGGACCTGTAGCTTTTGTGTTCCATGGGAGCCACTGGGGGAGCAGCCAGTGTTAATGATCCCTACTTTATAAGGCTTCCATTTGACCTGGAAATTCATCAAATGGTTTATTTCTTAATACCGGAAATACTCCCAGGTCCAAAATAAAAGAAGATGGAGGGTAGACACAGCTCACCTGGGATGTGTGGAGGAGTAGAAAGAAGAGAGAAAAAGAATGTGTATTGTATTGTGGCAGTATATTGAATGTGTATGAGCAAATGCAAAATAAAAAGGAGTTTTTTAGTCGCAGAAATGTAGTTTAAACATTTGCCAGTGTTGATCTGCATTTGACAAAACTACATGGGTTTCCTGCTGGATCTCAGGCTTCTGTCAGCTAAGAGACATGAATGGTAAGGTACCATCATTTATTCCATTACGAGTGATTTGCTGTTCCCTGTAAGAGTGTGCCCAGAGATGGATCGGTGTCCTATCCATCGTAGGTTCCTGTATTGCAGAGATAAGTTTCTTTCCCTGATAGAGAAACTAGTCTTCTTTAATACTTATTTTTTCCTTCCTTGGTTGTATGTTTTATTTAGTTCAGGTGTCTGACCAGAAGTTAGTTTAATTTAACCATAAACAAACAAATTATTTGTAGGTGTGACTTTTAAAATATTGTTTCTTATATATCTAGTTGAAGTATCATGTGAGTTAATTTTTGGTGCTAAAGATATTAAATTAAAAATAAGAAAAATGTAAATATAATTTTGAAAATTTCTAAACTTATTGCATAAGGGAATGTTAGAGAAGATTTTTCAGTCAAATATCTGTAATTCAATGTGAATGAAGCTATTTAAGCCCACAGTAGCAGACTGAATATAGCTACTGCCTTGGGCACTGTATAGTTTTAGCTTAAATATTCTACCTGTACCCTCAAAGGTTTCCTGTTATATTTCAAGGATATGGAAGGATGGCACCAACTATAAATTGTTCCTTAGTGTGTATGCATGTGTGGCCTAAAATGAACTGGTATTCTATTGAAGATTTTAACCTTTTAATGCTAGGAGAACCCAGGATGCAAACTTACTGCAAGGCAACAGTGCTACCACTGTACCAGTATGCCTCCTTGATATAGATTTAACCTTCATTCTTTAACTTTTGTATTTTATAAAATAAAATGTATTTGAAGAGAATGTATTAATTATGTCCACAATTTACATATACTACTAAGGTATATTTGTTTCACAATAGAAGATAAATTGGAATTTCAGTGGAAAAAGTTAAAGGATGGAATAAAGTGGAATACTATTGATGCCTGTATATTTTAGTTGGAATGGTATGGCTTGGTTGTATAGACTCAGACCGTAAAGGTCTGTTAATAAGAATACAATAAATACATGGTGGTGCACAGGAATTTAATGGATAATAGAAATGCTTATTTTGACAAACTAAGATTTGTTTAATATTTTTTCAGATGAAAGGATTCTACAAAATGATAATCAGTAAAAAGGACTATCCAGATAGTTGTTATAATATGTGTTATTTGTATAGCATTATATTAAGTTTAATTATTTTGGTTACTGTAATGAGACATTTAATGTGATCGGCAGTGGTAGCAGTATGGAGTTTATCGCTGTTTGTGGATTTTACATACTCTATCTGTGGGTCTTTTCTGATATTCTTTCACTTCCAATAAGAGGTGTGTTGGGTTAGTCATTTTAATAGATTAGTCCAGTGGATTTGTCCCTTAGTGTCTTGTGACTGACTGCAATCCCATTCCTTGGATGGTTTCTACCTTGCAACTAATATTATATCATCGAAAGGTTTCAGAAAATTTTGGGTATAATAAGACTCATTTCACATTCAAGATATGATAAAAACCAATCAAAATGACGTGTCAGTTTAACATAGGAAGTTTAACAGAAGAAAAACAGAAAGATAGACTACTTATGGGCAACCAACGGGATCTTCCCATAAAATTCCACACAGACAAATTTCAAGTACAGTGGTAGAAGCTTTGTTGTTTGTTTTTAAACATGTATCACTGGGATAATCAGAAGAAGCAAAGGTTGGTATACAAAGTTCACATGGCAACACTAAAGTCAAAGTCAATAAACAAATCTTATTCAGCACCTCAATCTAAAGTAAATTGTTTTGGTCAAGCGTTATGTCTCTATTCAAGTCTTTCTTTTATTTTCACAGGGCTTGATTGCCCTAAAACCATAAAGTGATCCTATAAAACATGGCCATCATGGTGTCTTATATAATACAGGCTCATTCACCATGTGATTAGCAACATAGTGTAATAGTGTCCACAATACAGTAATCCTTCGCTATATCACGCTTTGACTTTCACAGCTTCACTCTATCGCGGATTTTATATGTAAGCATATCTAAATATATAATGCAGATTTTTCGCTGCTTCGCCAGTTTCTGCGGACAATGGGTCTTTTTACTTCTGGTACATGCTTCCTCAGTTGGTTTGCCCAGTTGATTTCATACAAGGGACTCTATTGGGGGATGGCTGAGAAGCTACTCAATCAGAGCACGCAGTTAAGTTCCTTGTGCGATGGAGCGTCGAATTTGATTCCGCTGCGTTAACCAGGAAGTCTCATCTCTCTCATTCAGCATCAACGTGTTTCGCTGTGTAAAGAGTTAACTTTTGTGCTGTTTTGTGTTTAACTTTGTGCATAGTCAAGCCCTTCTTTATGTCTCCAAAACGATCTGCTCCTGCTACTGCTTCAGGGGCCGTGCTTAAGCGCCAACGGAAGATGCTAACGATTGCGGAAAAGGTAAAAGCTTTGGATATGTTGAAGGAAGGGAATAGCTACATCGCTGCAGGACACCATTACGGCATCAATGAATCCATGATCCTTTTTATTTAAAAAGGAGAAAAAGAATATAAGATCTACGGCCACAGTGTCCTTTTAACCAGGGCGCAAAACGAGTTGTAAGTGGATGTAATAAGGCGGTAGTCCGGATGAAATCTGCTTTAGGGATTTGGATTGAAGACTGCCGGAAGAAGAAGAACGGTGGTGCTATACGATCGCCTGAAGAGGCTCCTTTAGAAGAGCTGTAACGCTCTCCTTTGTTGTGCATTAAAATTAAACTCATCGTTATCAGACAAGTCATCGTGTCATTGTTGGTGAGTAACCATAATTCATTTTCTACGTACAATACTTACTACATGTACATAGTTTAGTGTCACTGTACACACATTTTACTGTATGCAATTTTTCTTGCATTGTACATATTTATTGCTGGTGGCCTGTCTGTCGTAATGGCTGTAACATATGTGATATCAGAGATGCTTGATATCTTTACAATAATATTTATGTTTTACTGTATATAAACAGTGTGTTTACATACATAATTTCAACGAATCTTACCTAATATCTAAGAGAATACAAAGGGTTTATGCTGTATAACTGTGCAAGAAATGTTGGTAATAGTGTGGGAGAGTTTATAAGGGCTTAAAATATATAAAAACTAGCAGAATACCCATGCTTTGCAGCGGAGAAGTAGTGTGTTAAAGCAGTTATGAAAAAGAAAAGGAAAAATTTTAAAAATAACGTAACATGATTGTTAATGTAATTGTTTTGTCATTGATATGAGTGTTGTTCTCATATATATATATATATATATATATATATATATATATATATAATATAATATCTCTATATCTATATATATATATATATAAATGTGTATATATATATATAGCAAAATACCCGCGCTTGGCAGCAGAGAAGTAAAAAGAAAAGGAAACATTTTAATAATAACGTAAATTGATTGACAATGTAATTGTTTTGTCATTGTCATGAGTGTTGCTGGCATATATATATATATATATATATAATATATATATATATATATACATGTGTACATATATACACACACACATATACTATGGGGTGCCAAACAGGCAAATACATTGAATATATAAAGTCAGCGTCGGTATATATAAAGTCAAACTTGTTTCTGAATATATAAAGTCAAAAGTTGAATATATAAAGTCATCGCTGGAATATATAAAGTCAAAACCTGAATATATAAAGCAGCGTCGGAATTTATAAAGTCATTCCTGATTATATAAAGTCAACATCGGAGTATATAAACTCACTCCTGGATATATAAAGTGAAAGTCAAAATCTATTGATTGAAACGACTCTGAAATGAACTAAGTTAACAAAAACGTATTCAGAAAAATAAATTAATGTTTTGAAAATGAGGCATGTGCCCTGCCCAGGATTGGTTCCTGCCTTGCGCCCAGTGTTGGCTGGGATTGGCTCCAGCAGACCCCCGTGACCCTGTGGTCGGATTCAACGGGTTGGGAAATGGATGGATATTCCAGCGCTGACTTTGTATATTCCGACACTGACTTTATATATTGAAGTTTTGACTTTATATATTGCAGCGCTTACTTTATATATTCCGACGCTGACTTTATATATTCAAGTTTTGACTTTATTTATTCCGACAGTGACTTTATATAATCAAGGTTTGACTTTATATATTCGGGAATGACTTTATATATAAAAGTTTTGACTTTATATAGTTAAATTTAGTCATCATTGCATAACTTTTTCTTTACCATAGAAATTTAAAGACTAAATTCAACTTCCATTCCTACCAAAGATATTTCTGGCGACTAAACAGAACCTACTTATATCCAAATTCGAGCTATTGAGCTGTCGCCTTCATGCCTGAATAAGTCACCCTCGCTTCGCTCTTACTTTTTTACCGTTCATTTAATCATGGCTAGTGGCGGAAAAATTATAAAATGGAAGGAGTTTTCACTGAGTATGGCTTTACCAAAACAATTATTAATGGCGAATCGATTATTCATAAAGCTTCAATTGGTGATCTGTTTTTCTGTGTTAACCTCATATTTTTTCAGAATTCTTCTCAAACCAAGGGGGTGCGAGGGTAAAATGAATCGGGAAGCGCTGATGAATGTAATCGGTGTACCAGGAAATCATGCCAGAATCTTGACAGAAGTTCCTCTTTGCTTGTAATGCAAAGTGTGATTAAATGCGTGATTTTTTTAAAGCGTTATGGAGCACATGCATCGAAGCTTCTCAGCTGTGCTTGTGCTAAGAAAAGGAAACATTTTAAAAATAACGTAACACGATTGTCAATGTAACCTTTTGTAAGTAGTGCCTGGAGGATTCAGTGTGGAGAAACTGTAGAGACAGCATGTGTATTAACTTGTGGATTTTTCTGTGAGTATTTGGTGGCCGCGTCACAAACTCGCTTCCGTAACACTGCGTTAGCTGCGGAGCTCAGCTCAGAGCAAAATGAGGTGAATGGGAGGGGAGATGATGACGTGACTCCCCCACCCGCCTTAACTGTCAATCCCCCACAAACACAGTCTCTCGGAATTTGCATAAGCACAGCCCTTCACCTGCAATTTTAACTTAGTTACAATGTGCTCAAAACTCTCGTTTATATCCTGCGTCCTCTCATTAAACTTGTATCCCGCATTACCCGTGGGCATGACAAACGCCAGCGGCAGCCTGTCTATGAACTTAATTTAAACTTTAGGTTTACACCGTGCTTTGTTTCCGAAGTAGCAGCACTCATAAATATGGTTGTATATGTCACTCGCTCGCTTCTTATTGTTTCGCTGCCTTCTCAATTATATAATGCATGGTTTCTTCAGCGCTTTTTGTAGCTCTTCCTGGTTTTCTATGTACTGCGTTGACAGTCAGTTCACGTGATTACGTAGGAGGCGTGATGATGTCACACGAAACTCCGCCCCCCCACAGCTTTCGAGCTCAACTCCATTACAGTAAATGGAGAAAAATAGCTTCCAGTTATGACCATTACGCGTAGAATTTCAAAATGAAACCTGCCCAACTTTTGTAAGGAAGCTGTAAGGAATGAGCCTGCCAAATTTCAGCCTTCTACCTACACGGGAACTTGAAGAATTAGTGATGAGTCAGTGAGTGAGTGAGTCAGTCAGTGAGGGCTTTGCCTTTTATTAGTATAGATAACCATATGAACATAAGGTTTTTAACTTTGCGGATTTTCACCTTTCATTATAAAAAAAAAAAACTTAACGAGACATGATCTTCTGAAGACGGCTTAGAAGAGAGACAGAGAGACACATGGAGACACTTGGAGAGAAAAGAATGCCCAAAAAATGCAAAAAAGAACAATAATAATCTATGTGAAAATTCTGATAATAAGGAAAGTAAGCAACAACTAAACGAAGAAGAAAGATCTGCAACGTCTATCGCAACATTACATTATTAATGTGTATCTAAAAGTCAAATTTAATCGTCTCTTCTTTATTAAATCGAATCAAGCTAAACTTAGAACGGAACATATGCAAGGTCTCATTGATCACATTCAAAATTCAAATATCAATAGTCAGACAAATTCAAAATAGGTAAAGCAATAATATTACCATCATCATATCAAGTTAGTCCAAGAGCATTGTAACAGTTATATCATGATACAATGACAATATCCAGAACTATCCGTCGGCCAGATTTATTTATTACAATGAAGTGCAATCCACAATGGCCAGAAATCCACACATTCTTGAGAACAATGCCACCAGCTTACATCGGCTCTGGGTATTCCCACTTTCATAAGTAGATTGTTTTATCAGAAAGTCTTATTTTTATTGAATGAACTCGAAACAGTGTTCGGTGAAATTAGAGTATACATTTACACAATAGAATTTCAAAAACGGTGTTTGCGTCACATGCATTTATTGGTTACTTTGCAAAATAAATAATTAACTGCTGATGATATAGATTGGTTTGTCTGTGCTGAAATTCCAAACAGAGAAACCTATCCTCAGTTATGGTACAAAGTCATTAAACACATGTCTCATGGACCACATTTAAAAGATTCAGTATGTTGGTACTCAAAAGAAAAAAAGTGTTTAAAGTAATTTCCAAAAGCGTTCATTCAAAAAACAAATATGACTAAGGCTGCCTTTCCTGATTTTCGCTGAAGAGATAATCATCACGAACAACACACCTATCACCTAAAGATGGTAAAATTGTGATGCTCGATTATTCAATGATTGTACCATATAACCCATATTTGCTCAAACGATTTGATTGTCATATTAATGTCGAGTATTGTGCATCGGTTATGAGTATTAAGTCCATCTACAAGTACATTCATAAAGGGCACGATAGAGTATGCGTAACTTAATCAAAAGAACAGTGTCAGGACGAAGTTCAAGCATATTTAGATACTGGGTACATCAGTGCAATGGAAAGCGGGTGGCATTTAATGGAATTGCCAATGCATGGTCGAAGCCATTCTGTTGAATTATTACCGATTCATTTACCAGGTCAGAATATGATCCAATTTAAAAGCAGAAGCTTTAGAGGTAGCGAAAAATAGAAATGCAAAATTATTGGCTTATTTTGAACTTAATAAAACAGACGTAAATGCGAAAGCATATACATATGTGCAAATTTCTCAAAATTACACATGGCAGAAACAAAAAAAGAGTGTGGCATCCAAAAAAAATGTATCGCAAAAGTATTGCTCGATTAAATATTGTATCACCAAAAGATATCGAACGGTTTCATTTAAAATTGTTGTTACATGAATCAAAAGGAGCAACGTCGTATAAAGATGTTCTAACTATAGATGGAACTATGTACGGTACCTTTCAAGTAGTGGCACAAGCAGCTGGGTTATGTAAATCGGACAACTATATGTTTGAAATGATGTCTGATGCCACTTCTGTAAGGATGGCTGACAAATTAAGACACTTCTTCGTGTACTTAATTATGATGGATGAAGTTGATGCTTTACAATTATGGGAAGTGTTCAAATGACAATTATCCGAAAAGTCGAATGAAGAAACGGCTCTTTTGATCATCAAATAAATGTGAGAAGCAGAAGATTTAACGATGCAGCAATTTGGTCTTCCACAAGAAATTAACGAATCACAGGTAAAGAAAGAGATAACAGCAGGTGAAAATTTAACAGTGGAAGACCATAAAAAAATATCAGAAAAGTTCCAAATATTGTTTTTACTGAAGTTTTAAAGTAAAAGTGAACATAATGCATATGTAACAAAACAAACCCGGTGGTTGGCGAGCGAAGCAAGCAAGGGACGGAAATCCCTAGTTTAAATAAAAAAATATTATCTATGCAACCCTGACACAGCTTAATATTTGGTTGTGGAATTACTCAAAAAATAAAAAGAAGTCCACTAATTCATTAATGTGTGAATACAATCATATCTATCTATCTATCTATCTATCTATCTATCTATCTATCTATCTATCTATCTATCTATCTATCT
>JANRMT010062791.1:10283770-10489732 GCA_026402145.1 Polypterus bichir lapradei
TCTATCTATCTATCTATCTATCTATCTATCTATCTATCTATCTATCTCAATCTAAATTAAAACATCTGTCTGCTGCTTGCAGTACTGCTCTTAGCATTTCAAAGTCTCACTGTTAGAAAATACTCATTAAAGGTAGCTCAGGCAACAGCATTCATGAATACACATAAACAAAGCACAAGAAATACTTTCCATCAGTTTAGTTGAAGTTATGGGTTTTTCCAATGTGTTGACCTTCGCATTAATGGAGTTATTTTATTTCACAAAACAGTAGCAGTTTTAGAGGTTGGATGACATTCTACATGTCCCATTCACAAAACTTAAAATGTGGGCAGCCCAGAAAAATACAGTATATTTGGTGGTAGAAAGACAGAGTGTAAAAGAAATGGCACTGCATTTTGTAAAGATGAGTATGCAAAGATATTTTGATTTTGATCTGCTTTATTAATCCCCAATGGAAACTGTCTTTTAGCACGACCAGAGCACAGGCTCAGCTATTGTACAGTGCCACTGGAGCAATTTTCAGGTTTAGAGCCTTATTCAGGGGCCCAAAAGAGTAGGATCCCTTCCAGCAGTAATGGGATTTCCTTTGCAGAAAAGGAATCATTTTTAGGAAGTTTTACCAAAAGTTCTGTATTTCTGGGATAGTCTCATATTTCAGCACTTCAGATACAAAAATGTTGTATTGAATTTACATGTGAAGACTGTGTAGGCTACTTCAGTAACTGAAATCATTGTCATGTTCAGAGAACCAGCATGAAATGATGCATGCCTTTTAATGTGGTGCATTAGTGGCAGTAAAGTGATGCACTCCACCATCAGCTTTGCTTAGTTATGTTGTACCATTTAAAATATGACCAATTGGTATCAAGAGACCTTGTGAGTTAAGTTTACAAGACCCACACTATTGCACTACCATCACCAGATATTGAGAGGATGGGTCTATGAATTCATGCTGTTTATGCTGAATTATGACCTTACCACTACAGTACATGTAGCAGAAGTCATGACTCTTCAGATCAGTCAGCAGGTTACCAACCTTCATCCATCTTGTTTGGGTGATTTTGCAACTACTGAAGCTTCAACTGACCTGTTCTTAACTAACAAGATGTACATTCACAGATGCCCTTCAGCACACCAAAGTTGTAAATAGCAGTTTATAGTATTCTTGATAGCCTGAAGGAGACTAGCCATTCTGTTTTGTTTTCTTTCATTAACAAGGTGTCTTTGCCCATAGAATTGCTGCTTATTAGATGTTTTCATGTTACAAAGTTTTCGGAAAGCTATAGAGAAAGTAAGGTGTGAAGATCCCTGTGGGGCAGCTGTTTCTGAAATACTGTAACCACCATGTCTGGCACCAACAATTGTGCCTCTGTTAAATTGCATAAATCGTGTATCTTGCCCATTTGATTGTTTGGTCGAAATAATGACTAAACATCTTCATCATGTTTGTCTGCAGTGCATATATATTGTATTTTGTTATGTTCTGAGCTCTGAGTTGCACAAATTAAATTAGTAAACCACTCTTTTCAAGCACACAGTATTCTTGTAATTGCAAAAATAGTTTTGGAGTATTTCAACAATACATAAAACAAAAAAAGGAAACTCAATTTTTCAAACAAAACTCAACTCAGATTATGACTTCTCAGATTTAATAAATTTCAGAGCTGCACTCCTAGAAAGGAGAGTGGATGCTGCGTTCAAGATACATCTGAAAGACAGAAGCACCCCAGCCAGGGAAGGGCTGTTTGCATTAAAGAAGCAAACACTTAAAAAGACTGTTATTAGTGTGAGGTATGACATTTGTGTAAGGCAGTTAACATGTAACTGATCCCAAATCTTTCTCACTTATGTTTATATTAAAGTGTAATACAAACACCCTCAGAATGCAAAAGTGCAGGTTTCTCCTGTGCAGCACCCAATCGCTACACAAAAACCTCTATACAATTTGTCAGATGTTTATTAAGGTTGTCTATAATTGATTAAACATGGTGAGCCTCAGCTAACCTTTGGGCATTCTCAATGTCTTTGAGTGATTACTTCATAGTAAATCTACTGATTTCTTTCTGGATAGGGAAAGGAATGTCAGATTTGACTTAAATAACATGTCTGACGGACTTGTAATTCACCCAGCATACTATACTTTATAAAACCATTCAAAAGTTATAAATAAATAAATAATAAGCAGTGCAAATGAAGTGATATTACTTATGCTGAGATGTTTTAATGTACAAATGAGAACTTTTTGTGTGCAGTTTTGGTCATCACAACCTAAAAAAGACACGACAGCACTAAATAACAGTTCTGAAAGGCAAAAAGAAAGCTGAACCAGTAGTATCATTTCTGTTAAAATGTGTACTTAAGAATACCACTGGAAGTTTAGGTGACATGCATATAAAATCTAAACCAGAAGGCACTGCTTTGCACAGACGGTTTTGAGAACCTGCAACAATCTATAAGTCCTGTAGTTAAAATCGTGTTTTCACTACAAAAACCAAGGACTTGCATTTTGGATTAATTGCAGGCACTACTTCATCTGCACACATTCCTTGCCACCTCCATAAAAAGATTATTTTATACTTATGTCAGTGACCATTCACCCTCACTGATATGGCCTGCATAATTCTCACTAGAGTATACATTCCTTTATAAAAAAAAAAAAAAATGTACAGTGATGTACAATAAGGTTAGGTTAGATAGACCAGAAGTTTTTTTGTTTTTTTTGTCAGCAGGAAAACACAAAACATTAGATATTGTTGCACAGACACAAGAAAATAAGCCACGACTAAACATCTGGCAACTAGTGGTATCATATATACACATACTCAAAATGTGTGCAAAGAGGAATCATTACTCATAATAATTCAGAATTCAGCAGCATCCGTACAAGTAACATAATTCAAAATGCTTATTAAAGAAAATCAAGAAAAAAAGCCTCCGTAGATATGGTGGTATAGTGTCTGATTTCTGCCAGTAAGAAATATGTGAAGTGCTCCAGCTTTCATGTCCTAAGACAAGTCAGTTAAATTGATTGAGACTTTAAATTGTTCAGGCTTGGGTTAGTTTGGATGTGTGTATAAGTGAGTCTTGTGATGGTCTGTCGCTGTGTTCAGGATTATTTAATTAACCATCCCCACCATATTCCTCTAATGGAAAAAGATATTTTGCAAAAGGAATTAACAAAACGTTACAAATTGAAATATGTAAAAGGAAATAAGTGTATTTATGTTACTACTAAGGAAGCACATTTGGTTCATTACTCTTGTCAAAAGAAACAAATTAAATTTGACTTTATCAATTGATAACACCTTTTTTCTAATTAATACTTCTGTTTAGAACTAATTGTCAGTCAGAAGCCATCACAAAACAAACCAACTTTAAAGTAGACACATTTACACGAAAAAAATCCTAAGCTGTAGATTCTAAAACAATAATTAGCTGATTACTCATCATAAAAAAAACCTCACACTGTTCCACTTCATCTGAACTAGTGTGGTGCTGAGGTATCACCCATTGCATGGCTGCACTCGGGTCCTGATCTGAATCCTGAGTTGGTTTGTGGTGGGTGCGACAATGCACTGTATCAGTGCGTGCTCCTAACCCCTCTCTCTCTCTCTCTCACTCTCATAATGTAATAATTACAATACATCCATAATGTCTAAATATCGCTACAGTACAGGTTAATTTTATGCTATACACTTTTCAACCAGCAGACTGCACTATAAGTATAGCAAATATGACAAACAAGGCAACTTATGACTTAGCATGTAAAGGAGAACCTTAGAATTAGGGTTATAGAACAAGCAAAAGGATCCATTGTATGTACATTTCAGGAGACAGTGAAAGACCTCAAAAACAGCATTGAGGGTAATGCTAAGGTTGCCCTACAACCATTAATTTTTTCTATACATGTACAAATGGGATTGCATATTCACTGTTATTTATAATAATGAAAAAATGCAGTACTCCTCAGATTAGATTACAATTTTGGCAAATAATGACTGGTTAATGACCATCTATCTATTTTCCGACACACATTTTATACCTTACAACAACAACAACGTTTATTTATATAGCACATTTTCATACAAAAGAATGTAGATCAAAGTGCTTTACAAAATGAAGAATAGAAAAATAGAAGACACAATAAAAAATAAAATAAGTCAACATTAATTAACATAGAATAAGTAAGGTCCGATGGCCAGGGTGGACATAAAAACAAAAAAAAACTCCAGAGGCTGGAGAAAAAGCAGGCTGCCACCACAAAGAAACCGGAAAAAGAAACAGAAGAGAGAGTTGGGGTCAGTACGGATTTTGGAGCCACTATGAATAGTTATTATGATGAATTGAACATACAGAGTATCAGGATTAAGTTAAAGTGAAGTTAGGGGAAAGCCATGTTAAAGTAATGTGTTTTCAGCAGTTTTTTTAAAGTGCTCTACTGTATTAGCCTGGCGAATTCGTATTGGCAGGCTATTCCAGATTTTAGGTGCATAGCATCAGAAGGCCGCCTCACCACTTCTTTTAAGTTTAGCTTTTGGAATTCTAAGGAGACACTCATTTGAGGATCTAAGGTTACAATTTGTAATATAAGGTGTCAGACATTCCGATATATAAGATGGAGCGAGATTATTTAAGGCTTTATAAACCATAAGCAGTATTTTAAAGTCAATCCTGAATGACACAGGCAACCAGTGTAGTGACATCAAAACTGGAGAAATGTGTTCGGATTTTCTTTTCCTAGTTAGGATTCTAGCAGCTGCATTCTGCACTCGTTGCAAGTTATTTATGTCTTTTTTGGGTAGTCCTGAGAGAAGTGCGTTACAGTAATCTAGTCTACTGAAAACAATTGCGTGAATTAATTACTCAGCATCTTTCAATGATATAAGAGGTCTAACTTTTGCTATGTTTCTTAAGTGAAAAAATGTAGCTAGATCCTTAGCTAGATCTAGTCTCTGTCTTGTGTCCAATGCTGTCTAAATAGGCCTTTAGTCTGATGCGTCTCTGAAATGGATTGTGAAAATTCAATAATGCATGGACTGATAACTTGGGTGCCTGGGTCCTTGCCTGAACACTGTGTGAAATGTGTATATTTTGACTGTGTTTAAGCTTCTTGTGTACACAGTTTTTCTACCTATATCCTAAAGATATACGTGTTAGGTTTATTGGCTCCTCTAAACTGGCCCAGGCTGAAAGAATGAATGTGAGCATGAGTGTGCTCTACAGTGGATTGGTATACTGTTCCCAGCTGGTTTCTGCCTTCCTTCTCCAGAAACATAACTATTTAGAAAAACCTGTACAGAAAATGAATAAATAAAATAATAATATTTTCTTATATTATCATTAAAGGATTAATAAAAATGCAAGGCAGTTCTTACCATACCACACAATATCAAGGATTTGTTATTGAAATTCCAGTTTGTGTGCCACAGATGAAGAAAACAGGTGAAAGGTCAGACAGCATGACATAGTAACCTTTTTTTTGCTTACTGCTTGAATAAATAATGGCAAGGTGGTGAATCTATACAGTATGGAAATGTTCTCTGAAGAGAAAACTAATTATGGCCTCTTGGTGGAAGTGTTGCTCAATTTTTAAACTGAGCATTGATTCCCTCCCAGGGGTCCTTTTGAACAGACCTTTTGTGTGAATTTTACATTCTGGGATAATAAGAATTTCAGGTTTTGAAAAGCATATTTTTCCTAGTTTGTCCGGAATGTTGTATTAATACAAAATGTATGCAGTGTAATTTATAGTTTTTTGTGTTTGTAAAAACATGCACAGAATTAAGTTACTGTTATACATTACTGTATTAGTACACCACTCTTAAATGACTGAGGGTCCTTCTTTCTGCTCATGACAAAGATAATAAGCTACAGTCTTTTGTCCACCTCCTGAATTTCAGTGCAGCTTCCTCCACAAGTACCACCAAAATTGTTAGCACTGGAGGCTTGACAAGGTACTATCTCCCCTCTGTCAGTGCTGTGCTGCAAGAATACCATATGTGCTCCAGTTTAGCTAGCTTTCCACATTGCTTGCATCCTGGGTCTTCTCTTCGCACCATAGATGACCAGATTTTTGGGCTTGGAATGATATTATAAACACTGCAGGCCTTCATTGACCACATGTTACTCCATGTGATCTTCCTTCCCTTAGCTCCTTCCCTTCCCATTTATTTCCCTTATTGTCTTATCCCAATTGCTTTTGCCTGCCTTCCCTCTTTGCACCAAACTCTGTTCTCTCTGGGCTTTACTTTTTCCTCACTGTATCCTGACACCAGCTGCTCCATTGCTGTGGCCTCAGTGATGTTCTAATGGCATAATCCGGATTCTGCCTGCACTCATTGCTGTTGTGACTGACCATTTGCATCCTGTGTAGACTTGAGTTCCTGCTGTCTTGACCTTGATGTCTTTACAATCATATAATATCAGCACTTATCTCAACTTGGTTACCTAGAACTGATTGGGAGTTGGAGCTTGGTCTCCAAGCTGTAGCTAGTAATACTACTGAAGGTCTTTGGCTCATTAAAGTACTTTCTCAGATGGATGCTGATTTTTCTTTCCATCTCTTCCACTGTTGTTATGGGAAAGTCATACACTGGCAGTTGCCAGAGAAACCTTGTTAAGACACCATGCTGGTAACACCAAGCTTTTTATTTCCATCTTTAGCCACACATGGCATCTAGTCCCCTGTCTGTCCCATCACTGCCTTGATCCTTGTGGTATCTTTGAGTTTGCTATCAAACCTCTTCCCCAAGCTCTTTTTTAGTTTATCTGACATTGTTGGTATTTTCTCTACTCCGATTTTGAATCTAGTGGTGTTATACACTCTCTCTTTCTTCAGCACAGACTTCTAGACTTACTTAGCTTGAATATCATCCTGGCTCAAGTAACCAGTGTTTCTATGTGTTCCAGCATCCACTGACATCTTTGTTATGGGCATGTTATCCATGAATGCTCATAAATTGAACCTCATTGTAAATCCCCAGTTTGGTCATTCTGCCGACTTCATGAGCAGATATATTGCTGTGGCAAAAAGCGTAACTGAGATTATGCAACCTGTTGCCATCCCCACTTCAATGCTTTTGTGTGAGTGATGAGAGTCTGTCCATGGGTGTTCTTGCACCCACTGTTGATACAACAGGTTTTGGTCTCTATTGTTCTTATTTGGACAAGTCGGTTTTAACAATATATGGATAATTGAATAATGCCTGACAGTAACCGGATTTGTTATTTTTTAACATATTTTATCCAATACAGAATCTGGAAAGCATAACAATTAATACATATGTTCCTTAAAATTTAATTTTTTACAGTGGCCAGATGCTAAATTAATCAAAGTTAAAAAAAAAACATATGTAACAGTTTCCCAGCCTCTGAATGGATTGAGTACATTTTATAGTAGCTGAATAGATGGATTCATAATATTAAATGCTCACATGCATAATTTAAAAGTTAATTATAAATGCTAAGTACATACTTTTGCAAAGTTTTCTTGCTTTAATGTGTTTTAAGTCAGAGAGTTGAACATTAATACAGCCATCACCAAAATTAGTATACTATCACACTGGCTTTGTCAAAAATTCTGCAGTATTTAATTTTTCTCTGACCTCCTAATCAAAAAAAACAAAAAACAAAGTATATACAAAAATCAATTAACAGAAACAGAGGTTTGTATTTGATTTATTAAAAGGAGCACAAAGGCTTGTGTTACTTTATCTCGGTCACTTTTGACACTGTTCTCATGGCAGGTGTTGAAAGAAGGTACTGTGAATCTGATCTAGTCCAAGTCTGTGCAGCATTTCAGGTGACCTGAAAAACTATTTGCTTAATGATACGATTAATTATCTGCAAATGGCCAATTATATTCTGAGGCAGATAATTTCCTATTTGTATTTAAATTCTCTCTGTCTGTCTGTTTTGAGTGGCAGAGTTCATACAGAGCTACACTGTTGCGACAGAGGCAGCACACACAGTTCTATTTGTCTGTCAACCTTTTCAAAGAGAACAATTATTTTAAAGTAATTGGTGCATTATACTGTGATTAAGAGCTCAGTTGGAACAAAAATCAAAAGTCCATGCACTGTGACACCAATATTGTGTAGAAGGTATGCTTCACAATTAGTATGAAAAATAATTTTGTGAGGCTAGTGTGATTATTTGGTGGATTTCTCAGGGTGTTAGAAACCTGGACACGACTATTTAGTGTACAGTTCTATGTATTGTCTAAATTGCATTTTTCAAGGAAAAATCTATTCAGTTTTGTCAAGAAACTAATAGCTTATCAGAGAAACAAGTGTGTTCCTTGTTCAAAAAGCCCCAAACAATTAAACTGAAACTTATTATGATGTGCCATAAAGTACATACTATTTACATATTGTTTCAGTTCAGTCCTCATAGGAAATCTTGAAACTTTCCTGGTTCCTATTTACAAAAGCCTCCTTTAAACTCGTGCTTCAAAGTAGTTGCTTATCTTAAAATAGCTTTATTGCTCACACAATTTATGCAGTCATATCAGTAAAGGCCAGCTTTGTAACACATGTGTTCACCAACACTTTATTCTAAAAGCCCATTTAAGTGAATATTATTTGGCCTTTTGTAATAATGCAATATGAATGGTAAACTTTTAAAGTAATAAAATGTGACTGTACAATATTGAAAAAAGTAGTAAATGTTGTTAACAGTGCATTTTAATCTTTGTCCAGTTATTAATGAGTAAAAAAAAAAACACGGTGCTGTGTGGAACCTCTCATAAACAGCAAAAGACACTAAAGAAATAAAAGAAAAGCTTTATAGCCAACTTGTTGCTAAGGCCAGAAATCAAGGTCAAGGTGGCCTATTTGTGTCTTCCTTTCCACACTGTTGAAAGTTTTAATGCTTACAACATTTTATAATACTCTGTGGTATAAAGCCATGTTTAGATAGTTCTTGATTCTCAGATGGGTAATTAAATTTAAATTTAGTAGGTCTATATATTTGTATATAACATTGATTAGTCAACTCTGAGTTGGGTGAAGTTAAGTAATAAAATGGATGGCTGTAAGAATACATGAACATTCAGAATATCTTACTACCATTATATATACAGAATATGTACAGCATATTTAAATGAACTTTTATGTATTTATATTTTTAGCAGTAGGTGTTTATAAAGATAGATATGTTTTTATGTCAGTATGCTAGTCTATAAGATGCCTGGGTGGAGCAAATAATTTTAAATAAAAAAGTAATCAAGTTACTTGGTACATTTTATAATGCATTTGTAAAGTTAAGCATTAATTCATCTAATCTAATAAACTGTTTGATAACCAAGATCAGTAAATGTATGGAAACATTGATAAATGAAAAACCTATCAACCTGTTGTACACCTTGGTAGTACAGTGCTAGAGCTTCTGGTTTCAGGGACCCAGGTTAATTTATTTACTTGCTTGCTGTCTATATGGAGAAAACATTACCTTGAAATCTGAGTGAAAACTAATGTAAGAGGAGTTTTTCTTGTTGTCTTCAGAAGTATTTTAGCAGTCCAACTAAAAAAACTATTCTGCATCAATACTAAAGGGACATGTGTCCTTTGTGCTGCATATCATAGAGGTGTAATCAATCAATAATAATGCACATAGGCATATTATCTTGTTTACTGACAATTTGTAATCTGTACTTTTTCCCCACTTTCCCTAGATCTGAAATCTGTGAACATTAGTCTGGTGTGAGTTAAGTATCAGTATGCCCCCTGCTGGGCTGAAATTTCATAATTGGCCTGCTGCTGCCTTGCACATGATGCTGCCAAGTTAAGCTCCAGTTCCTCACAACTCTCTATTGGAATGAGCAGGTTAAAGAAACAGATGAGGACAGAGTGTAAGATTATGTAAGATTTTGCAGGGTTGGCTACTGCTTTTTCTTCAATGGTCCTAGAATAAGCTCTGGTGCTCCATTACACTTACATTAAATTAAGTGGGTTCTAAAAATGGATAAATGTATGAATGATAATACAGCAGAGGGTGACATTGGAGCATAGTGTTTAGTCTTGCTACCTCATGAATCCACTATTCTGAATTCAAATTAGCTATGTTTTACCTGTGAGCAAGTGTTATTTCACTGTGTACTCTGGTTTTAAACTGATAATATCTCCAAAGACATGGACGTTATTGGTGATTGAGAATTACCCCAGTGAGGATGCATGCATGCAATGCCCTGTGATGGGTTAGCCCTTAGTGTAGGGTTGGTTTTTGTCCAGGGTTTTCCATTCATGTCCTCCAAAACTTGTATTAGGTTATTTAGTGATTACAAGTTGACCTGGTATAGGTGTGTATGCATGAGTTTGTGTGTCTGTATGAATGTGTCCTCAGATGGATTAGTGTTGTGTCCAGGGTTTGTTTGGGAGAGGCTTTGGCCCCATGATATCAATTAAGTGGGTTTGAGAATATATGTATGTGTAATATAATATACAATTTTCCTCTGAATATCTATTAAAGTTTATTCTTATCACAAAAAATAAACTTAAAAAAACTGCTCTTATACTTGATGATTTGACATTGTTCTAATCATTTTCTAATATTGTTTCACATAATGACATTTAAATTCATCAAGGTGTCATAACCCAGTTCCTGTGGAAAATCAGCACATAATCATTCTCATTTATTTCTTTTGTTTTTTCCAAGTGGTTTAGACAGGCAAGATGAACCACTTTGCCTGATTAGTCATCTTATAAACTAAGGGAAGAGGCAAAGAATGAACAACCCACAGTAAAATGAGTATTGCTGATTTGCCTTTGAATGCAGCTGAATTGTTCTTCTTCTGTTGAATTCTTGCCAGTATTAAGCGGTGTCCAAATACAGAAAGAAAGGCACTGTTCTCTTTTTTCCTTTTCAGAAGCACAGCACACAGCAGGCAAAGAGTTAAGAGGCTGAGCTCAGACATCAGGTGATGCAGCATGCCAACGGTCTCCTCACTGCCGCTCATTGCGTACGTGTAAAGCTGCAGCAGCAGAGAACCAGCGGAGCTATTTGATTTATCAAGGCTTTTGTGAGGCCTTGTGGCACGATCATGTATCACTTCTTCTGACTGTGTCATAAGATTATATTATACTCCTATAGGGCATTATCTACACAGGGCGGATTTTCTTTCATGACATAAAATGGGCGGTTACATTTGAGAAGAAAGCTTAATTTGGATAGCTTCCTTAGGTTTAAGTACAGTACAGTAATTGGTCATAAAGATCTCTATTTAGTTTACCATGAGTCATGCTGGAGATATTCTCCTACTATCAGTTTTTTGTTTTATTTTATGTTTGCCGTATTGTTTTCACCTGCATAGCAGTATTTGAAATAAAGGATTTAAGCTTCTTGTGTGCAGCATTTACTTTTGTCTTGAACTTTTAAATAATTCTGGCAACATTTTTCAGTTCATTCATATTATTTAAATAAAACTAGCATTTGTATATCCTATTATAATCCTCCCTTGATTTCTTTCCTACAAATGGAAATGCAAAGCTGAAATGTTTTTGTGTTAGAAGTCATAGAAAATTAATTCTGGTACAGTTATTCTCTTCACCATTTTGCAGGCTTTTTTAAATGACATTTCGTATAAAAACAAGCAGACTTGAATATTACAAGGTCAACTTAAAACAAAACAAATTCTATGAAGGCTAAATTTGAGTCTGTCAGATCCAAACATTCATTTATATATATGTAAATGAATAAAAATCCATTTTCAACTTACAACTACACCCATCACAGAAAGCAAACCTCCAAGGTAAATAAGCCTACTGTATGTGTTGAATTATTTTGTAGCTCTAAGTTAACCAGTGTTAAAGTAAGTGTGGGTGTGTGCATGACTGTGCTCTGTGAAGGGCAGACTTCACCTGTCCATGTCTCTGAATTAGATGAGTTACAAAATGGATTGATAGATATGTAGCTCTGGGCTGGGATAGACTGGAAACCCTTGCTTGACTCAGAATTAAAGGAGTATAAATGTATAAGCGTGTCGTACAATGGGGCAGTGGGCCATTTAGTTACTTCCTGCCTTGTGCCTTATGTTATTCTGATAAGGTCAAAACCCTGGTGGCCCTGAGTTGGGTTAAGTGGGTTCAGGAAATGGAAGTATGGATGGATATGTATGAAAATATAATATTAAACTGTTTTACCTAATTTTTAGAAAAATCAAACTACCAACAAGATGAAACATCAAACTATTATCTACCCACTTTTTAAACTTGCTTTGTTGAGTTAGTGCAAGACTTTAGGGAGCCAGTGTGTGTCACAATGGGATCAGGCACAAAAAGTAAACATACCCTGTATAGCCAAGCTCACACACAACTGGCAGGTTTAAATTTATTAGTTAACCTAAACAAAATCTCAATGGCATGTGAAAGGAAACTGGAGTAGCCATAAAAAATACATGCAGCAGGTCACTGAGGACAGGTCCAGATGGTGTGAGATGACAGTCCTAAACTCTGTGTTACTCTGCTCTTCATTATGCTGTGTACTTCATGAAATCATTGAGATACATATGAAAATGATGAACTGCATATACCAAAGTGGTGAAGCAGTTCATTTTTACAGGTATTGATATGAAGTTCGCCCTAGTGTGCCTTTTTTATTATTGTCTATTTGTACTGCTATTTTTTCATTGTTTTTTGGAGTTCTGATATCAGATCTTTTGTTATATACAGTATGCGCCTAAGGTGTTTTTTTTTCCCCAAAGTGAAGGCCACCCAGGTCAATGACTGTAGCTGATTAAACATCCTTCATTATAGAAAATTCCAACCACAGTTAACTTGGGTAACACTTCAATTGAAAGTGCATTAGCAGAAAGCAGGGTGTTTCTAGGAAGCTTTATCCAAGTAAACTAATAAGATTTATAGATAATCTTAGGCTGATCCAATTTTAGGCCATCTCTAAGCTTTAATGGTCATGTGTTATAATTAGTGACAAATCGCATTCGCTCACAATGGATTTACCACTTCACCTCCAAAATGGGCCACGTTGGAAACTGCAAAATTCTTGAGATTGATCACTTCCAAGATAAGGCTTTACCTCATTAGGGCAGCAAATCACATGATGTAATATATCCCGGTGACTTACACAGCATGCACCCTGGCAAAATGAAAGCAGCACTGCTGCGTGTTCAGCTGCTCCAGTCCAGTAATATCCAGCAGGTGGGGGAGTTGGCTGTCGTTGGAACTGTTAGAGTGTTTGTACTACAAAACCTTTCCTCCCTAGATAATTTTAGCAGTCACAATGGTGACTCTTTAGAAAAAGGTCACATAATGTAACCCTTAGTCTTCTATTTTAATTTCTTTGGAAAGACTATTAATTGTAATATTCAGCTCTGTGCTTGTTATTTAACTCTTGGCATCTGTATGTGTGATCTATTCTTAATAATCATGCAGATTAATTCTTGAAAATGCAAAAATTGGTCTAACTTGATCATATTTTGAAATCTGAATGAAGCAGTTACATCCTTAAGGTCTAACTCTTAAATATTGTTTTAGTTCTAGCAGAAAACATTTTATATACACATATATATATATATATATATATATAGTGACGGACGGCCAGGGCCTTTCCCAGCCGAGAGGATGTTGTAATGGAAGGACCAATGGAGCAGATGTACGCAGGGCACTGACTCCCCTAGAGCGCTAGATGGTAGCCCCCTTGGGTTGCAGTGGCATCTCTGATCCCCGAAGGGCTCCATGGGAGTTGGAGTCTGGCACAGCCCTGTTTGGTTTTATGGGAGCTGCAGAGCCCTACTTTTTTGGGCTCTCACCACACCTGGGAATGATTCCAGACCTTGCAAATGAGCCACCTGGAGTACTCCCAGGTGGTGCAGCATAAAAGGAGCTGCCTGCCTTCATTTGGGGAGAAAGAGTCAGGAGGAAGAGGACGAAGCTTGCTAAAAGAGGAAAGGAGGTGGAAGAGGAAGAGGAAGACAGAGACAGAAAAAAGAAGAGAATAAAGTGTTGAACTCTTGTGCTTTGTAGGGTGTGCCGGGACTGTGCAGGAGGAAAAGATTTTGAAGGATTTCCCCCCAACTAAATAAACATGTGTTATGCTTGAATTTGTGCCTGACGTCTGTCTGTGTCGGGTTTGAGGAGTGGGTATTAAAGTTACATGCAAATTTCAAATTGTCCTCAATGTATTAAATACCCAGTCAAAAATTCAGTTGATAGAAATGTATCAACATTCTGCATTCCATGATGAAAAAAAAACTTGGGTGAATGTTTTGCTTTTTGAGGCACCTTCTTAAAAGTGATGTGCTGTAAGCATTAACAATGGGCAAGTGTAAGCATCTGAGGCCAAATTGTAATGGCTAGATGGTTGGGTCAGAGCATTTCCAAAATGGCAGTTCTTGTGGGCTGTTTATGGTATGCAGTGGTTAGTGTCTACCAGGATTGGCCCAAGGAAGGAAAACCAGTGAACCGGTGACAGGGTCAAGGGTGCCCAGGGCTTATTGATGTGCACAGGGAGAGAAGGCAAGCCTGTCTGGGGCAATCTGCTACTATAGCACAAAGTGTTGAAAACCTTGCTGTGTTTGGGGCCACAGACTGGTCAGAGTGCCCATGTTGACCACTGTCCACTTACAAAAGTGACTTTAATGGGCACATGAGCGTCAAAACTGGACATGGAGCAATTGAAGAAGATGGCCTGGTGTAATGAATCACATTTTCTTTTAGATCTTGTGGACAGCAGGGTTACACCTTTTATTGCAATGATATTCCCTGATGACAGTGGCTTCTTTCAGATGGATAATGTGCCTTGTCACACTGCAGAAATTGTTCAGGAATGGTTTGAGGAGTATGACAAAGAGTTCAAGGTGTTGACTTCACTTCCAGATTTCCCAGATTTCAATCAAATTTAGCACCCGTAGGATATGCTTGAACAAACCTACTTCACAATTTATAGGTCTTAAAGGATCTGCTGCTAACTTCTTGGTGCCAGATACCACAGGACACCTGTAGAAGTCTTGTGGTGTTCATACCCTGACGGTCAGAGCTGTTTTGGTGGCATCAGGGCGACCTACACAATATTAGGCAGGTGGTTTCAGTGTTGTGGCTGATTGGTGTATGTTATTAACAGTATGCCTATTGAAATTGGATAAATTAAGAAATTATTTCACTAATGAATCATCAGTTGTTTATTTTACTATAAGGTCACAACAAGACAGAGCCACAGGTGGAATTCAAGAACTAAACCTGATCCTGAACTGAGTGCCAGTTCATCTCCGAGTATACTTCTGCTCACACACCCACATTAGCATCTCTCATACTATGCTAATTTAGAGTCAACAGTCTGGCCAGGCCAGGCCCATCACAATGAGGGTGCACAAAGGGGTTTTATTCCTTCAATTGAACTATTCCATCTCTTAATATCATGTGCTCAGTGGTGTTTTAATTTTTTTGCAGTTGTTCATTGGCCTTTAAAAATAACGAAATCATCATTATGTGAGGCCAAGGAACACAATGGGGTTGTTTATTTTTTATTTAGACATGTTCTTAAAATCATTTAAAAGCAAATAATTTTTGTGGCGATGCCATTTTCTTTATGGTATGGGCACCACCATTTTGTGCATTCTGTTTGGTCTACCAAGTATTTGCTAGGCATGATCAACCTAAAGTGTGTGGTGCATAACATCACCAGGTCAATGGTGCAATTCCTGGTTTATCCAAGTTTGTGGATACAAAAAAGAAAAGACTAGGGTTCTCATTAATATTTCAAGTCTGATTTTTGGCAACAGTTTCTTTTGTTAATTGCCTATGACCCTGAAATATTAACTAGTTTTGTATTTCATTTGGTTTAAATCCCTTCATTTGTGTTGATCTATTTTGTAACCTTGTTCTGTAACACTTGTTCCTAAACAGCCACCCAGATTGATGTTTACTCTTTTATGTTAACCTCTTCTTTTTGTTGCTTTGAAAAAATACATCTGCTTAGCTAATGAATGTAAATATAATGCAAATGTCTTATGTTTTAGCTTTGGTTTTGTGAAATTATTTTGGTTTTTGACTCCTCCATTTCATTTTTTGATTAACGATTTTGTTTTCACGGCTTATTTATTAGGATATTATCAAGTTTGTCTTCCTCCATAGTACCACAGGGTTATGGACTGAAAGTCATCACCAAGCATCATTATTGACACTGAATGTTGATGCCCAGATGTAAATTGCTGTCTCAGTTCTGTAGACAACTAGACAATAATAACTTTAAAAAGTTACATAATTGCTTATATTCTTTCATCATACAGAAGCTTTTTTCTTTATTTCGCAAGGGTATTGCCTGCTGCAGCTGAAATGATAATGCTCGTCTGTGCTTTGGTGAGAGATAATATTGAGCTCATGTGTAATCAAGTGACAAGAACTGAACATAGGCATCCATCCATCCATCTGTTTTTTATATTTATTCCTAACCCATTTATCCAGAGCAGGGTTGTGGTATACTGGGAGCTGGTCCTAGCAAACACCATCAAACATTGGACACAACTCAGGATCAATCCAGTCCATCACAAGGTGAAAACACACACACAAGCTATGTTAGCAATGTCAGACTACTTAGCCTGCATGTTCTAAAACTGTGAATTGTAGGAGGAAACCAGAACACCCAGGAAGAACATGCAGACTCCACACAGGGAACATCCAGGATGCAAACTCTATTTTTCTTCACTGCAAGATGGCACTGATAGCACTTAACAATCTAATATTATTATTATTATTATTGCTGTCTTCAATGTCTTCCATTCATGTTTCTCTGCTATAGGCACAATAATAATCATAATAATAATAATAATAATAATAATACATGTTCCTAACCTGCTTATCCAGGGCAGGATTGCAGGGCAGATGGAGCCTATCCCAGCAATCATAGGGCAAAAGGCAGGAACAACATGTGGATAATAATGATGTTCTAATGAATAAAAGTAATGTTTTAATAATAATAACATAATATTTGACCTCAATGTCTTCAATCGATTAATCTATTCATATATTGTTTTAATATATAAAATATGCTTTACTTTAGAAAGCAATTTCATGTGGCAAACTAATACATACCGTGATTGTGAAGAAATAACTATTCATCTTCAAAAATACCAAATTTACCTTTAGTTAAATAAATTATTTGATTTTATAATGCTGTATTTTAGTAATAAGTATTTATTTTTTATTGAGAGTGAAAGTTAATGCAATGTTCAATTTGTGTAGTTGCAACAACTCCATTTCAACCTAACTATTAACACCTGTACCTTAGAATTTCAGCCATTGCTCCCCCACTTACAGATTTTTCTTTAGCTTTGGCTCTGAGTCATTGTAATCAATATGTTTTTTGAAGGTGTCAGGAAACTGTAGTACCAGCAAAAACCTAATCCACAAATCAAATCCAGGCCCATTGAGACTAATGAAGTAAATACTGTTTCACCATGCTGCTCTTCATTGGAATGTGAAATTGTGAAAAATGTGCAAATTTTATGGGGTAATATCAGGACTTTAGTATCTTCCTTAGCATTTTTTGGTAAGTATACATTTCAACAAATTAATTTTCCTCACACATTCTTTTGTATGTGATGTGTTGTTGCATTTTCCCTTTGTTATTGGCTGTTAAGCAATACTTTTTGAATCTTGTGTTTTATGAGCAAGGAGTTATGTGTCCTTCCTAACCCAGTATCGTCCTATTTTTTGGCATGGCAAATGGCATTTTTTATTTGTTGGTTTAAGCAAGTGTGTTTGACTTAATGGTATGCTTTAACTAGAGTAGACAGTGCTTTAACAGACCAAGAAAGGTTAATTTTTAGAAACAGGATTCAATAATGAAAATAAATTTGTGTGCAGGTTTCTTTATGGCTATTAATTTCTTTAAACAATTAAAATAATTTCACAATTTTCCTCTGAGTGTTCCATGCCACACCAAACACATTATTTATTAAGTACTGAAAGTCAATTAAGCAACAACCAAGGAAATTACTAACATGTAATGCCTAAAGCTGATGTCATAGTTAAAACCAATAAGGTAGCAGAACCACAAAAACAAATGTCTTGCAGAGAATGGTCCCTTCTAAAGGCACACAGGCAAAACTGTCCAGACAAACTTCCAAGACAATGTGCATGAAATGATGGAGAACATTACACTTTGTGATAAAACTGTGTTGTCATCACTTCTGCTATCTATCTATCATTAATGGATGTTCTATTGTTAGAACTTAATAATTAAAATAGCTGAAGGACAAGCATGGGAACCACATATGAACTCAAGTTCCAGGGAACCTGTCCTTAATGAGTTCATTGATGACCTGAATGTAATAACTGCTTTGCACATCAAAGAAAGGTGAGTTTAAAAGTACTAGAGGACTTAGTACATTGAATGATAATGAAGTTCAATTCAGTAGAGTTAAGATATATGGTGATGTAGAAAACATGAATGACTAATAGATCCAGACACATAATTCAAGGAGAACTAATTCCATCAACAATGTCATATTAGGTAATTGCCTGGGTAAGTGGTTTGACAAGATATCTGACAAAGGAAATGTCAAAAAATATGGATTGGTAGTTTAATGTGTGACAGAGTAAGACTGATGGATAAGAACTAATAGGGAAATTCAAGGCTTGCCTTTATCATCTTTGTCCGGTACTAAGACATTGGCTACAAAGAGTGTGTTAAGATTTCCATGGCAGTGGTTGAAGGTGAGATTAGAAATATTAATAGTGAGGCTGTATGTAAGATCAGGACAGCTACAACTCCTGTTGTCCTCAGATGTTAAATTTAAAATAATAAAATCTGTTTTTTATGTTCATCAACTTTGAAGGCAGGGTAGTTAGAGGAGCAGGAATCATCACAAGACAAAATGGAAGCCAGCCACTGCAGACTCTGACTGAAACAAAGAACACAAAAGTTTATAACATAATGGAGACATTTTTACTTACAGCTGAGGCTTGAGACAAATTCACTTACTGTAGTGTCGAAACCCAAGAGAAGGTTTTTGCAGTATAGGAAGAACTAAGGTAACAGGAGTAGGTGAATTGGAGGTCCAGAGTAGTAGAGTTCGAAATGAAAGTAATATGTTTAAAGTAAAATCTTCCTGAAAAAGGTTTGGCTTGAAAATAATCAAACATTCTCACTTTTTTCCAACTGCTCGCAGATTATGAAATGAGAGAAGATCCATTGTGCAGTCTCTGTGGAGAGGGGGGGTAACCATAACACATATTTATTGTGGGTATAGAGTAGCACAGTCACAAGAACTCAAAAAACCCAGAATGGATTGAATCAAGGATACACATCCATCCATCCATTTTCCAACCCGCTGAATCCGAACACAGGGTCACGGGGGTCTGCTGGAGCCAATCCCAGCCAACACAGGGCACAAGGCAGGAACCAATCCGGGGCAGGGTGCCAACCCACCGCAGAAGGATACACATGGACAGCGTTAATTGAGTAATTATTTGGCAAAGATCAGTTATGCTTATTTTAGTAAAGGAGTTTAATTCACTTTGTTCACTACATTGTGGCTTAGTTAGGATTGGTCTTAAGGTCTGTGTTATGTCACACATTACATTATATACCTTACATTTAAATAAACAGTTCAAATATCCATTCCACAAACTGAGTCACATGCAAAAGGGGGCAATGGTTGAAAATAAGATTCTTAGATTTTTTGCAATTTCATTTATAGTTTTTGAGATGTTTTTCAGGAGCTACAATGTTGGCTACATTTTTCAGTTTTGCATTAAAATCATCAGAATTTAATATGTAATTTGCTGGTTATATTAAAAAAAGTACTATAATAAAACCGGTTATTTATAATACAAGATAAGGAAATAGTAGTTAAAGGCATTACTACACTAAACTAAGTACAGTAATGATTGCATATTCTGATATTTAGTATCTGAATAAAGTCTATCTTAAGCCCCCTTGACATACCTAGATCTGATGTGTGACCTTTATGTGTTGACTTGGTGATATCTTGAATAAGGTCAAAAGTATTCAACAGATTTATAAATTCTGTAGCTTTGGGATCACAATGGTTACACTGGTATGCATCAGAATTGTCCTGTGTCAAAAAATAGGCGAACTTTATAGATTTAGGTATAATGAATCCATTTCTGAAATTGGAATTTCAGAACCACAAATTATTTCCATGAGGCATTGGATACAGTGAAAATGACCATTTTGAAACAAAATGTGGATTAAAAAAAAAAAAGTATTGTGTTATGGCAGAAGTATTTTTCAAGCTCAGAATATTATTTTAAATATATTTTGAGCTACAAATGCCAGGCTTTCCTATTCTTAATATTAGTTGAGGCAGAAACAATCCAAAATCAAGTATTTGCCACTCATTTTTTGCACTCAATCAGTATTTTTTCTCTCTTTTTTCCTTCAAAGTAGCCAGGAATTTATTTTTAGCAGGCTAGAAAGATGCATTTTATTGTCCAGAAGAAAGAAAGTTGTTGTTTACAAGGTTTTTAGCAGAAATATCTAAGGTCAGGTCGATCCATCCATTGTCCTGAACAGGTAAACAAATGGTTAAAGAATGCAGAACCCTTCCTTTATTGAAAAAGGGTGTATGCCTCCATTTTCTTGGGAATACAAAAGTAAAAATGTATGATGAACTAATTGAGGAGCTTCCCTGTTCTTGCCCAACATTTGCATGCAACATGTCTTATTTGGATTTTTTCACAGAGTACATTGGAGTGGTCACTGATGAACACAGCAAGATGTTCCACCAGGACATCACTCAAATGCAGAGATAATATTGGAAAGTGGAGTGAGTCTATGTTAGCACCCATCTGTTGGTTCTTCTACTGTGAAACACCTTCAGAGGATCATAAGAGAAAAAACTACAAAGTACTTTTTGTATGAATTATACAAACACAACTATATGTGTAATTTATCATTTTTTCAAGACTAAATAATATTAAAAGTATATTACTTTTTTTCTCTAAGATAGTGTTTTTTTTGTTTTCATTTTAAACCTTTAAATTTCAAAAACTGGATATGATAGAGTAATTCTATGTCTAGATTTAGGTGCAGCACCCTCAAATCCATAAAGAACACCTACAATTTTTGATAGGAGTGAAAAAATTATTTTTTGCCGACCATTGTTATCTACAAGAAAATTGAAAACATCTTAACTTTTTAAAAAATTGCCATAGTTGTTTTTGCAGATAATAAATCAAAAAATTTTGGAATGTAATGTCAAACTGTTGGGCTTTATAGCAAAGCTATAATGCAGTATGTAATTATTTGCTTGATGTAAATGACTTCCATATTTATTGCATTTTACTATAATATCAAGGCTATTATTACACTCAATGAAAGGTAGTTATTAATGATATATTACTTTTGCAATGCTGGACTCTTAACACAGAATCTACTGGGGTGTAGTCCATCCTGTCTGTAGTAGTGTCTCTTCTAGAAAAGGTTCCAGTTGTTAATGAAGCCCACATTGTGTCCCTTGCAGAAGAATCTAAACCAGTCATTCAGGGATAGAAGTCTGCTATAACTCACTTTAGAGTTTCTCATCAATGGCAACGATCTAGCAATCCAGCCAAAGGTGTCCTCACTTTGTTATCTTAAATGAGTACTGTAGTTCAGAGTCTTCCTTCAGCACTTCTGACTGGAGACATTGGATTTTATTTGTGCTGTTATGTAACACCATAGTACGAATGTCTTTGGTCTGGTGCTTCTCAAAAATTGACAAGACCTTCCTTGTAATCTTCATAAGACTGTTGCCAGATAACAGGATACAAATGTCTTATGATTAGAAGGCAATACAGTTGCCAATACCTTGATCATCTTGATAGTCAGCAAAGATGGTAGGAGAGCTTGGGGGATCAGACTTGGAAAATGCAGGTGAAATGCAAGTTGTTTTTGCTTCTGGTGCTGCTGCCTTTGAGTTGCCTCATGGTGTGAGGAAAGGGACGAAAAAGTAGACAACACAGTATCATAAACTCCGATTCAGTAAAAGTAAAAGAAACTGAGATGGTAGAAGCATTTGGAGCTGTCTGCAATCATGCTTTCTGTTTTTTGTGTTTCTTTTGGCAGTTAATGAATTGCTGAATTTTCTCCTTTACTGCTTGAAGTTTTTTGCATGCACAAGTTTGGAATAAATGTAAATTTGTTATACACTCTGCACTGTCTTCAGTAGATTTATTCAACAGTTAAATCAGCTTAACAAAACAAACCCAAAAAAGTGTTGAGAGGATGGAAATGTTAACTATTAATGATAAATGTAATTTATATTGAAGTTTGAGACATAAAAAATAAATAAAAAAAAACCCAAGGGAGGGAAAGATTATGCCATTTATATATAGAGTATATATAAAGGTATATATGCACACCTTACAGAGAAAACTAAACTAACAAAGGGAAACAGAAAGATTAATAAAACTCATTATACCTCTCTGGGCTTTACCAAATGTACATTTACCTCTCCATTGGTATCCCCACTTTTTCACCTCTCTATCATGAATGCTAGCCATTTTTGGACTTTTTTTTTGGATTTGAGTAGGGGGCTCCGGCCCCTGCTTGCTTTGCTTGCCCACCCCCGGGTTTGGTCTACTGGATTTACAATTTAAAGAGATTGTTATTGTCACTGTCACTTTAAAACTTTTGTAAAAACAAGACTTGTCCTTTATTTCCTGCTCCGGGCGTGGTTAAATCTTTCTCACAGGACGTATAACGCTGCTCGTGTTGTGAAGGCGGGGCAGCTGAACGCATGCTAAGGAGATTCCGTTGGATCAACTGCTATCTTTCTGCTGCTGCTGCTGGCGAGCTGTGTGTTCTGTTTGTCGCACTGCACGTTGATCATTTAAAAGCCTGTACAGCAGCTGTCCTTTTGCCACTTCGTTTCTCTGCCACTCACGTTATGAAGGGGGGACTGAACGCACGTTAAGGAGTTGCAGTCAGATCATCTGCTGGCTTGTTGCTGCTAACGAGCTGCGTTTTCTGCTTGTCGCGCTGCGCGTAGATCATTTCAAAGCCTGTACAGCAGCTGTCCTTTTGTCACTTCATGTCTATGCCGCTCGCATTGTCGGGCGGCGCCCCCCGCGAGAGTTTGAACACACGCTAAGGAGAAGCAGTCAGATCATCTTCTGGCTTCCTGCTGCTGCTGGCAAGCTGCGTGTTCTGCTTGTTGTTGTTTTAAGAGCTGGGAGCACATGGTGTCTGTCTGCCAAAAGCATTCCACCATCTGCTTGGTTAGATGTCTATGAACTTGTTTTAAACAGTGTTGTCTCACTGCCTTGTCTCGTGTGATGTTAAAGTGTCTTTCGTGGGACTTCAAATTGTCTTCCGAGAAGATCATGTCTCGTCTCCCTAGTCTCCCTCCCAAGATTTTTTTTATAATAGAGAGATATATTATTTAGCTGTTCCATTTTTTTAGAATTTATTTTAAATTATTGTGTTTTATATTTTGTTTTACTGCATTGAATCATTGGTTAATACATCTATTGATAACATGTCTGCCACCCAATTTGGACCTGTATTAATAAAGTTTACTTGAAAAATAATGGAAAGACTAAGTTGTTAAGAAAAAAATAAATCACAGTTTTGTTTATGATTTACATGTGCAAAATATACTGTTTTAACAAAGATTTCTGTTTTCGCATTCAAAGGCTACCCATTTGATTAGCCCTGTATACTGCCACAGGATGGAAGTTACCAGGCAGAGGTGAGCAAAAAAAACTGTGAGATGAATTTTACGGTAAGACAAAATAACAAGTGGCATTTCTCAGTACCAGGAACACAAAATGATCGTATGTGAAAGCCAAAACAAAAAATAAACTCAAAGTCCGAATTGCCTAGTGAAAAAGTCACTAACCTTGAATCGCAAAAAAAGATCTATTAAAAGTTTTTTGATACAGAACATCCACAAGGTTAAACAATGAAGTATGTGTGATGCCAGTTTAAGCACCACTTTATAGATGACACCACATAGCCCAACTTCTTGGCCTGTGCTTCCTAGGACTGGTTTGCTGCATACTAGAAAGATTTCTCAAGCTTTGAATAAAGTACTAAACAGACTAGTGAATCATAACATCCTGCTTGTGTTATGTTAAAAACTTCAAGTAATCATCCATAAAGCTGTGCCACCTAACAATAAAAATAAATAAGTAATAAGTACCTGTGATATGACTGTTTCTTAAAATATGCCTGTGCTGTGTAAACTCTGAAAATAACAATAAACAAGGTGCACAAAGGTTTTTTGTTCATAAATCCATCTATGCTGACCTTTATGCAGCTGTGGTAGTGACATCACGAATTGTCAAGCCCAGCAATGATATAGCAGTCATCAACAAAACTGTTGTAGAAAGGTGGCACCCATAAGGAAAATAAAATAGAAGAAAGTGAATCATATTTAACACTGTTAAAAAACACATGGGAACAAAAAATAAATATTACCAGTAGATTCATTGTCCCCAAAAACCCATGAGTTAAATGTATAAAATTTTAAATGTCCAAGGTACACTATAAAAAAAAAAATCAGAAGCCTGATCATGATGACACATGCATTGTACCCCAGCTTTTAGTCTTTGACAAGCAATGATGCAGAGAAGACTTCATCACAGGTACAGTAAACAGCATTTGTAGGGTGTTGGACTGCTGCCATAACATGTATGGAAACTGGAATCCCTTGCTTGTATATCATTATTGGACAGAAATAGATCCCTCACTCAGTGCATTTCTCACAGTACTGTAATCTAAATATACTCATCAGCAGTAACATAACTAAGCTTTCATTACAAACATTAGGTATTACATACAATCCTGAATGTCAATGTGTTTGTTTGATATACCAAATGAATTATGACTCTCCCTTAGGTGCATAACAAATTTTATATAGTCTAAGATTGGCTGCCAAGATTTTAGGGGCTACTCCAGGGTTTGTTAGCCTTCATAAAAATATTGAAAGGTCAAACTCTATAACTTCAGTAAATTTGGGTTTGATTAAAAGTGTTCATTAATGTAATTTTTGCTCTTCACTATTTTTGTAGGTCTCAGTAAATAATAATTTAATGCACCAGTCTTTGTAAATTGTTGTTCTGGTTGATGATGATGATTGACCCTACACTCCATCATAATTGACACGGTAAAGGATTTTCACACTGGGACAACTACAATAATGCCATAATTTATAGCCATTTTGTATATGTTTCCTGTTCCTATGGTATGTGAATTGGCACTGTCAGGTAGCCTCCTTAAAAAAAACATATAAAAAGCATTGTAATTTTTGGCTTGAAAAATTACATATGTAGTAAATCTGATCTTTCTACTGTAAAACGTTCTTAACACAAAGTACAAAGTCAGAAGTGTAGAAAGTATAATACTGATACAAATAATAATAATAAAAACTTTATGCTAATAATGTATATACTACCAAAATATGTAATTTTTGTGGTATATCTTGAAGAGAAATAGGCAATCCACCATCACAGTTGAGATAATAGTAGCATGATTCCTTGCAGATTTTCTTTCCAGACTGATCAGCTTTTGAACAGCACACTGCACATGTACGATTGACACAAGCATCAATTTCAGATTCATCAGAATCACTTTCAGTTTCAATTTCACTGCCTGAAGACAAATTCACTTTGTCATTACTGCTTGTATCACTCTCAAGAGCGTGCAACACCTGGGCTGCTGAAAAATACTTCTTATGAGACGCCATTATGAGGCTAGAAAAAGATGTGTCTGCACTGTTGCCTGGGTAACACTCATGCCTGTCGCTTATTCAAGATACACCTATATTGTTTCCTGAGTAACACTCGGCGCTAATGCTGTTGGCACTTTTACAGCCTGAGTAATCCTCGGGTCTAACGCTTACATGAGATGTGTCCATTCAGTTGCCCGAGTAACACTCGGAACTAACGCTTTTAGCACTGTTTTTATAGCCCAAGTGATGCTCAGGTCTAATGCTAAGGAGGTTAACTGTAAATGGTTATCTTTTCCGTAATGGGATTTACTGAAAAATAGGAAGGAAATCTCTTCATATAAAGAATAAATTAGAAGAGTTTTGTTTAAATATTGCAAGTTCACAGTTCTGCACTCCTGGCTATGTTAATTCACCTGGTTGATAGTGTTGATTAACGAATTTCACCAAAGCATTATTCGCAGTGAATTTGTTGTGTTCGCATTTGCCCTTGTTCGTCGAATTATGTACTGATAATTGAGCCAGTTTAGTAGAACTTTTTCCCCAGCTCCCCATAATGCTTTGTGAGGCAAGTGTGACATCCCCCAGAGCTGTAACAGCCAACATTGGATGGAACCACCCCCTGGGTATATAATGCTGATCATTTGAATTACGGACTCTGTGGGAATTAGTAAGTGGTAGAACGGATAAGTAAATAGTGCAGGTTCTCAAAATTGCATTTTATGAAACAAATACTGTACAGCATAAATAACAAGTTCCATATCAGTATAAGAGAAGGAGGTGCGTGCCCTATGCATGCATAAATAGCCACGTGGAGATAAAAAACAATCCCTGAAGGAGCCTAACACCCCCCCCCCCCCATACACAAGAGACTGTATGAAATAATAATAATAACAAAAGATTTATTACTATTTACAAGACATTTCTATTTTTTTGGTAGAAGAAAAAGAGCAAAGCATAAGCACAGACAATTCGGAGAGCCTTCAGCACAACTTCAAAAATTAGAACGTGCCAGAGACTTCAATCATGACACGCAACTTTGAATTTTCTGCCTTTAAAAGATCTACATATTTTTTTCTGACTTTTAAATACAATTTTGCCATTTCCACATTGTTTTGATGAAATATATGGTTGCACGTCCCTGACTGTGTACTTTCTTCTTTAATCTCATGGAGACATATATTTGAATTATAGGTTAAATACTAGTAACCTTAGAGTGACTAAAACTTTAATGAATGTATTGACTTTCTATTACATCTAACAGGTTTTTGTAGCTTTTGAAAATGTACATTTAGTGTTCTGAACTATTTACAAACAATGTCATGTATGTTGTATCATTCAAATATAAAAGACTCAAAGTGAGCAGATCAAAACATATTAAATAAAGAGTTGTAACACATTTATAAATTATGAATTCATTAAAACCTCTATGTGGATAAAAAGTTAAACATTTCTGCTTTCTTGACACAATTCCACAAACTACCTCATAGGCCAAAATAATCCTTCCAAGTTGGCCATTTTAAACTTTGAAAGGCAGATCAATGGAGCTAAAATGGCCTTGCTTCTCCAGTTCTATCATTACACCTCCGAGACCTATGCTGATGGTTTTCCTGTCCTGTAAACCAATTACCTTTTGCCCCTATTTCTTCTGAGCCTCTTGGCTCAGTATTTGCTGCTTTTTGATTTTTTTTCCATATGCATGCACCTAGTCACCAACAAGCCACTCTCTGCATCTCTTAGGTTTGATCAGTGAACCTTATTCAAGTTCTGCCTTTATGCTTGCTTGTATTTCACATGTGTTTGGCTCCCATGTACTTAGAAAGCCAGAAAAACCTTTTCCAAGGGTTACTCATGTTTTGAGTCAGTGTTCTAAAATCATTTTTCTTGGACTTGTTTATCAGAACCAGTGGAGTGCATGCTATCATTGTCTAGGCTTCATATTACAAAAGCAATAATGAGCAAATCAAATTTATCTTTTACAGCTTCAATATAGTTGGGCACATAATCCTGTAGTATGAATCTGTTTGTTTTCTGGGTTGTTGTCAACCACACATATAAATGGTTGAACTAAAGCTGAACAATGGGAGGTTTCCTTCAGGGTCAGTACTGTGTTGGTTCAGTGAAACAGAAAAAGAGTCAGACTTAGACTAGTGAAATTT
Source organism: Polypterus bichir lapradei (assembly GCA_026402145.1). Taxonomy (NCBI): domain Eukaryota; kingdom Metazoa; phylum Chordata; class Cladistia; order Polypteriformes; family Polypteridae; genus Polypterus; species Polypterus bichir. The sequence continues at coordinate 10,311,560 of JANRMT010062791.1, forward strand.
TCTTTTGGATGGATAAACATCACTGTGAAATTGCAAGCCTGATGTACAAAAAACAATACTAGGCAGTGATAAAAACAATGTTGGCTTCACAAAATTTGTTTAATGTGGTGCTTCTCTGTGTGTGAACAATAGTTACATATGTCTTTACACTCTAGTCCTCATGTCACCATGTCGTGCAAACTTCATGAGCTTCCACTGGTATTTTGTAGCTGAAATGAATACTACTGCAAAACCCCCAAATTTATACTCCATTTAAATCCTAACAATGTCATGCCTGAGGTTTATTTGTTAAATACAAAAATAATACTCAATTACTGGTGCTCAAGTAATCTCACTTTCATAACAGTGATTTGATAGTGTTATCGAGCTGCCCTGTGAGATTACAAACCAGTTCAGACTGACAGTGTGAATGGGGGGTTGGCTGTGTGTGTTTCCAGCTTATTCATTCTGTCCTGGTACCTTCTGTCTGCAAATCCGTTTGAGTGGCCATCATTGATGTTTGTGTGTGTGTGTGGGCTGACCAGAGGTTAGTAGGTGGATACGGATGTTGGAGAACAAAGGGGCATATGAATAGTCATTTCATTTCTATTTACAAATGGAGAAATGAGCAAACAAGTAGAAAGGATGATTATGTGAATATATTAATTATAGTCTGCACCTAATCTGGGCTTTGGTAGCAACGTGTGTTGTTGTGAAGCCCTCCACAGACTAAGTTACAGTTTCTGTAAGTAGTAGAGATTTTGTAATTTTTTGGTTTTAGTAATTAAAAAATATTTTGTGCTTAATATTAAGAACATAATTGCATTAAAATATATTGCTTTTTTAATAAATGTTGTTCATTTACTCAGCAATGGCCTGTGTCACATTGAAGGATGGTTTCTGCCTTACTCTAATGATGTTCAGATAAATTCTGGCTCACCATAACACTGATGAACAGACTTTCTTTATATGTATCAGGGTAGAAATCCTGAAACAGTTATACAGTATGCATAGACATTAATTCATAGATAGATAGATACTTTATTAATCACAAGGGGAAATTCATTCAGTTAGTTCTAAATGCTCATGGTTTTGAAACTGTAGTGGCAGTGCTGCGTGGAAAGTGTTACCTGGAATGGATTGTGGTGTGATTCCATGACAAAATGTTTGGCGTAGTCAGCAGGATTTGCACTGCAGTTGAGTGGAATGTAGTTGTAGTGCATGCCTGAGGATAAGTTCTCTCTTATTGCTCAAGGCATGGAAGGAGCTGCTGCTGGTAGCCTTTGTAATCCATACATCGTGGGCTCACTACTGAGCACTGTCAGTTACCACAGTGCAAAATGTGCAACTTGGGATGGATTGGGGTGTGGTGTTTGATAAGAGAGCAAAGGGAGACATCAATCTGGTTTTGCCTACTTCCCAACATTGTAGAACAAAAACACAAACTAGTGGCACACTGTTTAGTGCTATAGATTGTTCATGTTTAAATCCCAGCCTAGTCACTTTCTGTATGGAGTCTGCATATCGTTTCATGTAGACATTTTTTTATCCCAAATATGTGCAAGTTAGGATAAAGGTTGACATATCGTTTCATGTAGGCATTTTTTTTTTATCCCAAATATGTGCAAGTTAGGATAAAGGTTGATTTCCATACTGACTGCAATTGTGCAATGAGATACACTGGCACACACTCCAGGGTGGATTCTTGCCTTGTGTCCAGTGCTGATGTTTTAGTCCTCAGTTCTACTTAACTCTCTGTTGGATTGAGTTTGGAAATGCAGACCAAAAAAAGAGAAATATAGGCAAAGCACAGTAAACGGTTCAAGGATCTGCGGTTACCAGGACATAAATTGTGCTTATAACTGGTAAAGAAAACAAAACAAGCAAAGCAAAGGTGTATCTTGAATGAAGGCATACTGTTACAAACTATGGCTGCTCTGGACAGAAGCTGTGTTTTAAACTGAGGTAGAGGGCAGCAGAGGGTAAAGTGGTGTCATGATCTGGGGAGAAAGACAGCCTTCTGGAGCTGTACATAATCATTGGTGATGCAGAGAGAAGCATAACATAGCTACTAGGGGGCAGGCTGTGCCCACACCAGAGAGGAAGAATGGCAAGGGACCTCATGTGTAAACAGTGAGTATGCACAAAAATGTTGTGTACGCCCGTTTCCACACAAATTTTTGAGCTGGCTTTACAAAAGCAGACTTTGAAGAATTTTGCTGTACCTGCTCCTTTGCAAGTTTGTCCACTGTCAGGTTTATAGCCTCAGGAGCTTTTCAGCATGGACTTCTGGATCGATCACTGTATTTCTAAATAATCACTGAGCCACACCATGCCAGCAGTATAGGATGGTATTATTCGCTTACTATCCAGATATGTAAGATTTCCTTACACTGTGCTTGAACTGGGAAACATCACAGCGCAATTCACAGCAACATCCTGTTTTCTAAATGTAATCAGAATGGTCAACTGCACGCAAATTGCTATTGCAACAAGTTAAATCAGCAAGGGATGAATCACCAAAAAATTGAGCTGACATTACATCATATATAGCTGGAAAACCTATAAAAATGGCAGCTCCACACAGTTGCAGGTGCTTTTTCCAACCAGTGTGGCAAAAGGAAAGCAGTCCTTTTAAGGATAGTGAGTCACCTCAAAAATGTAAAGAGCAGAGAATTTATCTGTTGTGGCACTTGGTGCTGATGCTACGCTATAAAGATGCCTTCAGAGAATTCATTTCCTCATGTAAATAAAAAGCATTTCCATTCTATTAATGTGCTGCTCTATAGTCCACAGAAAGTGTGTCGCATTGTACAAGCATGTAGCTTGTTGCATAATATGGCACACAATTGTAGCTTGCTTTTAAATGAAGAGATGCAGTATGATGAACCTCACCCTGACACACCAAATGATCAGCCAAATTAGACATTACAACTTCATTTGAATGTAATTAGCAGAATGTAAAAACAGGTAATCAGATGCACAATTTATTTTTAACCAATTTGTGGTCAATATCACATTGTACAGCTCTTATATTCCTTCCTGCATTTTGTGGCTCCAGAACAGTGTCCATCAGAACACAGCCAGATGATCACTCAGCAGTTTCCAAGGCAGAGGTGTGTGCGCAGCCAGTGCCCGAAGATGTGCTGGGCACACCAGCACCATCACCACTTAGAGCCATGTCCTCGGCACAGGGTTCAGCTTTTGTAATATTGCCTGAAACAGAATAAACAGATGGTGGGCTGTAACTTGCCTTTTCATGTTGACTTTGCTATCTGACCACTTCTTTTATATTTTGGACACTGTGCAATTTTCCAAACTTGAACTTTCAAGTGTCTCTGCCATGCTGTATCACATCATCAACTTCCTTTTGTTGCTTACACCACTGCTTAAGCCAACAAATAGTATGTTTTTCTTTGCCTCCACTTCACATTCACTGAAATTCTTATGTTTTACATGTGCTTTTGCCATTGTCTTTTAATAAAACACTGAACGGAATGGGCTATTTATATTGATTTGCATATTCACATATGTGAAATTCTGGGAGGAGTCAGGGTGGGGCTGCAGGTGTCTACACGTGCAATCAATTTCTAAATTTATTGGGGTTTGTAAAGGGGAAATGTGTATTGTCTATACTGTATGTTTTAGTGTAAATTCTATGTATGGTGTTATACATGAGGCCCAAGGGGGGGATCTGCCATCAATACATTCTTGGTGTGCACCCCGGGTCCGATGATGGCAAGGGCTTTTTCACCAATCTCCCCCAACCAGCCCCCGGCTTGGTGAAGCAATCGAGCATCTGTAAGTTGAAATGACCAAAGTGGACACGTGTACTGAAGCTATTGAGTCTTTTGCCAAAATCAATAGTGAGAAATGCCATGCGGCTTTAAACAATCTGGTGTCCAGTGCTGCTAAAAGTATGATGAACTCTCTGTTAAGGAGCTAAGTTGTCCAGGGACGTGTGTGGGGGTTAATCTCGTCTTGTGAATGGTATATGGCAGCTGGGGCTCAATGAGTGTTAACTCCATCAGAGAAGATGGGCAGAATTTCTCACCTGACAGTGCTTTGTATCTCTGATAGAAATAATATTAGAAGAACTAAAGCTGAAAATCATTGGGGTTGTAAACTCTTTTAGAAATGTTTTTTTTTATATAAATAATTGTGTCTCAATAGCGTACAGGCTCAGAATGGGTGCAGGTTATCGCATAACGACGCCACTTTGGAGTTGATTGGGGTGTTTGGCTGATCGAGCACTCATGTGCAAAAACGAGCAGATCAGTCAGGTGCCTCATTCACATTCAGAGTGGGCAGAAGGTCACATCTGCATCCAATCAGGCCATATAAAGGAGCTTGCACAGAAGAGAGGGGAAAGAACAGAAAGAAAAGGAAGGAGAGGAGGTTAAAGAAAAGAAGGAAAAAAGGACAGGAACAGGACGCAAGATGTCGCAACATAGAATGGAAGCAGGTGGATGGGAAAGTGAGTCCTGGGTGAGGAGTGTGGGGGCTGAGAGTTGCTCCTGCTTAGTGTTTTTGGAGCAGGGACGAACCAAGTGCTCAGGAGGCTCCCGTGGAAGGCCGACAGATTGTGGCAAAAGAGGGAGCAGGGAGCAAAGCGCCCTGTAAATGCTGACAGACTTGCGACAGGGACCCGAGCTGGATTAAGGGTTCTCTGCACCTGCTGGTTGATGTCTTCCTGTGCTACTGAATCCGAAAATGGTAAACCTAGGAGGTGCTGGATTTTAGAAGGAATCATTGAGGCTTGTGGTTTTTTAGTTGAAAATGTTTACCGCTGTGTTTTAACCTTGTTTTTAATGGAATTATTTATTAAACATTTTGACCTCCATGTACACCTGATTTTATGAATTATTTATTGACTATTTATTTATGGAAGATCACTTGTTGCACTAATAAAGTACTTTCACTTTTTGCACCAACCTCTTGTTGCATGTGTGTGTCCTTTTCAAGAAGCTCCAGGAAGTGACAATGTGGAGCTGACCCAGACCATCACAGTAGCATACCATACCATACTATACATAGAACTACGAAACTGTGACAGAATCAATCACAGAAATGCAGACTCTCTTAATCTTACTCATAAAAATGTTATTATTACAGTATATTACAATTTATTACTATTATAAGTGATATAATTGTTTTAAAATGATGCATCTTTATCGGTTTAATTATTTTTAAAAAAATTAATAATAAGTGATGCCTTTTGGTTACAACTTCCATCCATCCTTTCATTTATTTTCAGACATGCTTAGTTTCTTTAAGGCTAAGTGTACAGAGCTTATTCTGGTATCACTGTGTACAAAGCAGGAACCAATGGTGAATGAAGCATAAAAACCAAAGTGTACAAGTAATTTTACTGGATTTTAAACTTGAAGTGCATTGCTAAAAAAAATAAATAAATAACACTGCTATACATTTTGTAACATTATAAATACTATGTAGCTGTATCCTCCACTGGTATCTGTTCTTTTTTACATGACCTTCTTGGGTTTTCTTTGTATAAAAAGACACATTACTAATATAGCCTTGCTAACTGCTTTTATTAAGTCTTCTTTATGAAATTTCAAATTTGTCATGTCATTTTCTAACCTGCTTAATCCAGACAAGTGTTGGGTGTATTTGAGCCTATCCCAGCTAGCATAGGGTGCAAGGCAGGAACAAAACCTGGACAAGGTGCCAAGTCCATCACAGGGTGAATATACACTCTCCCACATGCCAAACACTCACTGGGATCAATTTAGGGTTGTCAGTTCACCTAACGTGCGTGTTTTTGGACAGTGGGAGGAAACCTGAGCACCTGGAGGAAACCCACGCACACACACAACAATAGCATGCAAGCTCCATGCAGAGAGGAACCCTGATCTCCTTACTGCAAGGCAGCAGCACTACCACTGCACCAACGTGCCATCTGTATAAACAGTTCCAGTCTGGTTTTCGCCCACTCCATAGTAGAGAAACGGCACTTTCAAAACTACTAATGACCTCCTTATGGCAGCTGATTCTGGTTTAATCACTATTCTCATTCTTCTTGATCCATGTGCGGCATTTGACACTATTTATCATACTACTCTTCTCAATAGATTATCTTCGATTGGCATTACCCACACTCCATTAGATTGGTTTAGATCCTATCTCTTAGGCTGCACTCAGTTCATTCAGCTTAAAACTTTCACATCCCAACCCACCGCTGTTACTTTAGGTGTGCCCCAGGGCTCTGTCCTGGGGTCCCTCCTCATCATTATTTACCTCCTTCCCCTCTGCAATATCTTTCGTAAATACACCATTAACTTCCACTGTTACGCTGATGACACCCAGCTTTACCTCACTAGCAAACCTATTTCTTCCTTTCCACTCTCTTCGCTTATTGACTGCATAACTGGAATTAAATCCTGGTTTTCTTCAAATTTTCTTAAATTAAATAGTGACAAAACTAAGGTTCTCCTCATTGGTACAAAATCAACATTTTCCAAAACTGATCATTTTTCATTTGTTATTGATAATTCCTCAGTTTCGCCTTCCCCACAGGCTGTGTCTGGGTGTCATCTGTGATAGTATATCAATAACATCTCCCGGTCTGCATATTTCTAGCTGCGTAACATTAATTGTATTCACCCCTCCCTCACTAACCCATACAACTGCTATCCTTGTTCATAGCCTTGTCACCTCATTTGGATTATTGCAATTCCCTTTTCTTTGGTCTTTCTTGCAAATCTCTTTATAAGCTTCAACTGGTCCAGAATTCTGCTGCCTGTATCATTACTAGAACCCCCTCTACTCACCATATCTCTCCTGTCTTGCAGCAGCTTCACTGGCTTCTGGTGAAGTTCCATATTGACTTCAAACTTCTCCTGTTAACATTTAAGGCAATCCACATCCTTGCCCCTCCATATCTGTCTGAACTCCTCCATGTTGCCATTCCCTCCTGCACCCTTAGATCCTCTTCCTCCATCCACTTGACTGTCCTCTTCACTTGTCTTACCATCATGGGGAGCAGTGCATTCAGTTGCTCTGCTCCCCAGTTTTGGAACTTGTTACCATCTGAGCTTAGACATTTTGATTCATTTTCACTTTCAAATCTAAACTTAATATTCATCTGTTTAAGACTGCTTTTTCTCTTTGGTTATAATTGCTCTGCCTGATTTAAACTTTTGTATTTTTTTAGTTTTGTTTATAATGTGTGTATTATCTATTGTTCGTTGTCCTTGAGTGTTTAGAAAGGCACCTATGAATAAATAAAATGTATTATTATTATTACTATTATTATTATCCAAATTTAAATTGTTTTCATACATTTATTGTTACTTTAAAGGGAAAATAGAATCTGTATCACAAATGGGACAGATTTCTCCTTGTGAGATCAGTTAACCAGTTCTTTTTTTTTTTGTTTGTTTTATATATAGCATTAATACATGGTGGATTCAGACAGTGCAAGAATAAATACAGTAATTGGTAGAATTATATAAAGTGAGCAGATTATTACATAAATGAGCAAGGATAGATGTGGGTGAGGGCAGTACAGAATCAAAAGTGCCTTGTCAGTGTTTGAATCCCTGTGTGAAAGACAGATTGAAAAGAGCTGACAACTGAGACTAATAACAAAGGATGGCTGTATTGAAACCATGGGAATCCTGGGATCAGGTATCTTGAAGCATATAGAGCCATGGATAGAACCCTTTTTGATCAGAACAACCCTTAGAGTCTAGTGTATTCCTTAAAGCACCTCACAATGTCTGGCAAATTAACAGTTAGCCAATAACATTGTTTCATGTTCAGCCACCAGCTGCAATAAATTACACTTGGTGTTTACTATTAACTTCCCTAATGGTGACATTATTATTCACAAGTCTGAAATTTTGAACTGTTTTATTACCTAAAATAGTGTGGTGCCACAGTAGTTAGCACTGTGTCCTCATAATTACAAGGACTTTGAATTTAATCTGTTTTTGTGAAATTAGAGTGTTCTTCCCATATCCATGTGGGGTTTCTGCTGACATCCCAAAATTGGGCAGATTAAATTGCCCATCTTAAGTGAGATTCCGTGTGTATTTAGATCTGTACTAGCACAAGGACGTAATGAGGCCAGTCCCAGTGCAATGCAAGTCCTGTTGGATGTTGAACTTTTTAGATGATGGTTTGGAAGAGCCAGTTGTCTATGAGGGCTACATCTGCAAGAGATGCCAGCTGATCCAGCACCTTGAGCTCAGGGTCGCTGAACTGGAGGAGGAGTTGGCTGACCTGGCCCAGGTGTCCTTTAGAGAGATAGTGTGCACCCCTAAGGTGGCGCGGGAGGAGATTCCAGACCAGACAGGTAGAAATAGGCATCAACTCCAGAATTAGAAGTGTCAAACCATTATCATGTCCTTGTGGAGCTGGATGGTGTCTCTGATAATTCTGAGGTGGTAGGCAGGGATGAGGAGCCCCAACGGGCCACCTCAAAACCAGTTCTCAAAAAGAGAGAGGTAGTGATAGTTGGGGACTCAGTCATTAGGGTGATTGAAGCACAGGTGTGCTCCAGAGAGTGAGAGTCTCACACGGTGAGTTGCCTTCTGGGAGCACAGGTGGGAGACCTCCCTGGAAGGGTGGATAGGCTCTTGGCCAGAGCGGGGGTGGATCCAGTTGTCATTGTCCATGTTGGAGCAAATGACATACATAAGGGTAGTCTGTCAGTTCTGTGATCCAAATTCAAAGAGTTAGGTGCCAAGCTGAGGAACAGAACTGACAAGGTAATCTTCTCCGAAGTTCTGCCTGTGCCACGCGCCAGTCCAGGTAAGACTGAGGAGATTAGAAGGCTTAAAGCGTGGCTCAAATCTTGGTGCAGGGTAGAAGGGTATAGGTTTATGGGGCATTGGGACTCCTTTTGGAACAGATGGGACCTGTTCCGCCGTGACGGGTTACATCAGAACTTGAGGGCCCACCAATGTATTGGGGAGGCGAATGTGTAGGCTAGTCGAGGATTGTTTAAAACTAGGGAATGGGGGGGCAGGGAGTTTAGGACAGAAGGAGTAACACATTTAAAATAGCTTGCCTTAATGCTAGAAGTACCAAAAATAAGGTGAGTTGGAGTTGTATGTAGCAGAACATAATTATGATATTAAAGCAATAACGGAAACCTGGCTAAATAACAAACATGGGGATGAGTGTGTAACATAGAGGGATACACATTTTAGGAAGGATAGCCAGAACAGAAAAGGAGGTGTGGTGGCTGTTTATGCCAAACAGGATTTAAATGTAAGACCTCTTCAGTTGGATGATGAGCCCCATCTTAGTGAGGACATGTGGCTTTGCCTGGAAAATATTAGGGAAAGAGGTCTCATTTTAGGAGTGTGTTATAGATCACCCAGTTCAGACAGTAATTTCAACACACATCTTTTTAGTAATATCAAAAAGGCAAGTTTACAGGGAGATATTATAGTCATGGGGGACTTTAATTATCCAAATACTAACTGGGATAACCTTGCAGATGGACAAATACAAGAGCAGGATCTTTTAGAAGTAATCAGTGACTGTTTTTTAACACAGTATGTTAAAGCATCAACACAGGGTGAAGCCTGTCTGGATTTAGTATCTATATATATAATTCACTAAGGCAAGACACCCATGGAAAGGCAAGACACCCATGGAAAGCACGCCGGAAGGGGCGTGGATTCACTAAGCCGCCGACAAGTAAGACACCTATGGCGCACGCAGGGAGGAGCCACGCCTACCAACTCCAAGACCATTGGATACGATGACAACTCGCAGAGCCACGCCCACCAAATCGGACGCGACGACACAGAAAGAACGGCGTCATTTATATTTGTCTGTCGTAGAGGCCTCATGTACCTCCAAGCCACCTTGACTGTTCATAGAGGCATGTTTCTCGCAGAGGTGAGTCGCCATATGCCGCGTGTAAAATGGTTTGCAAGGGGTATCCCATGGGATCCTTAAAACACAATGAAGTAAGCAGTCTTTAAAAACCAAGTTTTCGGTTACGATGCACGACCGCGTGCACCATAGCAAACTGTTTTACAAGCTACATACAGCAATTCGCATCCGCAACAAACATGCGTCTTCTTAGATGCTCCTGCAGGAACACGAAAGACGTTTCCCTGCCCATCAACACTCCTTTTTCACCGGCCTGCGTCTACCCTCGCTCTCTAGGCTTCACACTGCCTGCCCATGTGCCCGGACGCAAAAACTCACCGACCACCCAGTTACTCCCTTTCGTCTGTGCTAGGAGTCCACATGCACATCTGAGCCACGTTGACTTTTCATTATTCTTTTCGGTTTCGACACCCGACCGCGTCCACCACGAAAAACCATGTGAAAGGAACAACAAAGCCCCACCTCGCTACTACCGTGGTCGGGTGTCTTGGTGGATTATATAGAAAAAAGCAGCCACAACTGCACAGAGCAATGAAAAGTCTATGTCAGTCACAGGTGCATCTGGACTGTGCAAAGACGACAACGACTCAAGTGCCGAGTTGGAGGTGGGCACATGAGCAGGCAGTGCATAATGAATGAGAAATTCAGTCATGGACGATTGTGTGTTGGTTCGTTCCGTGCATTGTTACAATGTTGCTTTTCTTGCTGATTTATTACATTACCAATTTTTCAAATGTTAATTTTCTCCCTGTGCTTAAAAATCATTAAAAAACCGGCCTGATTATGCGGCGTATGGTACGCCGCGGGTTGGCTAGTTTTGTAATAATCAGGATAGAATTGAGAGTGTAGAGGTGATTGAACCACTAGGGTCAAGTGACCATAATGTAATACAATTCTCATTCTCTATTTTGTAAGAGTGCAGATGCAAAGACTAAAATTGTTAAGTTGAACTTTGGTAGGGCTAATTTTGAGCAGATGCGACAATGTCTAAGTAGGATAAACTGGGATAAACTTTTAAGTGTGGAGACAGTCGAGGAGCAGTGGAACAGGTTTAAAAATGTTTTACATGTAATGCAGGACAGATACATACCTAAATTTGGAATTAATAGGAAACTAAAAACAACTCCACAGTGGATTAATAAAGATTTAAAAAAGAAGTTGCAAAGGAAAAAACTGCTTTATAAGGCATATAAGACTAATGACTGCAAAGTGAATCGTAGAGCGTATGAAAATATGAGGGCAACCATTAAGAAGGATATCAGGGAGGCTAAAAGACAGTTGGAGAGGAATATAGCAGATAAGGCGAAAGAAGACCCTAAGAGATTCTTTCAGTATTCTAGTAGTAGAAGAACAGTCAAGGAGGAGGTCAAGTGCATCAGGAATAGTAAAGAGGAATTAAAAGATACAGACAGTGAAATAGCGGATGCCCTAAACTTACATTTTTCTGAGGTGTTTACAAGTGAGCAAGTGGATAACCTCCCAGAGGTAAACGCAACTACTAAGGAGGTACTGAGGGATTTGGAAATTGAAGAGGGAGACGTGCTGCTCAGATTAAATAAGATGAAATCAAACAAATCACCACGAAGTCACTGCGCACTGGAGAGATTCCGAAGGACTGGAAAATGGCAAATATCATCCCATTATATAAAAAGGGTGACAGGGCAGATCCAAGCAACTATAGGCCAGTAAGCTTAACATGAATCACAGGAAAATTAATGAAAGGAATTATTAAGGATAAGATTGAGCAACACATGGCAAGGACAGGAGTTATTCTGAACAACCAGCATGGGTTCAGAAGAGGGAGGTCGTGTTTTACTAATATGCTGGAATTCTATGAGGAGGCAATAAAAGGATACGATCAAAGTGGAGCATATGATATTATTTATCTGGACTTTCAGAAAGCATTTGATAAGGTGCCACATGAGAGGTTGGGCATCAAGTTAAAAGAAGTGGGAGGTGAGGGTGATGTTTTTAGATGGGTACAGAATTGGCTCAGACACAGGAAGCAGAGGGTGATGGTGCGAGGAACCTCATCAGAACTGGCCGATGTTAAGAGTGGTGTTCCACAGGGGTCAGTGCTAGGGCCGCTGCTATTTTTAATATATATAAATGATTTAGATAGATATATAAGTAACAAGCTGGTTAAGTTTGCAGATAATACTAAGATAGGTGGATTACCAGATAATTTGGAATCCGTTATATCATTACAGAAGGAATTGGATAGCATACAGGCTTGGGCAGATTTGCGGCAGATGAAATTTAATGTCAGTAAATGTAAAGTATTACACATAGGAAGTAAAAATGTTAGGTTTGAATACACAATGGGCGGTCAGAAAATCGAGAGTACACCTTATGAAAAGGATTTAGGAGTCATAGTGGACTCTAAGCTATCGACTTCCCGACAGTGTTCAGAAGCCATTAAGAAGGCTAACAGAATGTTAGGTTATATAGCACGATGTTTGGAGTACAAGACCAAGGAGGTTATGCTCAACCTTTATAATGCAATGGTGAGGCCTCATCTTGAGTACTGTGTGCAGTTTTGGTCTCCAGGCTACAAAAAGGACATAGCAGCACTAGAAAAGGTCCAGAGAAGAGCGACTAGGCTGATTCCTGGGTTACAGGGGTTGTTTTATGAGGAAAGCTTAAAAGAGCTGAGCCTTTACAGTTTAAGCAAAAGAAGATTAAGAGGTGACATGATTGAAGTGTTTAAAATTATGAAGGGAATTAGTACAGTGGATTGAGACTGATTAAATGAGTTCGTCAAGAACACGGGGAAACAGTTGGAAACTTAAGGGTAAATTTCGCACAAACATTAGGAAGTTTTTCTTTATACAAAGATAGATAGACACTTGGAATAAGCTACCAAGCAGTGTGGTAGACAGGAAGACGTTAGGCACTTTTAAAACTCGACTTGATGTTTTCTTGGAAGAAATAAGTAGATAGGACTGGCGAGCTTTGTTGGTCTCGTCTAGAGTGTTCTAATGTACTAATATAAAAAAATATTGTTCAGAAATTTGGCATACAAAAATTTTTTACTTTGTACAGGAGGTCCTATAAAAATTAAGATAACTGCACTCATTTCCCACAATGAATCTACATCAAATCTGTCAGGTTAAAATAAATAACTTTCCTTTTTTTGTTTAAAATTTATTATTTTTATTGTTACTTAAGTGTTGTCTTTCTGTCTCAATTTTACATGATTTGTTATGTGCTCCACCATATTCTGTTTTTAGTTTTCAGGAGTGATGCCATTTTATATGTCTGCTTGCTATAATGCTTTATGGCTTCTATACATGTGATGACTGGCCGTGAGACTACTCATGTCATGGTGACCATGTTATAAAAGATGGCTAAACATATTAAATAGCACAAAAATTGTTTGTGAAACACTTTTTAAACTCTATTTTGGTGTGGAATTTTTCTAGTTACAACTTTACGAAATTATCAGTCTGTCTTAAAAGTTAACATTGGATATATATTGACCTTTAGTGTTTTGATTCTGACTGTAATGTCCCTAAAATGCCTTCCACTGAATCAACCCGACACTACAGTAGTAGAAAAGGGGGCATTACTCTCTCAAATGAAATGTCCCACCACCTCATTTTTGAATGAAAGGATCTTAGAGCACTTTTGTGTAATTAGAGTAACTTGTGCCCTAAAACAAGTTGTCCTTTGTCAGTGGTCAGATAACTACCACCAACTCCTAAGTCACACCAAAAGTGGCAAAGTAGTGCAGCATTCATCTCTCAAATTCAAAACAGCTCAGAGAATTACTGGCACTCAGCTAACATCACTGGAAGAGATCTTCACCATCTGCTGCCACAGAAAAGCAAAGAACATTTGTAAAGATTCAACCCACCCCGGCCATAGAATTTTTACACCTCTGCCCTCTGGCAGGCACTTCAGAGCCCTGAATGCCCACACTACCAAGCTGAAGAACAGCTTGTACCCTGAAGCAATCAGCCTGCCTATCAAACGCACTAATTGAACTAAACATCTGCATCAACCACACATAGTCACACATGTATACATAACCCATGTGGAACTCATGACCATTGCATTGACTGTAAATTTCACTGTGACTTCATTCATTTATGACTTCATTTATTATTTATTTATTTATCCTTACATGTTTACCTTTACTTTTACTCTGTGTATATTTGGAACTGTTAATAGTAACTGTGCTCATCATAGTTTAAAGTTTACTTAGTTTATTGTCTACTCTTATATACTTTTATCTAAGGCATCTATAGGTTTGTTAATGATATTTAATTATATTGTACAGTAACAATAAAGGCATCTTGCATCTTAACTCACATAAATGTAAGTGGGAACAAAACAGCAGCATTGAACATGCTTTTGTGGTAATTTATCAGCCTTCATGTATCAGTTATGAGGTAAAGTGCATTAAAACTTGTTACCTTTTTTGTGTCACTAGTTTTTGTTAAGTATGTGAATTGAGCATGTTCATTACACTAGTTATGCATATTCCACATGTAGATTGCTCTTCTTGCATTCGTATTTACAAATATAGGTACATTGTCCTCTCTGAAGATGAATGTTGGAGGAAGTCAACAATATCGCCATGTCACATTTTGCTTCAGAAGAGGTTGCTAAAAAAATAATGAAAAATCAATTAATCAAATAAAGATTATGACTAATTAATTATACAGTACTAGGGGGTTTGCCCCCTGCTCGCTTTGCTCGCCAACCCCATGGCCTGCACTACGTGCCAGGCACTTCGCATCTCTGCCGCTTGTGTTGTGAAGAGGGGGGGTTGAACGCACCCCAAGGTGATGCAGTCGCTCCTCCAAAAACCCCTCTTAAGCGGTAATACAATAGGAAATAAATACAGTTTTTTTACCTCCTCTTTGCTCGATCAGCTGCTGGCTTCCTGCTGCTGCCGCAACGCATGATCTGCATCTTGTGTGGCACTTCGAACATTTAAAAGCCTGTAAAGCAGCTGTCTTTGTCATCTACTCTTTGTCTTTTATTTCCAGCCCCGGGTGTGGTTAAATCTCTTGGTACAAAGTCTCATCTCGCAGGACGCGAGTTCTTGATATTTTTTAGTTTATAACTTAAAAACGGAATAAGAATCTGAAAATCTAACAACACCACATTAAATGTTTGATAAATTCTGAAAAGAATGATACCAAACATATATATGTAGGTTTTAAAATAAGCCCGATTTAAAGAGTGACAAAATAGTGACATAAAAAGTCACATAAAATCGTTGCACAAAATCATTGCACTTTTAGGCTTAGGATTTTATATATATACTAGCCGAGGCCCGCCGTAGCATACGGCGGTGTAAGAATAGGAACGGAAAACGGTGAGAAAGGAATTCAGAAATCAAGAAGAAATACTGTAAATACTTCTTGAAAGATGCAGTTGTAAATAGGTGTTTTGATGGAGACGACAGATAATGAGTTGAAAGATCTAACCCTAGAAAAAGCCACGTACAACTGACTGTGGCTGAAGACTGGTTGTTAGAATTATTGTGAAGCGTAAACAGCATGTGGTTATGAGGAAGGCCGTGCTTCTAAATTCGATTACGTAAATATAATCAATAACAACCCCAAAAAGATGTTGTTGTAGAATGTCTCTAAGTAATTTTAATCCAAAAGACTCATACTACAATATCAGGTCTGTGCTCCGGTCTTTAGGTATCCGACAGTGCATGTAGAATTTCCGGCCAAGCAGGATTACATGTGAAAGTGATAAATAAATGAGGCTGTCCGAATTTATGTACTATGGCCATGGCATCCTGCTAGTTTTGTTGCATGTATCTTGGACTTCCTGGAAATGTGGACAGTAATATAATCATTTTGCCTACACGTACGTGGTTATTTTCAGCGTTTGCGTGCAGTGCGTCTGACAGCCCTTTGTATTGTTCCACGCACAGATCTTGTTGATCTAATCTGTGATAGCTGAGACACACGCCCTCTGTTTTAACATATGCATCTATGACGTACTATTGGAATAGTTCACCACTGGAGTGCAAAATATTAAATGTATTCCTCATTGCTAATCTGTACGTGTAAAATTGGCATTGAGTAAGCCTTATTCGCTTGGCGGTTCTTTTATCGGGAACATGTTGTAAATCTTTGTGCCAGCCAATGTCTCCATAAGGGAATAAAAGTGGGTAAACCATAGGATTGCAATTCATATTGAGTGTGGAAATCTGTTTACAGGAGTTGCCTATAGGATAGACGCAAATGTCCCTTTCGGCAGGCGGTTCGCCATCTTCTCTGACGAAAATCGCTGCAACATTGGTGTGACATGTCGGGGCATTGTATCGTCATAAATCCCGCCTAGAGTTTTCCTCAAAAAGCATTCGTACAGATGCTGTTGGATTGGACTGAGCGATTTCATTCATGTATTTGTATGATTTAGCAAAGGGTTTGATAGTTCTAAGCATGAAATCTAGCTGGAGAAGTAAATTTTCGCTGCATGCAGAGTTTGCTTTATTTTGTAAGTGTACTTCAGAAGCTTGGCGAGAAATGCCGTGTTGGCTGCGTGTGGGTGGGACCGGTTTTGAAGAGGAGCCGCTGGCAGCATGGGGAAGGGTTTGGAAGAGGACGAATAGGAGTCAAGAAATGCCATGTCGGCTGCGTGTGGGCGGGACTGGTTTTGAGGTGGAAGCAGGACAAACCAGAAAAGAAATATATATAAATATATATATTTAGTAGTGAGTATTTCCCATTATGTCATGGTGTATTGGAAAGAAAGGTGAAAGTGAAGTTTTTCTTGGGTAGTTAAAATGTCTCTATTTCAACTGAAACATCCTCTGAATTTTAGAAACACCCACAATTGTTTTACTGGTGCTGGTCCTGAGCTCAGTTTTCAAATTTTGTCTTTCTGAATTTCTGGGCAGAGGCTTCCAGCAGTCAAGACAGACACAGGAAGAATGTGCAAACAATGCAGTAAGCACCCTTACATGCAAGTTATGTAAGTTAGTTCTTTGGTGGACTAGTAAACCATCCATAACTGATACTTGTGCTTTGTACCTAATGATTCTTTTGTTAACCTTGATTTGAATGAATCAGGTACAGGGAATTGAAATCCCTAACCTCACTTGATTTAGAGTTTAAGATTTAAGCAAATATTTTAGTACGCACATTAATTAGATCTAGAAATCCATTGAAAATAGGAAGTGGGACACCCCCTTGAACACCTCCATATATTTTTCTTCTTTAGACATATACAGTAATCTGAATGATTATTCATTACTAATAACGTCAATTCAGTAGTTTTCAGTTAAACATAACCAGAAATGTAAATAAATACTAAATTACACACACACTTTACAGACTTTATAAATCTCTGGCAGGGAGTAAATTGATACATAGTTAGAACTTTATAGATAGATAGATAGATAAAACTTTATTTGGGAAATGCAGCTTTTTATAGAAGCTCTTTAAATAGGTAAATACATATATCAATAGATAAATAAACATACACACAAAGGGTATGGTCTGAACACACACCAAAATGTGACTAAAAAAAAATTAAAATGAAAGAAAATGTATGACTTCGCAGTCACAGTAACAGTGAGGCATCATGCAGACGTATTGCTGCTGGTATAAAGCAGCCCCAGCAGCATTTCTTAACACACTTCTGCTAAATAATTTGTTCGCTGAAAGTACTCAGTGTTAGTGTGTCAGAGAACATGACTGTTTCTGATTTCTAAAACAGGGTGATACTTGTATTGTGTAAAGGGTACACAAAATGTGCAACAGGATTAGCTTCATGTTCTGTATGTGAAAGTCATAGACTGTTTGGTATTCAATGCACAATAATACTTCACACAAAAATGTTGTGTATAATAGAAAAACATCTGAAAATTGGCTCATTCTGGTGTCTGGTAATTTCTGAAGAGAAGGGAATGGTAGTAAGACTCACTGCATGACACGGACCACTTCATTAAACAGGCTGCTGTTCACATTGTAAAATATATACAATTAAGTAAGTGTAGTACAGCTCAGCACGTAAAAGGCAGCTTGGAACTGTGATTATTTGTTTGTTTCGCTATAGTACATTAATAAAATAATAATTTTGACGAGAATGGGCCAATCAGCCCAACAAAGCTTGCTGATATTATTCACTTAATTTTTCCAAAATAACTTAGAATCAAGTTATGACAATACCTAAACTATCACCCTGTATGACACTACTTGATCATTTTTTCCATTACAGTTCATCATTTCTATACTGTATAAGTGATAAAATAATTAAACTTATATTGTGGGAGTGTGCCTTGTATATAAAGTTTATTTCTGTCTGTAGTTAAACCATGCTTACACAGTGAAGTGTGATACTCTTCATTAAAAACATATATCATTAAATATCAGTAGACAGATAGCAGCTCACTGAAATATATTTTAAGCACACAGAAAGTGTTCCTTTGTAAGTATATAAGAAGATAAGAAGTTTGACCAAAGAGAGGAAACCATTTAGTCCATCAAGCTTGTTTGGTTAGCTAAAAAAGAGGCTGTTCCAATATCTCAGCCAGGTACATTTTTAAAATGTGCAAAGGTTTCCGATTTAGCTATATGATTTGGGAATTTAATTCAGGTTATCTGAAACCATCTGAGTGAAGAAGGTGGCAGGCAGTGTGGTATAGTGTCTAAGGCTTTAGACCTCAAACCCTGAGGTTGTGGTTTCAAATCCCACTATTGACACTGTGTGACCATATGCAAGTCACCTGACCTGCCTGTGCCCCAATTGTAAAACTGAAAGAAATGTAACCAATTGTATCATAAAAACATTGTAAGTCATCTTGGATAAAGGCATCAGCGAAATAAGTAAATGTATTCTCATTAGTCTCTCAGAGGTTCCAAAATTTCATCCCCACTGTTCTCTGCCTAATTGTATTCTTTAATTTCCTTATAGAAAATGATTACATCAGGGTTAATATAATTTTTATATTTGGATTTACATTTAGGCCATTTTGCCCCCTTCAGGCCATATCACTTAATTCATTCCAAACAGTGGGCGGTCCAGTTGTCCATATACCTCACACTTTCTAACATTAAATATGGGTCTTCCATCTTTCCCCTAACTATATAGTCTAGCAGTACATTATTCATTAATCAATAATTTTGTACGTCTCATATCAAATCAAGTGTCTAAGAATGATTTCCATCAACATATGAGCATGGGATACTCATTTCATTATTTCTCCAGTACCATGTAGGCTCAGCTTGCATAACATGAACCACTTTACATACAGACATGACCATACAAAAAAGTGGAGAGGCAAGAATTTACTGAGTTAATTAAAGTGTAAAGATCTTTTACATGTTGAGTTTAAGTTGTTAAAATTAGAAATTATCCACTTCACTGGATAAGCATTCCGAAAACATTTGGAACATTTGGAATTCTTTGGACAGGAAGAGGTTTGGACCTACTGGAGCCCAGATATTACAATAGTCTAGCCTGACTTCCTTCATGTCCCTTGGTAGCTGCCATAAATATGATAATGATACAGTAAGTAACTGGTTTGATACTGTGATGGTGAAGTCTGTAATGCATGAATCTGTCTGTTTTAATTTAGCCGCTTAACATTGACAAAAGAGAGTAATTTCTTTAGACTGTTAGGAATAATCCAAACCTTAATTAATAAGCAAATCATAACTCACATTTTTTGGATAACTATCAACATCAACAAACAGGAAAATGGTAATTGAGCTATTTTTTCTTTCAAGGTAACTAGAATGAATTGTTAGCTCTTGCTTAGCTTTTACAGTAATTGTTGCTTCTTGTATTGCTCTAGCGTCTGTTGCACTATTGAAGTACTTCCAGTCATCCTTCCATGTTGAGCATTTTTTTTGTGCAGATTCCAGGCAAAGCTTCTTTCCCCAAGTGTGTGCAATGCAGGGTTTGGCCTTGGATTAAATGCCAGTCCTTTGCAGGATGATATTATAATACTAAGAAAAAAAATTAATGTGTGATGTAGTCTGACATATTCAAAATATGTACATATGGAACTAGCCTGCCCATCATCAGCAGTCGTGATTTTTTTTTTTCTGCACTGTTGACGCATGTCATGTAAGTGAACTATAAAGGCTAAGGTAATATTGTGAAATGTCAAATTTAAATTTAGAAATAAAATAAAAAGCACATAAAACATGTTTTTCCATAGGTTAATTAATCTCTATATTTTCTACACTTGTACTGTTTTGAATTAAAATGGTTTGGATTACACTCTCCTAAAACACCAATACTATTTTAATTCAGATTTATAAAACAATGCCATTACAAATCTAGAGCACTGACACAAACTGATAATATATTCCATGAGTCTGGAGATACTATTTTTAATGGTAACAAACTGAACGATACAATTTAGTATTCTTATCAAGGGTAATATGTGTGTATACCTTTTCTTAATAAAATTTTCAGATAAAGAATGTTACTAATTCCCATCATCATATAAGATTTTACAATTACATAGGAATAGCCAACTGGGCAATGATAAGCTGAATCTCTCAATCAGTATGATGGTCTACAAGTGTGGGACAAAATAGTTAATAGATGAGAAAAAGGAAATAGAAAGAAACATATAAGCAAAATTAATTTCATTCAAAAGAAAGTTAAATATAAATATCACCTAAAATGTCCTAGAAATGCAATGAACCTTATAATGTTTAGACTGTAATTTGATTCTTTCATTGTAAATACTTGAATAATGAGTATGTCTACAGTCATGCAATATTATATGGGTTTTATGGAAATACTGGGCTCAAGGATTCATGGTGATTCTCTTTTAACCTGCTTTGCAAAAGGCAGGTTCAAGAAAATGGATGGATGGAGATTTTAAAAATTGTAGTCATTTGCCAAGCAGCAAAATTTTCATTCTTCCATAAAAGAAGAGAAGACAAACAATTTTATAAAAATAAAACGATAGAATAAGTAGGATCAGTAGAAAGAACCCCAATGGATGATATAGATGATTATGTTAAAGATGGTTTTTCTTCAACAAGTTTATAATGGGTCAGATGTTTAAGCAAAGACAAAGATGGAGCTAAACAAACCAAAGTAAGTAATACATATGCTCCCTTTGGGAGGTTGTGGTGTTCTTTTCTTCAATTTAACAAGCTTGTGTTTCAATAATCTGTTTTATAATGTTTTTTGTGTTTTTCAGCCTAAAGTAAACCAACCTAATGAGGATATATGTTTCATTCTTCTTAGTAAGAGACTCTCTTTAACAGTTTGTTTAGCCTCCTTTTCCGTGTTTCCGTGTGGATTTTCTGGAAGAGTCTATTTATGATTTTTAGCAATGTTTGTACAAACCAAACGTGCATTATACTAATACGATTGCTTTCATAAACCTCAATAACATACTTAATCACAACATATTTAATTTAATCACAGGCATGCATCAAACATTGCTCCAGCACTCATGTAATGGTTATGTTCACATTCACAAACTATAGTGACACATCAGAAAATGAGCTATTGTAACAATATACTGTATCAACTGAAATGCATGGTGTCAGAGGTGGCTGGGGTGGCGACCCGGCCGGGACGCCCAGGAGGACCGGAGGAGGGCTTGCGCCTTCCTCAGACCATCTGGGGGCGACCACCCTGGTTCCTTTGGGGGCCACGGGTACAGAGCTTTGAAGCTCCACCCTGTAGGGGACCGTGGTCACCGCCAGGGGGTGCCCCCATGCCTTTGGAGCCCTGGACCTCAGCACTTCCGCCACACCAGGAAGTGCTGGGGGGAAGAGGAGCAGGGACACCCAGAGTGCTTCCGAGGATACAGCCGGCACTTCCACCACACGGGGGGGGGGGCGTGTTGGTGGGAGATTGCCGGGAAGCACCTGGAGCACATCCGGGTGTGAATAAAAGGGGCCGCCTCCCTTCATTCGGGGCGAGAGTCAGGAGTGGAGTGGACTGAGCTTGCTGGAGGAGGCAAGGAGGCGGCCTGAAGAGAGTAAGGCATTGTGTGGCTGGGACTTTGGGGGTTTTGTGGTGCACTTGACATTTGTATATATTGTAAATAAATGTGTTTGTGGGTGACATTAACGTGTCTACCTGTCTGTGTCTGGGCCAGCCTCCACAATGACATCCCAGATGGGACTCTCCTCCTGTTCCAAGGCGGAGGGCCCCGTCACAAAATAATTTTGTGGACGGCCCGGCGCAGCAGGTGTGCCCACACACGTGCTGCGGGTGCGGCGTGCCCACAACCCCAAGACAAACAGTCGCCCAGCAGACCGCTACCGGACCACGGAGGACTGGTGCTCACCTTGTGCGGGAGAGAGACAACGGCCAGGGCAAGAGCGCAGCGGGCTCCGATGAGCGTGCCGGCGCTGGAGAAGCCGGCAATGGCATGTCGCCCAGTGAAGCCATGCCGGGTATGCTTCCTCGTGCAGACGGGATCCGGGAGGTAAGTTCCCTGCTTGTTGGCAACCAGCCCTGGAGGGCCGAGTGTGTTTTTTGTTCACAGCGCAGGGGCTGCCCGGATCCGCGTCAGTGGCGGAGGCATGTCAGTTTGTGGGGCTCCAGCGGCGTGGCAGCAGCCACGAGAGCTACAGAGAGGGAGCCGCACCAGGAAGAGGAGAGCCAAGATGGCCACGGACCGGTAGTCCCTCCTGCTGACAGGCACGGGATTGGACGGTGTGTCTTGTGCGCCTGCCAATGACTGTATAGAGGTGGGACCAAGGAATGTCTGTCTCGTGCTCGGGAGAGACCCGATTGGGCCGGAGGAAGAGGCCCACAGGAAGTCGCTGGCGTGTGTTGCTGACAGACAGGTGAGCTCACCGTCGGCTAACTTCCTGTCTTTGCCGGCTGCTCTGCGTGAGCTGGAGGCCTGCCTTCAGCCTGCAGAGCAGCAGTTGTTACAGGTGCTACGTGCCCTCAGGGCGGAGTTGCTGGTACTGGAGAAGACGGTCGCGTCGCTGGAAATGGCGACAAGACGGAGCGACGCTGGATTCTTCAGCCAGAAAGGTACGGCGGGGACAGTGAGTACAGCCGACCCCGTACAGCATAAAGGAGAGTCCGCCGAAATTGGCCGTGATGTGAATGACCGGCATCGAGTACGCGCTTCTCCGACAGTGGACACGGCGGTGAGTGCTGTGCATGAGGTGAGGGGAGAGAGATCGCAGGGGCTGGCAGGACGAGGGCTGATGAGTGCCCTGGGTCCTAGCGCCCTATGCTCCGAGCCCGCGGCAGTCTCCCGACGCTCTGCATAGACACAGATGGGGCTGGATCTGAGCGTTTTCCATGCTCAGACCCAGACCGTCATCATGTCCAAGAGGAAAAGGAGGAATCGAGGGAAGAATGCCAGTTCCTCTGATACGGGAGGACGTGAGGAAGGCGGCTCACGTCCGGTTGCTGGCCGCCCTCTGCAAGGGCAGAGGGAACCCATAAGGTCAGCGGAGAGGAAAGGACTGCAGGCTGTCCCATCTGTTTCATCGACAGGAGGGACAAGGAAACCGTGGAGGGGGTGCTGAACAGGCAAGTGCTGGGGTGCCGGTCGGAGGGGGGAGCACTGCCAGTGCGCGGCACAGAGGGATGCCAGGGAAGGGTGTCCAGACAGCGGCTCTGCCCCCTTGTTTCTGTTTTTTACAGGACCGGACCCTGGACGAGCAGTAGGTGCCGCTTTGCTGGGAACCTGCCCTCATGGGACGGGCCGTCTGGCAGGAGGACTCTCCGCTGGCGAGGGGCTGCCGCCACAGCTGGCGGAGGCTATGAGGTGCGAGTGGCTCCAACCAGAGGGGCACGACAACCTCGGAGAGGGTGCCGAAGGAGCAAGCCCCGGGGTGCTGAACTGGACCCTGGTATCTCAAGAGTAGGACCCGCTTCAGGGGTAAGCTGCCCTCGTGGGATGTGCCGCTCCTCCCGAGTGGTCTTCGCTGGCGGTGGGGCACTGTCAGAGGTGGCTGGGGTGGCGACCTGGCCGGGACGCCCACGAGGACTGGAAGAGGGCTTGTGCCTTCCTCAGACCATCTGGGGGCGACCGCCCTGGTTCCTTTGGGGGCCACGGGTACAGAGCTTTGAAGCTCTACCCTGTAGGGGCCCGTGGTCACCGCCAGGGGGTGCCCCCATGCCTTTGGAGCCCTGGACCTCAGCACTTCCGCCACACTAGGAAGTGCTGGGGGAAGAGGAGCAGGGACACCCGGAGTGCTTCTGGAGATACAGCCAGCACTTCTGCCACACGGGGGCGTGTCAGTGGGAGATTGCCGGGAAGCACCTGGAGCACATCCGGGTGTGAATAAAAGGGGCCGCCTCCCTTCTTTCGGGGCGAGAGTCGGGAGTGGAGTGGACTGAGCTTGCTGGAGGAGGCAAGGAAGCGGCCTGAAGAGAGTAAGGCATTGTGTGGCTGGGACTTTGGGGGTTTTGTGGTGCACTTGACTTTTGTATATATTGTAAATAAACATGTTTGTGGGTGACATAAATGTGTCTACCTGTCTGTGTCTGGGCCAGCCTCCACAATGGTTTTAACTCTAATCATAGTAATCAGTTATTTCACAGAAAATTCTAATGCACTAAACATTAATTGCAACAAATACAAATACAAAATCAATATTGTGCACACACCAAACCTGTATAGTACACATGAAAAGAAAATTTAGTATTCACATAAAGCAGCACAAGATGCACATAAAACTGATTTGCTGTAGATATATGAAACAAATGGTACACATACACAAGCCAGTAATATATGACAGTAAACAAATATAATTCATATGATAACCAAAATCATAAGAATCTTCGCAGTGGAAAGGCCCCGGGAGTGAATGTGATCCTCCTAGATATAATGAAGGCTCTGGACATTGTTAAGATGTCATGGCTGACATGTCTTTTCAGTGTTGCATAGTCATCACTGGTGGTGGTCCCCATTTTTAAAAAACCGGGACAGGAGGGTGTTCTCCAACTTTCGGGATATCACACTTCTCATCCTCCTGGGAAAAGTTTATGCCATGGTACTGGAAAGGAATGGACTTAGAGAAGGCGTATGACCATGTTCTTCTAGGGATTCTATGGAGGATGCTGGGAGAGTATGGGGTTTTGTGGAACTTAATAAAGGCTATTTGGTCCCCGTATACTCAGAGTAAGAACTGTGTCTGCATACTCAGATAAACATCAGTATCGTTCCCAGTGTGTGTAGGACTCCACAAGGGTTGTGGTTTGTCTCCTATCCTGTTAGTGATTGTCATGGACAGCATATCAAGGCACTGTCCAGTTCGGTGGCCTTAGAATTGCGTTACTGCTTTTTGCAGACAACGTGTTCCTGTTGGCTTCTTTGGGCTTTGAACTCCAGCATGCATTGGTATGATTTGCGGTTGAGTGTGTATTGGCAGTGATAAGGATCAGCACCTCCAAATCTGCGGCTAAGGTCCTAAGCAGGAAAAAGGTGGACTGTCCTCTCTGTGTGGGAGGTTAATTACTTTCTCAAGTGGAGAAGTTTCAGTTCCTCAGGGTTTTGTTCATGATTGATAGGAAAAGGGATGTTAATACCGACAGACAGATTGAGGTGGAGAGTGCAGTTATGCGATCGCTATTTTTTTAGAAGGCAAAGTTCTCAGTTTACCAGTTGGTCAATTCCCTACCCTCACATATGGTCATGAACATTGGGTAATGACTGAAAGAATGAGATTGTGAGTACAAGTGGCTGAAATGAGCTTTCTTTGCAGTGTGACTGGGCTCTCCCTTAGAGAAATGAGAGGAAGCACAGACATCTGGAAGAAGCTCGGAGCAGATCCACTCACCATCTGCATTGAGAGGAGCCAACTGAGGTGGTTTTGAAATCTGATATGGATGTCTCTTGGATGCTTTCCTTTGGAGGTTTTATGCCTTGGGATCCCACAGGATGAGTAGGCCAGTGTGGCTGGGGAAAGGGATGTTTGGACCTCATTGCTAAGACTGTTGTGTTCTCAGATAAGCAATGGAAAATGAATAACTGGGTGAGTGATAACCAATAGTATACAGTATGTACATAATCCACAATAGTTTATGCATAAAACAGTGATATACACACAAATCAGTAATATACATGTGCAAATCGATATAGTTCATATATAAACTAATATATCGATGCAAGACAATATAGTTTTTTTTACAAACCAATATACACATGAACAGTTTATATTTATGAAGCTGACATTGTAATGAAATATACTATAGTATGCATTCAAACATTTATTGTAACAAAACAATAGACTCGGGATGTTTTGGGTTGATGGGGGGAGTACTTCGAGGACCTCCTCAATCCCACTAACATGCCTTCCAATGAGGAAGCAACAACAACAACAACATTTATTTATATAGCACATTTTCATACAAAAAATGTAGCTCAAAGTGCTTTACATAATGAAGAACAGAAAAATAAAAGACAAAGTAAGAAAATAAAAAAAAAGCAGAGCCTGGGGATTCGGAGCTGGGCTCCCCCATCTCTGGGACTGAGGTCACCGAGGTGGTTAAAAAACTCCTTGGTGGCAGAGCCCCGGGGGGGAATGAGATATGCTCAGAGTTCCTCAAGGCTATGGATGTTGTAGGACTGTCTTGGCTGACACGTCTCTGCAACATCACACTCTTCAGCCTCCCTGGAAAAGTCTATTCGGGGGTTCTGGAGAGGAGGGTCTGTCGGATAGTCGAACCTCGGATTCAGGAGTAACAGTGTGGTTTTCGTCCTGGTCGCGGAACAGTGGACCAGCTCTATACCCTTAGCAGGGTCCTGGAGGGTGCATAGGAGTTTGCCCAACCAGTCTACATGTGTTTTGTGGACTTGGAAAAGGTGTTCGACCGTGTCCCTTGGGGAATCCTGTGGGGGGTGCTCCGGGAGTATGGGGCACCGGACCCTCTGATAAGGGCTGTTCGGTCCCTGTACAACCGGTGTCAGAGCTTGGTTCGCATTGCCAGCAGTAAATCGAACCCATTTCCAGTGAGAGTTGGACTCCGCCAGGGCTGCCCTTTGTCACCGATTCTGTTCATAACTTTTATGGACAGAATTTCTAGGCGCAGCCAGGGTGTTGAGGGGGTTCAGTTTTGTGGACTCAGGATTGGGTCACTGCTTTTTGCAGATAATGTTGTCCTGTTTGCTTCATCAGGCCTCTCTCTGAATCGGTTCACAGCTGAGTGTGAAGTGGCTGGGATGGGAATCAGCACCTCCAAATCCGAGACCATGGTCCTCAGCCGGAAAAGGGTGGAGTGCCCTCTCAGGGCAGAGCGAGTGGAGGAGTTCAAGTATCTCGGGGTCTTGTTCACGAGTGAGGGAAGAATGGAGCGTGAGATTGACAGGTGGATCGGTGCGGCAGTCTGTCATGGTGAAAAAGGAGCTGAGCCGTAAGGCAAAACTCTTAATTTACCATTCGATCTATGTTCCTACCCCGCCTATGGTCATGAGCTATGGGTAGTGACCGAAAGAACGAGATTGCGAATACAAGCGGCTGAAATGAGCTTCCTCCGCAGGGTGTCTGGGCTTTCCTTTAAAGATAGGGTGAGAAGCTCAGTCATCTGGGAATGGCTCAGAGTAGAGCCACTGCTCCTCCGCATCGAGAGGAGTCAGATAACGTGGTTAGGGCATCTGATCAGGATGCCTCCAAGACGCCTCCCTGGTGAGGTGTTTTGGGCACATCCAACCGGGAGGAGGCCCCGGGGAAGACCCAGGACATGGTGGAGGGACTATGTCTCCCGGCTGGCCTGGGAACGCCTCGGGATTCCCCCAGAAGAACTAGAAGAAGTGGCCAGGGAAAGGGAAGTCTGGGCATCTCTGCTCAAGCTGCTGCCCCTGCGACCCGACCTCAGATAAGTGGAAGAGGATGGATGGAAAACAATAGTATTGACATGTAAGCCAATATATTACAAGCACATGTCTTAAGGTTTCTTCCGAGTGCTCTGGTTTCCTCCCACAGTCCAAAGACGCACAGGTTGGATGGATTTGTGATGCTGAGGAGGCCCTGGTGTGTGTGCGTGCATGTCAGTTTATTCACCCTACAATGAGCTGGTGCCCTAATCCGGGATTGTTCCTGTCTTTCTTGCTATATTTCCTGGGATACACTCCAGTCTCCCACGACCCTGCTCAGGGTAAGTGGGCTTAGAAAATAGTATAGTATTTTTGTTTTATGGTCTGCTTGGCCCTTGTTCCTGATGATACAATACTTTAAACTTACTAGAAAAAAGTACAGCTTCTGGCTTTTGTGTCAGTGTCTTTTCACAAAACTCACACCAACCTCAAACCGTTTCCCTGAAAGGTAAAAAATATGTCATGTTACTTAATTCTTAATAAATTAATCTCTTTGCAAGGTCTGTGCATGCCCAGTAGTGAGATATCAGAAGTACAGGTAAACTGGATAGTAAACAGGAAAATGGTGGACATTTGTAAAGAGTGATTCAATAATGCATTCACTCTGGCATTCCAAAAAAAAGATCAGCTACATCAGCGTGATCTAGCAATGACCATGTTGATAGGGATCACGAGCACCTATACAATAGCAGTCATGTCAGGATCAACTGCACCTGATCTTGGATCCAGCTTTCTAGCATAAACTGCCCTAGACCTAATACAATACAATACAATTTATTTTTGTATAGCCCAAAATCACACAAGAAGTGCCGCAATGGGCTGTAACAGGCCCTGACTCTTGACAGCCCCCCAGCCTTGACTCTCTAAGAAGACAAGGAAGAACTCCCATAAAATAACCCTTGTAGGGAAAAAATGGAAGAAACCTAGGGAAAGGCAGTTCAAAGAGAGACCCCTTTCCTGTTCCAATTTGTTTTTAATTTGTGAAAAATGATATTAATCTGTGTCTTTCAGATATTATGTGACAAGGCAAATTAATTCTGGTAATTTTTAACAGCACTTTTTGCATCTCTTTTATTTAGTTTGCTACCATAATAAAAGATATCACTTGTAGCTGCTCATTTACATGATGGAATGCCAGTTCATGCTATAAGTGGCACCTACTTTCTGATGCAACGTTTCCGTGGCATTATAGTATAAATATGCATTCCTATTTCTTTATTATTAAACATTGTGTATCTTGTTATTTTGAGTTATAGCATACTGTTGATAGCTTCATGTTTTTTTTATTGATATACAGTATGTCTCAGGCTTAATAAAAACAGACAATAAATCTCAAAAGACTACATTGTCAATTGTAAGAACACGAGAAAGTTTACAGACAGAATAAGATTGTTCTGTCCGTCAGCTAATTTTGCTGGTTATTCGCTAGGTTCAGTTTAGTTATTAAGTACATACTTAAGACTATGAGGCCAATGTGAATTGCAGTTATTTTATTTATAGTTTGAAAAAGTACAACATAAAAAAAACATGACAATGAAATGTAAACAGAAAAAAATAATAATATAATATGCCCAAAAATGTTGGGGATATTATATGTGGTATAATTAAGTCCATATTCCAAGTATTCCAGGTTTGTTGCATTCAGACATCTGCCTTAAATTTAGCAATATTCTTAAACTTGATAAAATAGGGTTTTAGAAAGAGCAGAAATCTAACAACTAAAGGTAAAATCTACTGTATGTCAAAGATAACCCCTAGATTCTGGATGGATTCAGCTATTAAAATTCAGTCCTTTTGATTTATAAATATTTACTATTGCTCTACAATTCATAGAGTTATGACCCACTATTTTTTTTGAATTTTAACACAAACTTATTCACTGTTGCACATCAATAAAACAGTTTATTGATGATATAATCAAATTAGTTTTATTTGGTTAATTGATAAATGCATCTGAATATTAGAAGCGAAGCTTTTTAACAATAACATTTTGTGATAAATATGTTTAATATATCTCATTAGCAGTCTGTTGTACACACTGCATAGGGAGGATAAAATCATTCATGTTGTCATGTCTTTTAAAAATAAACTGCTCAAAAAATTAAAGGAACACTTTGAAAACACATCAGATCTTAATGGGAAAAAAATCATGCTGGATATCTACACTGATATGGACTGGGTGATGTGTTAGGAATGAAAGGATGCCACATTGCTTGATGGAAATAAAAATTATCAACCTACAGAGGGCTGAATTCAAAGACAACCCGAAAATCTAAGTGAAAAAATGATGTGGCAGCCTAATCAATTTTGCCCAAATTTCAAGGCAGCAACTCAAAATCGCACTCAGTAGTTTGTATGGCCCCCACGTGCTTGTATGCATGCGAGTGTAGGGGCCAGTCAATGGTATCAATTCCTTCATTCTCCAGGAACTGCCTGCATACTCTCACCACATGAAGCCGGGCATTGTCATGCTCCAGAAGGAACCCAGGGCCCACTGCACCATCATAGGGTCTGACGATGGATCCAAGGATTTCTTCCCGATACCTAATGGCAATCAAGGTGCAGTTGTCTAGCCTGTAGAGGTCTGTGTGACCCTCCATGGATATGCCTCCCCAGATATATCATCACTGACCCACCACCAAACCGGTCATTCTGAACGATGTTACAGGCAGCATAACGTTCTCCATGGTTTCTCCAGACTCTTTCACGTCAGTCACATGTGCTCAGGGTGAACATGCTCTCATGTATGAAAAGCACAGGGCGTATTCTATGGCAGATGCCAATCAAGCTCCACGGTGCTGGGCAATGAGCTCAGGGCCCACTGGAGGATGTTGGGTCAGAGACATTCGCACCAGTGGCCTGCTGGAGGTCATTTTGCAGGGCACTGGCAGTTCTCACCCTGTCCTTCCTTACCCAAAGGAGGTCCTGCTGATGGATTAAGGACCTTCTACAGCCCTGTCCAGCTCTCCTAGAGTAACTGCCTGTCTCTTGGAATCTCCTCAATGCCCTTGAAACTGTGCTGGGAGACACAGTAAACCTTCTGGCAATGGCACATATTGATGTGCCATCCTGGAGAAGTTGGACTACCTGTGCAACCTCTGTAGGGTCCAGGTATCGCCTCATGCTTCCAGTAGTGATACTGACCATAGCCAAATGCAAAACTAGAGATAAAACAGTTGGAAAAGATGAGAAGGAAAAATGTCAGTGGCCTCCACCTGTTAAACCATTCCTGTTTTGGGGGTCGTCTCATTGTTGCCCCTTCAGTGCACCTGTTGTTAATTTCATTAACACCAAAGCAGTTGAAACTGATTAACAATCCCCTCTGTTACTTAACTAACCAGATCAATATCCAAGAAGTTTCATTGACTTGATGCTATACTCTGATTAATAAGTGATCCTTTAATTTTTTTTGAGCAGTATATAAGCCTCTCACACCATTTCATGTCTTGTATCTCTGGTACTACTGGTACGTTTAAAAACAAAACATTTATGAGAATGTCGATACAGGCCACACACTAATATGATGCTTAATCGTAACGTAGCTGTTTCACGCTACAGTAAAGTGTCATGTTTTTACGTAAGATATTCATTTCTTCAGACATGATTTAAAACTGACAGACTTTGTTTTTTCTAGTCATGGCTGGACTAGAAACTGATCTGTTTTTAAAACATTCTACAAACCAAATGTTCATCTCATATTGAGCCAGGCAGGTGTTTGAAGCAGTAAAGCTCTTCTTGAATCTGAAATACTGCCACAAAATCTTCCAAGAATTGTCAAGTAAAGCATTGTATTAACATCCACATTTTCATCAAATATGACAACTACTGCCATATTGTTGATGCATCATTCAGTAGTTCTAAAATGGTATCTTTAATGCTACAATGATTATTTCTTCCTTTGTTAAACCATAATATACTGTGCATTCTCTACCACAGAGAAGGCTTCTATAATAAATGTCCCATTAGGAAAAGCTTTTCCATGTTTAACAGTGCACTACCTTACTTTTTAATTTGCTTCTCTTGTTTAAATTTTACTTGCCCTTACGTTTTGGACAATTCTTTTCTGTTTGTCACATTTGGAGATTGCCCATGTTTGCTTCACCTGTCTTGGCATCAGCTCTGTAAAATGCTTTGATATTTAGTGTCAACATGTTGTCACACACTTGATGTTAGCCAGATGACTCTCACACAGCACAATACAAATATAGCTTCATACTTTGTTGTATAAAATCAAATGTATCTGTTCAGCTTTGCTAAAAACAGGGATCTTTCAACTAGGATGTCTTTGCCAACATTTTTACACGTGTCTCCTATAACCCAATTCACACCTGAGCCATAAATATAAATGGAATGCTGATATGTGAAACAAGGTCAACATGACTGGATTGGGAGGTTTGTTTTTTTGACAGCCACTCAGTATTCCAGTAATTCTTGCCTTGAATGCCAAACTTGGCACAGATGCCATTACCGGCTGAACCCTGTTCTTTATTATACTCTCAAGGTCATGACTATTAATGTTTAATCAAACAGTGAGTTAATTGACAAATACCATATCTGACAGTAGTAAACCTGTGTAGTCACTTTAAAGAAGGCTTTCTCGTATCTCTGAACCAGGCGATTCACTACTCCCAAAAGCACCTCAATGAAATGGTTGCAATTTTAAATCTGCACAAATTGAAAACAATCAGTTGCTTCAATCAGCTGAAAGTTAGAAATACCCATAGAATTTCATTTCCTTTTTAAAGCCAGATGGATTAACTCAAGTAATTTTTAAGCTAACTCTTGCAAAATGTGATTTTGTTTTATATTTAAAAGTATTGCAAATATTATGTAACCTTATTAGTACTATGTAATAAAACACTACTGTCTGTGTCTGTGTGTGTGTGTGTGTGTGTGTGTGTGTGTGTGTGTGTGTGTGTGTTTGCGCGTGTGCGCCTGTCTCTTCTGAGCAACCTGGTTGGTCAGTTTGGCTTTTGTGGTTTGGTGGTACGGATGATGACACAATATGTTAGTGGTACAATTCCTGTTTGTGACATTTTTTTTTTTTGTTTTTACAAAGAATGATTTAAAATAGAACATTTCAATGAAAACTAAGCGAATAATGTACCAAGCAATATTATGTTGCTAAATACTAACAAGGTGCAAGCCAATTCTCCTTCAGAGATAGAAAGGAGTCACAAGAATACAAATGATGCTTTCATAGCACATAATGGGGGCCTGTCTGCCATTGCTAGCAGTCAGAATGCAGACAGGAGGTGAGCAAGTTGTTTCGAAATGAGAGTCTGAGAAGAAGGCTTTAGAGGCCCTGGGCAAGAGAGATTGTTGCACATGAGGATACTGAGGAAAGGCATACGAGCAAAGCTGAGAGTCATCTTCAGACGGGACAGATTCTCATGAATATAAATGATGTTTTCACAATGGTTAATGTGAGCATGTCTACCATTAGTGATTATTAAAAAGTGGACAGCAGGTGAGCAAGATGACTTGAAATGACAGCATCTGAGTTGTCGGCTTTATCGAAACAAGATCAAAAGTGGAAATGCTGGGCAAGTGAGGTTGAGACACACAATTATACTGAGGAAAGATATAGGAGGAACGCTGAAGGTACTTGTAGGCCAAAAGATATAAAATATTTTAAAATGTATTCTATTACATGTCTTCAACAGGTAACACTGCTCGTAAAACAATAACAATGCACTTAATAGTGAAGAGTTTTTTGTATAAGTGACTTATACCACGTACCCAAGGCTTTGTTATTATTAGTTATTTATAGTCCTTATGTAAGGATACTTACAACATTTGAGTGATATAATTATAGATAGAATAATTTTCTTCCATCAAGTTAGCTATCATCATTTCAGAAAATGTAATCATCAAAGCAACCAGTCATGTTTGATGAAATGTATCACTTCCACTAAGAATGGTTGTTTAAAACAGCAGAAACACTATTATTGACAATGATTTATTTACATCTTCTTTTTAACTATATTTTAATAATAATTACATTAATAGCACTATGCAAAATATGGTTTAATAAGTTGATTAAAGCTAGTTTGAGTAGGAGTGCATCTTGTTGCATACAGATTTTGACATCATCTCCAGGGCAACTTAATGATGCAGCAGGTCATTATTGGCTCTTCACAGTTTTAGGACTCAAACTGGATAACTGAAGAGATGTGTTTTATGTGTGTGTAGCTCCCATTGTTCTTGTGTCTTTAAGTTTTTTTTTGTGAATTCTATCTCTTTCACTATGAAATCATACTGTTGATTTGACTGGTGACTCCAAATTGGCCTATTATGAGCGCATGTGTCATGCTTGTGCTGGCTGGCTGCAGCTTTCAAATGTCTCATTCTTGCATCACTGTGCTGCAAAACTGGCTTCTGCTAAGCAGATATATTACGTTGCAGGCAGAAAACAAAGCGACGCTGCATCAAGCTTTGTTAGCAGCCTGAGGCACGTAATAGAGATGAATATGGACAAAATGAGTCAGAATCAACAATTAGAGCCAGGTATAAATGAAAAAGATCTTTAAAGTCACTGAAAATAAAGCTAGTTTGAAGTAAACAAAGGTCAAGCATCACAGAGGCAGAAACAAAGTCAAATGAAACAGGACCATAAAACAGTAATTAAACAGGTAACAAAAACTCAAAAAAGGTTCTTAAATATAATAAAACAGTACGTATATTCATAAAGGAACATGAAGAAACCATTAAAAAAAGCCCTGCATGCAGCCTTAAGGCCCTATTTCCTTTTTTAACAATGATGACCACATGCTTAGTTAGACTAGGTAGAGTTCTGACCCCAGAAATACATTTCTTTTCATCAAGAATGTGCAAGATTAAAACATCAGGAGAACAGGAATGGATCCCCAGGGATGGAGTGTGTGGCAGGTGCTCAAGAAAGGACTGAAGATTTCTTCAGGTAGCAGGAGTAACCACAATACTCCGGATGACCTACCCACAAGGCCAGAAAATGGCAGCGGGAGTCGAAGGAGTGGAGGTTTGGCAATGCCCTGTGGAACGCCATGGATGGGCAGTGGGGACACGATCGGGATTTCTGTACCTGTTGGTTCAATATGCTGCAAGATCTGAACGGGATAAGCCGGAGAGACATCAGTTTTAAAAGGATGCACCAGGGCTCAGAAATGTTAAAGGACAGCTTCCTGCATGAATTTTAACCTCATTTTATTAGATTTCTTTATTATGGATTTATAACCTCCATGTGTGCACTGTTTTATGGATTATTTATTGGAGACTTTGAAATGTGCTACACTTTTGAAAACTGTGTATTTGATTCATTTTAATAAAAGAACACTTCATTTTGCACCTACCCTTGCCCGGCTCATCTCAGGTTACGACTATTGACAGTCTGGGATTAAGAAGCTCCCCAAAGGCAAATGGGAGCACGGAATTAACCCAGACTGTCTCAAATCAGAATACACATTGCATTCAGTCAGTCAGTCATTGTCCAACCTGCTATATCCAAAAACAGGGTCACGGTGATCTGCTGGAGCCAATCCCAGAGCACTAGGCAGGAACAAACCCCAGGCAGTGACCGGCCCACCTCAGGACACACACACACAAACACACACAACGGACAATTTAGGATTGCCAATGCACCTAACCTGCCTGTCTTTGGACTGTGGGAGGAAACCGGAGCACCCGGAGGAAACCCACGCAGACATGGGGAGAACATGCAAACTCCACACAGGGAGGACCCGGGAAGCGAACCCAGGTCTCCTTTACTGCGAGGCAGCAGCGCTACCACTGCATCCACCATGCTGCCCCACACATTGCATTATACAGTTTAATTGTAAAATATCATATTCGTGGTTTTAAAACCTCTAGTGTGGAAAGATTGTAGATCGAGACTCCCATAAAATGCTTAAATTATATTTTAGCAAAGCATGACATATCTTAATATTTTTCATGCTAAGGTATACACTTTCATTTCAGAATTTTCAACAGCTCACCAGTGCTGTGTGAAGTTCCCTTATGCTTCAAACAAGCCACTATCGTACCAGTCCCCAAAAATCCTGTATAACAGGACTGAATGATTATAGGCCTCTTGCTGTGACATCTGTGGTCAACAAGACCTTTGAGAGACTGATGTTAGCTCACTTGAAGGACCCCATTGCTTATTCTAAGAACCGGTCAGTAGATGATCCAGTCAACATGAGTCTGCACTACATCCTGCAACATCTTGACAAACACAGGGACATATATAAGTATTCTGCTTGTGGACTCCTCTACTTAAAACTCACCCAGCTTTCCATCCCTGCCTCCACCTG
Organism: Polypterus bichir lapradei; assembly: GCA_026402145.1. NCBI lineage: Eukaryota > Metazoa > Chordata > Cladistia > Polypteriformes > Polypteridae > Polypterus > Polypterus bichir. Next base: position 10,347,461 of record JANRMT010062791.1, read on the forward strand.
TCAGTGGATTACCAATTTCCTGATCAATAGGAAACAGCAATTGAAACTGGGGAAACTCACCTCTGTCTCCCATACAATCAGCACTGATGTCCCCCAGGGATGTGTGCTCTCCCTTCTGCTCTTTTCCCTCTGCACTAATGACTGCACCTTTAAGGACCCCTCTGTCAAACTTATCAAATATGAGGATGATACAACCATGATTGAGGTCATCAGGAATAGTGATGAGTCTGCATACAGATGGGAGGTTGAGCAGCAGTCCATCTGTAGCTGAACAATATGTAACTAAACACTCTCAAAACTGTAGAGAGGAGAGTGGACTTTAGAAGAGGCCCCACAACATTATCCTGGACATGTAAATATCAAAATCTCTTTGACTTGCTGCAGGGACATCGAACTGTTGGCCGTAAGTCTGCATCCCTATTACTTGCTCAGAGAGTTTGGATACGTCATTATTGTTATTGTTTACATCCCTCCTCGGGCAGAAATGGAGATAGTGGGTGCCATCATCCATTCTGCTGTTGCTAAATTAAAAATACAGCCCCCTGAGGCGCTTGTGCTAATTGCTGGAGATTTTACCCATGTGATGCTGGACAAAGCATTACCTGCCTTCTCTCAGTATGTGGATTGTAACACCTGGGGAAATAGGACTATTGACCTACTGTATGCAAACGTTAAAGATCCATACAGTGCCACCCCGCTGCCTGCGCTTGGAAAAGCAGATCATAACCTGGTTCTGCTTTAGCCTCACTACAAACCAAGAGTGAGGGCGCTACCTACAACCATCGCGCTCATTCAGGAAGTGGTCCCCTGAGGCAGAGCAGGCTCTGAGAGACTGCTTTGGAACTACGGACTGGGATATCCTGCAGGGGTCACATAGTAAGAACATTGAGGAGGTTGTTGACTGCACTACTGACTACATCAACTTCTGTATGGACATTGTAGTTCCAGTAAGAACAGTACACTGCTATGCTAACAACAACCCATGGATTACAAGTGACATCAAGGGCCTTTTGAACCAGAAAAAAAGGGCTTTTAAATGCGGTAATCAGCATGAGCTCAAGCACGTGCAGAAGGAACTCCGAGTCTAGCTCAGAGAGGCGAAGGAGCAATAGAGGAGAAAGCTGGAGCAGAAATTGCATAATAACAACATGAAGGAAGCGTGGGATGGGATGAAGATCATCACTGGCTGCAGCTTGAAGCAGGGTGCCACCATTGAGAGAGATGTGGAGAGAGCAAACCTGATAAACAACTTCTTTAACAGGTTTGAACACCCTAACCCACTCTCACCTCAGAGTACTGCATCCTCTACCCATCCTTCTGCTGATACCAGCATATGAGAGAGTTTCCCCCCACCCACAATTACAGCAGCCCAGGTAAGAAGAGAGATGATGAGACTTCGTGCCAGCAAAGCAGTGGGCCCAGATGGAGTATCACCACGACTGCTGAAGGCCTGTGCGTTGGAGCTGGGAAGTCCTCTACAGCGCATCTTCAACCTGAGCCTGGAACAGGGGAGAGTCCCGAGGCTTTGGAAAACATCTTGCATCACCCCAGTCCCAAAGGTATCATGTCCTGGTAAGCTGAATGACTTCTGGCCATTCACTCTGACGTCACATGTGATGAAAACCATTTAGCGGCTGCTGCTTCACCACCTGAGGCCACAGGTTTACCACATCCTCGACCCTCTGCAGTTCGCATACCAGGAGAAGGTGGGAGCGGAAGATGCCATCATCTATATGCTACACCGATCCCTCTCCCACTTGGACAGAGGCAGTAGTGCTGTAAGAATTATGTTTCTGGACTTCTCTAGCGCCTTCAACACCATTCAACCTCTGCTCCTTAGGGACAAGCTGACAGAGATGGGAGTAGATTCATACCTGGTGGCATGGATCGTGGACTATCTTACAGACAGACCTCAGTATGTGCGTCTCGGGAACTGCAGGTCTGACATTGTGGTCAGCAGCACAGGAGCGCCGCAGGGGACTGTGCTTTCTCCGGTCCTGTTCAGCCTGTATACATCAGACTTCCAATACAACTCAGAGTCCTGCCACGTGAAAAAGTTCGCTGATGACACTGCTATCATGGGCTGCATCAGGAGTGAGCAGGAGAAGGAGTATAGGAACCTAATCAAGGGCTTTGCTAAATGGTGCAACTCGAACCACCTACACCTGAACACCAGCAAAACCAAGGAGCTGGTGGTGGATTTTAGGAGGCCCAGGCCCCTCCCAGACCCTGTGATTATCAGAGGTGACTGAGGGTACAGACCTATAAATACCTGGGAGTGCAGCTGGATGATAAATTGGACTGGACTGCCAATACTGATGCTCAGTGCAGAAGAGGACAGAGCCGACTATACTTCCTTAGAAGGCTGGCATCCTTCAACATCTGCAATAAGATATTGCAGATGTTCTATCAGACAGTTGTGGCGAGCACCCTCTTCTAAACGGTGGTGTGCTGAAGAGGCAGCATAAAGAAGAAGGATGCCTCACGCCTGGACAAACTGGTGAGGAAGGCAGGCTCTATTGTAGGCATGGAGCTGGACAGTTTGACATCTGTGGCGGAGCAACGGACGCTGAGCAGGTTCCTGTCAATCATGGAGAATCCACTGCATCCAGTGAACAGTATCATTTCCAGACAGAGGAGCAGCTTCAGTGACAGACTGCTGTCACTGTCCTGCTCCACTGACAGACTGAGGAGATCATTCCTCCCCCACACTATGCGACTCTTCAATTCCACCCGGGTGGATAAACATTAACACTACACAAGATTATAGACTGTTATACCTGCCTCACACTCTCCACCTTGCATTTTTTAACTTGCACTGCGCTTTTATTGCTCTTTAATTAATATTGTTTTTATCAGTATGCTGCTGCTGGAGTATGGGATTTTCCCCTTGGGGATTAATAAAGTATCTATCTATCTATCTATCTATCTATCTATCTATCCATCCATCCATCCATCCCCCCTCGTTATATTTAATACTACTGTAATAGTTGTGGAAACCTTCCATAATCTCCCGGAACTTGAAATGGGATACCAATGTAGGGTCCATCATAGAAAAGGCACAACAGCGAAATTACTTTCTGCAACAGTTGAGAAAGTTCAGCCTTCCTCAGGAGCTGCTGATTCTGTTCTACACAGCAGTCATTGAGTCTGTTCTCGGCTCATCCATAAAACAGTGTGGTTTGAATCAGTGCCTAAACATGACAAAAACAGGCTACAATGAATAGTCAGGTGTGCCAAAAATATCATTGGTGCCAGTTTGCCCATCTTTCAGGAACTATATTTTTGTAGAGTCATGAAACGGGCAGGAAAAAACATCACCGACCCCTCAAGTGCAGGCCACAATGGTTCAGTACTACTTCCATCAGCCAGATGTTATAGATTAATATACATTAAAACAAGCAGATATAAGAACAATTTTTCTCACTGGCCATCAAGCTCACAAATTATTAATTCAGCTTAATCAAGCTAGGCACCATAATATTTTTCAAATTGGATAAAATGAAATCACTCATTTTAAAATGAAATATTCAAAAGACCTTAAGTCTTCTGTCTAGACTACCACACTGGGAATAGGGGTTCAAGTAGCTGCTAATGATGGAACAAAATCAAAGTGCCATATGTAGACAGGGAGTGGAAGATTTTGCAGAAAATAAGTAATAGTATTATTTACTAGATAATTTTCTAGGAATTGCTGACAACACTGGAATTGCAAAATTAAAAATGGTATTGAAGGAAGAACTGAGTAATCTTTTAAGCAGATGCCCTACATGAGCTTCCTCTGGTTTCCACGATTACATGTGAATTGTGTATTTATATAGATAATTTGCTTTATTTAACGAAGAGCTTATTTGAAATGCTAATCAAACTTTTGGCTTTCTAAAGTAATAATTGTTTCTCATTACTCATTGTTTGAATAAAGCTACCCAAATAGTCTCATTTACAATAGGTAATCCTTCAAGCTTATTGTTGTTTGTACTTGTAAAATGTCTACGTGCTCCTATTATGTTGCTACAGAAACTAAAGCTCAAGTTTTTGTTTCAGTTATGTCTCCTGCTCCACCTATGTTATTGTAAACAGGATCACACACTCAGTTTTGCACGTCTCATTATAATTACTTTGACTTTTATCTGTTGCAAGTTTATAATATGGTACAAGGTTAAATAACACAATAGACATAATAATGAAAAAAGCTAAAGGCAGAAATAAAATAATTGACATTTAAAAAATAAGACCTGGTTGCCTTCTATTCTCATTTTCTGAATCAATATAGAATCATGACAACTTGCAAAACAGGCAAGTAAAGACAGACTGAGTACGATTCACTTAAACATATATTAAAAATTCTTGGCTGTCTAATATAGCATTCTGTGTTCATTCCTATACAGATTACCTTACCTACCTCCACTCTGGATAGTTTTATGATACACAATAATACACTGTTCATTTATTTCATTTAAAGTATCATAAACAAAGCATTCTCATACTCTGACTTCGTGTCGGTGCAAATTAGTGTTCCTTGTATTGACCTTGATTCAAATGCAACTGAAATAAAATTTTACTGCCTGCACTTAATGGAAATACAGGTTTAGAAAGTGTCCTCATTCGGACTCAATGTCCGAATGGGCCATGTTCCGTGCCTGTATTGTTGAGGCGGCTGACCGGAGCTGTGGCTTTCGTGGCGGCAATCCCGAACCCGCTGGTGGACACCGGCAGTGAGGGATGCCGTCAAGCTGAAGAAGGAGTCCTACCGGACCCTTTTGTCCTGTGGGACTCTGGAGGCAGCTAATAGGTACCGACAGGCCAAGCGGAATGGTGCGCTGCTGACCTCGACTCGGGACATTGTGGGTTGGTGGGGGGAGTACTTCGAAGACCTCCTCAATCCCACCAATATGCCTTCCAATGAGGAAGCAGAGCCTGGGGTGTCAGAGGTGGGCTCCCCCATCTCTGGGACTGAGGACACCGAGGGGGTCAAAAAACTCCTTGGTCGCAGGGCCCCAGGGGTGGATGAGATATGCCCAGAGTTCCTCAAGGCTCTGGATGTTGTAGGACTGTTTTGGTTGACAAGTCTCTGCAACATCGCATGGACATTGGGGACAGCTGCTTCTGGATTGGCAGACCGGGGTAGTGGTCCCCCTCTTTAAGAAGGGGGACTGGAGGGTGTGTTCCAACTACAGAGGGATCACACTCCTCAGCCTCCCTGGAAAAGTCTATTCGGGGGTTCTGGAGAGGAGGGTCTGTTGGATAGTCGAACCTCGGATTCAGGAGGAACAGTGTGGTTTTTGTCCTGGTCGCAGAACAGTGGACCAGCTCTACACCCTTAGCAGAATCCTGGAGGGTGCATGGGAGTTTGCCCAACCAGTCTACATGTGTTTTGTTGACTTGGAAAAGGTGTTCGACCATGTCCCTCGGTGAATCCTGTCGGGGTTGCTCCGGGAGTATGGGGTACCGGACCCCCTGATAAGGGCTGTTCGGTCCCTGTACAGCCGGTGTCAGAGCTTGGTCCGCATTGCTGGCAGTAAGTCGAACCTGTTTCCAGTGAGAGTTGGACTCCGCCAGGGCTGCCCTTTGTCACCGATTCTGTTCATAACTTTTATGGACAGAATTTCTAGGCGCAGCCAGGGTGTTGAGGTGGTCCGGTTTGGTGGACTCAGGATTGGGTCTCTGCTTTTTGCAGATGATGTTGTCCTGTTTGCTTCATCAGGCCGTGATCTTCAGCTCTCTCTGAATCGGTTCACAGCTGAGTGTGAAGTGGCTGGGATGGGAATCAGCACCTCCAATTCCGAGACCATGGTCCTCAGCCGGAAAAGGGTGGAGTGCCCTCTCAGGGTTGGAGGTAAGATCCTGCCCCAAGTGGAGGAGTTCAAGTATCTCAGGGTCTTGTTCACGAGTGAGGGAAGAATGGAGCGTGAGATCAACAGGCGGATCGGTGCGGCATCTGCAGTGATGCGGACTCTGCATCGGTCTGTCGTGGTGAAAAAGGAGCTGAGCCGTAAGGCGAAGCTCTTTAATTTACCAGTCGATCTACGTTCCTACCCTCACCTATGGTCATGAGCTATGGGTAGTGACCGAAAGAACGAGATCATGAATACAAGCGGCTGAAATGAGTTTCCTCCGCAGGGTGTCTGGGCTTTCCCTTAAAGATAGGGTGAGAAGTTCAATCATCCGGGAGGGGCTCAGAGTAGAGCCACTGCTCCTCCGCATCGAGAGGAGTCAGATGAGGTGGCTCGGGCATCTGATCATGATGTCCCCTGGATGCCTCCCTGGTGAGGTGTTCTGGGCACATCCAACCGGGAGGAGGCCCCGGGGAAGACCCAGGACACGCTGGAGGGACTATGTCTCCCGGCTGGCCTGGGAATGCCTTGGGATTCTCCCGGAAGAGCTAGAAGTGGCTGGGGAAAGGGAAGTCTGGGCCTCTCTGCTCAAGCTGCTGCCCCCACGACCCGACCTCGGTTAAGCAGAAGAAGATGAATGGATGAATGGATGAAAGTGGACAATTGGATCAACAGAAGGGAACTCAGCTTTCAAATTCTTTTAATTTGGAGTAAAAAGTTTACAAGTCATGTTTTCTGAGTAAAGTGGATGAGATTTCTACAATATACAGTATGTACCAGTTTTCTAACCCCATTTAGTTAGGTACAGGTTTCTGGGGATATAGAGGCTGCTCTATCAGCACTCCGTACAAGACAGTAACCAGTCCTGCATGGCAGGCCAGTCCACTTCAGGGCACCCAGAATTACATACAGATAAAGCCTGAACATCTCTGACACAACCACAGAAACCCATGTAGACTTGGGGAAAATATGCAAACGTCCTAACCTTTGCACCACCATTTCACCCATCTATTACATATACAGAATTTAAAAAAATGTTCTCATGTATATCATATAGTATGACTTATACTTGCATTGTAAAAATTTCCATTTAGGGTGTCTTTTGTTGCTAGGTTTTGTTTATTCTTGATTAACTGACCTCCATATTCAACTACCACAAAACAAAAAATGACCAATGATTCATTTTCTAGCATGCATATTGTTTGTCCCAGAATTGAATAATTAATTAACATCTAACAGTTATAATTGGCTCAAAAATTTTGTATTAACTATACATATTTCTATGTCATGTAATGTCATTTTGGAATGCGATTAATCCAGAACAGGGTCGCAGTCACAGGGACATATTTTAATGTTTATGCAAAATTATGGTTTGCATTCTAATGTCTGCTACTTGCAACCCACAGCACACTGTACATGCCACTGGCTTTATTTAAGTCTGTGAATATACAGTATGTTTTATGAAAGGTATTTTTTCTTTCGTTCATTTTCTTTTTTTCTGCAGTCTGGCCAGTGCCTATAGGTCCATTCCACTCCAACTGGTTGAGCTGGCACCACATCGCCACCATGTTCACAGCAAGATCAAGGATCTGATCTTGAATTACTATGATAAGTTCAGGCTGATTGTCACTTCAGGGCCACAAACATTAGACTGGCACCGGCTTGAAAAAGGAATAATAATGGGTTGTACCTTCTCCATTATTATTTTTGCCTTTGTCCTGAACATGCTTACCAAGTCAGCTGAGGTGGAATGCAGAGGCCTCCTAACCAAGTCAGGTGTATGCCAGCTGCCTATTAGCGCATTTATGGATGGCGTGATGATCACAACAGCATCAGTCCCAGGGATTAGGTGGATCCTACAAGGACTTGGAAAAACTCATCACCTGGGTTAGGATGAGTTTTAAGCCCTCCTAGTCTAATTATCTGGAACTACCATCCCCTCTATATCAGAACAACCATTCCAGAGTCTGAGGAAGTTCTTTGATTCAAGCCAAAAAGACACTGTTGCCATTCAGAGGACCATCAGAGTCACTGAAGCCTGGCTTACCAAGGTTGACAAGTTGAGCCTGCCCGGCAGATTCAAGGCGATGATATATCAACATTCCATCCTCCCTTGAGTCCTGTGGCCTCTGCTGATGTATACAGTTCCACTAACAACAACCGAGTCCCTCAAAAGTAAAATCAGTGGTTTTCTCTGCATATGGCTGGGCCTCCTCTGCAGCCTCAGTAGCACAACCCTTTATGGGAACAGCAACATTTTGCAGCTTCCATTCAATGGCCTCACAGAAGAGTTTATGGTTGTGTGCACAAGAGAAGCCCTACAGTGTAGGGACTCCACTGACCAGAAGGTGCCATCAGCGGGCATTGAGGTGAGGACAGGATGAAAATGGAGGGCAGAGAAAGCAGTGGGAGAAGCAGTATCACGCCTAAGGCAAAAAGCACTGGTGGGCAGCATAGCAGCTGGCAGAGAGGGCGTTGGATACTTCCCAAAGATGCACGTTGGCAAGGACCAGGCCAAGGAAAAGCACCATCTTATCCAGGAAGAGTTTTTGGACGTGCACCAAATTAACATAATTTTGGATCAAAAGTTTTAAAATGCCTTTCAGACAGCCTTGGAGTCACAGTTCCTCCTAATCCATTAACAGCTGTGTTTGGTATACACCAGATGGGCTTAAAGTGGAGAAGATGAAACAAACTGTAATTGGCTTTACTACACTATTAGCACGTAGACTTATCTTGCTCAACTGGAAGAATCGTAATTCTCCTCTTTTAGGTCAGTGGATAAATTATGTTATATATTATCTGAAATTGGAAAAAATCTAATTCTCACTTAGAGGATCTGTGCAAAACTTTTTCAGAACTTGGCAGGATCTAATTAATGACATTTTAGAATAAGCATTTAAATTGAGGAAGCTGATTCTCTTCCTTTTTTTAATTATATTTGTTTATTTATTTTATTTATTATTATTATTATTATTATTATTATTATTATTATTATTAAGTTTTACTCTTCTGGCCTAGCTATCTTTCTCATGGGTTGGGGTTGATTTGTTTTGAACCTAGTTTTGTAAAACTTGACTTGCTTCTATGAAATTTTATTTGACTCTAATAAATTCAATAAAATGTTTTAAAAAAAAAAGAAAAATGAAAAAAAAAGCACTGGTGATTAGCATAGCAGCTGGCAGAGTGGGCATTCGATACTTCCCAAAGATGCAGGTTGGCAAGGCCCAGGGCAAGGAGAAACACCATCTTATCCAGGAAGAGGTCTACACAGGTATGGAGGAAGAGCAGATGTGCAAGACAGTGGGGCTCAGGCACCACGGAGTGTGGATAGGGTGGGAGAGCATAATGCAGGGCTGGATTACCTGGGATAACATCATGCGGGAAGTCTTTCGTCATGTCCTGTTCCTTGTGCAAGCTGTCTATGATGCCCTACTCAGCCCAGCAAGCCTACACGTCTGGAGCAAGAGCGAAACACCTTCCTGTCCAAGTACCAGGAACTAGTGGAGAAGTGCTGTGACAGACGCTGGAAGACGCTGTGTGAGCCCACAGAGTCTGGCAGTAGAGTTTTTGCAGTTCTTGATCAACTGGGCATTAAAGGAGAGGCAAGGAGGATGGCCATTAAAAGAGTGAGTGAAGCCACTGAGAAAGCCAACAGGTGTCTTTGGATTAACAGGGCTGATCTGTGGGTGGCTGCTACTGGGACACAAGTCAGGGCTTGATCAACCCCCAGCTAGGTCACCTGGGTGAGGGTGTCTGATGTTGAGAGACTCAAAACATCCCATGACCCCAGGGTATCTAGAAGATGTATCCCACATACATACATATTCTGTTGCTACTTAAACTAGCTTGTTAACATGGCATTTTTTCAGTTTTAAACACTGTAAGATTTTTTTCTCTTTTTTTTTTGCTTAGGGCCTTTGTTGCCTGATAATTCCTTTTTATCAGGCAACACAGAAAAGAAAACTTTGCTCCATGAAGGCCATGCGAGTGCAGTGCTACATATAAACCAGCCTCATCAATTACGTGACTCAAGTCAGGTTGGTTCTAAGTGTGCCTTTTCCCTTCTTGTTCACAAGCATTTACGTTTCATATTAAGTCAAAGAGCTGCTAATCTTTTTTAATGTTTGCAGTAAGCAGTGCATTGGATCACCTAAGCATATACAAGCTAGAGCTTGTTTCATAGAAGTCAATCCAAATGACATAAAGTACGCAGTAATGTTTGGGAGTGTTGCAGCTTTAGCATTCAAATTTTTTTTCCCACAGGCTACCTTACAAACTTGAAGAAAATTTGGTTTGTTTGATTCCCATTTTCATTTTGTATTAAATAATAGACTGAGCTAACCTTAGTTTTTAAACAAGTATCAAGATGATCAGCTGTGAATCTGGGAAATTATACAGTGTATCAGCAGTATCCTTGTAGGTGGGGTTTCCCATTTTTCTATCCCTGCTTGCCTGCTAGTTATCACGTAGCTCACTTATGTGACTGCATTCACTTCGGAACTCCCACATACAGGCAGGTGGTTACGGGACTTTTTTAATAATGATGAGTAGGCAGCTTTGTCTTTGTGATCATGATACTGTAACCAAGTTAAATCTGGAACTCACAGGTTTAAGAATTACAGTGCTGTGCTTAAATGACACATGTAACATTAATGAACAACAATATAGCTCATTAAACATTACTGCTTTTAAATCTGGTTCATAAGCAATCAACCTTTCTACTTCATTCATTAATTAATAGGTTAATTTGACTCCTGTATGGTTGTGTGTGTAAATGTATCCTGCAGTGGACTGGTGCTGTGACTAGGGCGGTTTCGTGCCTTGTGCCTAGTGCTGCTGCAATAGGCTCTGATCCACCATTACCTTGAATTGGACTTAACCCGTTGAGAATTTTATATTATGGTATTCAATACTGGGTCACACAGGGCTGCAATCTATCCTGGGAGTAAGACCTCCGGATGGGATGACAAACCTTCACAGCACACACTCCTCCACTCAGTCATGTCTGGTCAAAATAGATTCAACAGTCAACATACAATAAGAAACCAGAATAGATATTGGGGAGAATTAACAAACTTCATACAGACACAATCCTATATGTGAATACAGGACTGCGGAGCTCTGGGACAGCAACAGTTACCACATTGCCAACATAAACTGGCCTGGGTTGAAACCCTGACCTGGTTGCTGCCTGTGTGTAGTTTGCATGCTCTACCCATGTCCACTTGAAGTTCCCTCCCACATTCCAAAGCCATTGGTCTTTATTTTAATATTTCACAACACAGGTACTACAAATAAATGATAAAAAAGCACCAATTTAAAAGTGTGTTTTAGCAGCCTGTAACAGTTCTAGCCTCATCTATCTCTGTTATTTTATTTATATAGTACTAGGGGGCTCTGCCCCCTGCTCGCTTTGCTTGCCAACCCCCGGTTTTGGTTAACCCAAAATACATTTTAAAGAGATTATTTTTTTCTTGTTAATTGTTACATATGCATTATGTTCACTTTTACTTTAAAACTTCAGTATAAACAATATTTGGAACTAACTTTTCTTCAAGATTGCATTGAATTTTGATTCCTTCTTTGTTCTTACATCGTGATAATGCAAAGTATAACTGGCCTTGAGTAAATATTGTTACTTTCTCTCTTATAAATAAACCAACTTTTCAAATGTTTGTCCTTGGGATTTGTTAATTGTCATTGCAAAAGCTATTCTCACAGGAAATTGCAAACATTTTAATACGATTGGCATATCAACATCTCCTTTTGTGTCTAATGTTATTTGAGGAATATGTACTACATTACCTTTCTAGTCGCCTGTTAAAATTTTACATGTTAGCGTTGTTCTACCAATTTTCAATACAACTAATCTTGTCCCATTGAATAGCCCATCACTCATACATAAATTACGCAATAACATCACAATACAACCTTCTTTCAACAGTAATTCAACCAGTGGAAGACTGGACGGTGTTAACAATTGTAGTTATTCTGTGGAATATTGTAAATTGATGTTTTCATCTTCCGCACTATCCCCACCAACTGTTTCAGCATTTCGACGCGCAGATCTTTCTTCAACGCTAAGTCTTGGCTAACATTTCTTTTTTTCTGAATTTGCATTCTTTTCTCTCCATCACATTTGCGTTTCTTTTTGTCGCGCCGCTCTTTCTGCTTCGCTTAGTCGTGGGCGTGTCATCTTTAACTTATCATTTTTTTTTAAACTGCTCTTTGTTCTGTGTCGCAGGATGTGAAAGTGTCTTTCAGGAGAGTCTCTCTGTCTCACTTCAAATGTCTCTCTGTCTCCAATGTCTCTCTTCAAATCTGTCTGATGTGGATGTCAATATGACATGACTTGACCGTGTCACGTGTGTCGTAGGACGTGAAAGTGTCTCTCTGAAGTGTCTCTCTGTCTCTCTTCAAAGGATCATGTCTTGTCGCCCAAAAAGTCTCATCCCAAGTTTTTTTTATATAATAGAGAGACATAATCATAACAAGTGTAGCTAAAAAATGCTTTACAAAACATAAAAGAAAAATGACAGCTAAGGTAAATAAATACAAATGGAGGATTCCCTAATGGAAATTGTGATTAAATAATTATTAGGTAATCAGCAGTTACAAAGGAGGATTATAAAATAACATAAAAGGAATCCCTGTTCAGCACCCACTCCCTTCCACTACCCCCACGTCCCAGTCTGCCCCGTATAGGAATATGCAAGAATAACAGGTCAGTCATGCCTTAGCAAGCTCATAAAGGATGCACAACCCACACAACGCTCTTGGAGTTACAAAAATTAAGCAGTAAGTATGTGATGGTGACTACAAGCTGTTCACCATTTTAGCAGCCCCACAATAGAAAGCAAGCTAGCACCGGAAGACCTGTTGATCCTAGCATCTGAGAGATCAAAAGAACCAATAATGAAAAAGAGGTTTTCCAACCTGAGACAATACTGGTGAAAATTCCAAAAACATATGTAGAAAAGTGTCTGGAATGGTTACAACAGAGGCAGTAAGGTTCCTTAGTCATACTCATGTCATAATGTTTATGAGAGTTGAAATATAGACATTGACTTAAATTGAATAAACTAGTTATTGGAGCTTTTCGAGAAAGATATGATATTCTTTACAACAGGGTCCCAGGAGATTGGGGGTGCAGAAGACAGGTGCACTGCCACATTAAATGAATAGATAAAGTTTAGAATGATACTTTGTGCAAGTGCATATAAGGTTGCCACAGATTTCAGAGATGAAAACAAAGAGCTATAAATGTTAAAATGATGTTGAGAAGGAAGAGACTATAGCGGGACACTATAGGTCTAATGAGCAGATCTAAATTGCAAATAGAAGAAAATAGGAGGCGAGTTTACAGCCAATACTGTGCTATTGCACAGGCTAAGGCAATAATTTCAACAGTCTCCAGTGTCTTTATCCTGTGTTAAGATTAGTATGGTGAATGTTAAAATAATGGAAGGGTGTCCTTTGCAAAAGGAGATAGAAAAGTTTACCATTTTCAAATAACACCGTACCAGCAAGATGAATGCAATTTTTGTTGACTAGTGGCAGTTTTTAAATATCTAATACTTTTAATGGCATATGCCTCGTTGTGGTTCCAAGGGCAAAAGTTCATATGTGACAAAGTTATTCACCATTGCTTTGATGCACCACTCTTAACACACCATACGTAATAACGTAATGTATTTCTGAAATATGAGGGTCGTTTGACAAGTTTGGTAAATTTCTATGAGATGGCATTACAATTCATTTGGTGATGTCACAGATAGCAAGTGTCACTCTTCAAACTATGTCAAGCCAAATTTCAGCCAGAAGCGACACATTGTTTACATTCTACAGATGTGTAAAGCGATTTTTTTTCCAAACATCACTGTTTAACTTGCATTTTTACAATACTTATCAAATGACCCTTGTGGAGTCGCTAAGACTTATGATCAGTTTTCTCCTTGTTATTTATGATTGATACAAGTTTAAAGCACATAAGAAAAGTTAATCCACTGTCTATGGTAGTAATTGAGAATCCTGTGATCTACAGTGTCAAATATAGAAGTTAAGTTTAAGAGATAAAGGGCGTTTCATATCAGCATCACACTATAAATTGTTTACTGCATTTAACCAGATAAGAATCTGTACTGTGATTAAACCTAAAAGTGGCACTTTTCAAGAATAGAATTTTTATTCAAGCAATCATTTAACTGCCAGAAAAACACTTTTCCATAATTTTGCCTAAGATGATCAGCTAAAATTTTCTGAAACAGAACAGTCAAGGTTATTTTTTCTTAATCAGAGGTTTGACTATTACTGTTAGCACATCTGAAAAGGTTCCAGAATTTATTGAACAGTTAACCATGCCTAGTAAGATGTCAATTAACCAGTCAAAAAAAACAAAAAACCCTTCAAGACCTGAATCAGGGATGCAGGTAGACAGTAATTATTCTTTGAAGTTAAATTTGTTTTTACTAAAAGGGTTTGATTAACACAAGTAACTCTGTTCTTGAGGTCTTTCTTTTCTTAAATGTTATATCATTTGTATTTCATGTAAAATGCTGCAATAGCTCCACACCTAACCACTGATGCTTTGTTTTAGGTGGAGATCGATTTAACATATGGTCAATAATTAAGAATTTCCTTCACTGGCATGTGTAATTTTGGAGCAATGAGACTGTCTTTTCAGATGAAACTGCTGTATTGTATTTATTTATAGAATTGTTTATAATTTCAGTGTTCTGTAATTAACTTTTTCTATTAACAATATTTATTTCTATAGCACATTTTCATATAAAAGGTCCAGCTCAAAGTGCAGTTACATGCAAAGAAAAACAAACTGAAATTAGACATGAATAATAATGCATAAATAATATACAAAAAATAATGTACCAATAAGGAAGATATATAATTAAGAGAAACAGAGTCCTTAAATATATAATTGTTTGTTTAAGTCTCTAAATGACAGTCCTAAGATAAGTTCAGTTGGCGAGGGTGGACAGAAAACTTAAAAAAAAACCCTCTGTTTTCCAGTAAATCACCTCAATAAGGTCTCTTTGAAACCAAAAAAAGTTCTAGTTATGTGTTTGATTTTGTTTAATGTTTTTGAGTCTGTTTTTCACATACAAATTTTCCCTTCATCTTAGTGCTTTTCCTTTGCTTCACTCTCATTATTCTCTTCGTTGGTCCTGTAGTACTGCTTTCAAATGGGGGACTTGATCACTCATCTCAAAGATCAAGCTGTCAGTGTCACAACATCTGCAACATATGGAATTGCTCTTGAGCACATACTTCATACAGTTAATACAGTACTGCTTTATCTGTTCCATTCAATCTCTCGAATACCTCAGTATACATTGGCCTCTTCAGCAGCAACCACTGGGCATAATAGTGAAGCTTGATCAATATATTTATACGGGGAAGAATTTTAGCATTGTATTTTTTTAATCTATTTTTATAAAATTTATTTTCTACTGTTGTTTTGTTTATTGATAGTCAGCTGTCAATGGCTTCGCTAGCCTACTTTTATTGCAAAATCTGTTGCTGGTATGCAGTGTTGTTTCTATGGGCATGAATCAGTGGGTCGCTTTATTTCATCTTATTTAAGAGCAAGCTTTGCTTTTAAAGACTCTCTGCACTTGATTGTTGTAAAGCAAATAATTATTTCAAAAGAAATAATATATTTATGAGAATCTTTGGTATTTAGGCCTTGGAAAAGTTTATTGGTTGTGAGATAGCTTGATCCCAAAAATGTATATACCGTATATACTCGCATACAAGCCGGGTCTTGAAACCTGAAAAATCAATCATAAAACCAGTCCCCGACTTATACGCCCGTTCAAAAATACGACACTTGCATTTTTTTTAACACATCTTCTTGCTTACTCCAATCTCGCGCCAGTTTCTCAGACAATTTGAATTTTGTTGCAGCAGTGCAGTTACCAATTTCTTTCACCACTTCAACGACTTTTAATTTAAAACAAGCTTCATATTTTCTTCTGATCGAACGCTCCATTGTAGATAAGGGATGCTCTTACGATAAAGGTATATGTGGGTGTGATATACAAAAAACACAAAACAGTGTAAACGTCACTTCGGAATAGTTCAGGTATTACCATATGGTCACGTAGGCACAATACCTAGAAAAAAAAGGCAGTGTGCTCCGTGGTTACTTTCTCAAGTGTGCGTTAGCCTATCATAATCCCTTGGACCAATAGTGTTGGGTTTTCCGCATTCGACTTATACTACCGACATTATAAAATATCAGAAATTATACGGTAAAATCAAGCCCCGACTAATCTGCAGGAGAACTTATAAATGAGTGTTTATGGTATTTGTGCCTGAAGTCTCCATCTACTGACCCCTCTTGTGCAATCATATTAGAAACTCTATACAGTTTGGAAGGGAACACAGGCAAAGAACTTAGAGGTCGTACTGCATTTTTCATATTTGTCTTGTCCCATGGTAGCCAAGAGCTCACTGAATAGAACAAAGAACACTAACCCCCAGTTACTTTTGACACAACCATCTGCCTCTCTTGGTCAACAGGACATAAAGATTGACTCACACAGCAACTTGGTGTCTCTGTATGGAGGACCTTGACAGTCAGCTTGGTTCTGACCTGATCCATTGTTTGTTTTTTGGTAACATTATTAGAATGATGGCAATAAACAAGGTTTTCCCATGGGTTTCCTTAACCCTTTCCATGCCTCTTTACTTTTATTACTTTGCACTATGAATTTGCCAGACACCATTAAATGGGAATAAATGCCTGTTACAAAAATTCTCCTTAGATATGGCTTCATTTTATGGAAGGATCTAAATGGGTACAACAATAGCTACTGTAGCTCCCAAGGTTGAATGGATTATTATGATGACCTAATGATAAAAACTAAAAAAGAAAACAATTGTGTAACACTTTAAAATATGGACATGCCATATAACATAAATTGGTTGTGTTGTTATATAATACATACAAGATCTTTGATCAGACCTTGTGATAAAACAGTAAGTGACTAAGCTATGTCTATACTACTACAATTTCATTTTAAAATAGCATTTTTAAATGCAGACAATCATGGCTCAGATTAGTGCTTTCATATCATTTTATGAAACTGATCCTTAATTGACTGAAAATGCATATAAAGTAGCTACTGTCCTACACCAGGCATGCACACATCGACAGAAACAGGGGGCAGAGGAAGTGTCCTCTATGCTTGACATTTATTCTCTTTTTGTATTTACTTACGGAGAACAGCAGTGGTAAATATGAAAAACAAAAATACAAATTGTTTTTTTAGGACTGCCGATGAGGTGGTATTGTTATTGAGAGTAATGCACAAGTAAAGTGGAGCAAAGCCAGTGAAAAAATGTAATAGGCAGTATCCAATCTAGAAAGGGCAACATAATAAGCAAGAACAAATCAGAGCATAATTAGAGCATGCTGTTTTTAAAACTCTGCATTTTCATCTATCCACACTGCAATACTGAGCTGCCGTTTCCAATATACAGCTCTGGAGAGCATTTTGGGGCCAAAAACCCCGGGGTAGTGTGGAATGGAGTATAATGTCTATTTTTTCTTAACAAAAATGTAGTAGCATGGACGTAGCCTAATAGATGCACTTTAGGTAGTCCCTACCTACAAATCACGATTGAAATTAACAGGCTCGGAAAATGAATGAGTGGCTTAAATAATGTTATTACAAATGTACTGCAAAAACTGAAAATATGGTGTCACAAAAATGAGACATAAACAGATAAAGGTTTGGGGCAGCCACCCGTATAATATGGTATCCTGGTCGTTTTTTATCAAATACACAGCACTGATGTGCATACAACTGAGTCCAGAACAAGACTGAGGGAAAAGGGAAAAAGGGCAGGCTTTTAAAGGGGAAGACAGGAAGTGAGGTCATAAGGATCGGGCCCATGTTCTTCAATTATTGGTTCGAGCCCGGACGTGACATTACAGTGGCCGGAGCTGGTACGGTCTACTTCCATTGGCTCGGTCCCGGAAGTGACGCCAAGAGAGCCAGGTGGAATCTCCCGGGAATGGTCTACAGGAAAGGGAGAAAAAGAGTCAGTGCACTCTGCCACATCCCGGCATGCCTCAGAACTGCCTTCACTCAAGCCCTTTAGCTGTCTCCCATGTGCGTGTGTATGACAATGGTTAGAAGTTGGATGAACTGTTTTAATCCATAACTATTATTTCTCCTGCTGTGTATGTTTAAACACGAGGGCCTAAAGTAGAAAGTAGCAAATGAACATGCTGTTAAGTAGCGATGAGCAAAATGATTTGTGAAAATTAAATTTGCGGCACAATTAATACATTTTTATCTCATCTGTAACCTTATCTCCACGTATAGAAGAATTATGAAATTTATTCTGGTGCAATGTGTAGAAAGAGAAATGTGGTCAGAGACCATATACCCAGAAAGCACTTTTAAAATCCATTGTT
This sequence comes from Polypterus bichir lapradei, assembly GCA_026402145.1. Taxonomy (NCBI): domain Eukaryota; kingdom Metazoa; phylum Chordata; class Cladistia; order Polypteriformes; family Polypteridae; genus Polypterus; species Polypterus bichir. The sequence continues at coordinate 10,365,746 of JANRMT010062791.1, forward strand.
TTGTGTGTTTAGTGGACAAAAATGGTCACTGACATCATCTTACAGAGTTTGATTTGCCTCACTATCACTTCTTCTTCAGTCTCGTCACATTAAGACATTATAAATTTTGTGCAAGAGAAGGCAGTGAATTTTCTTTCTGTTCAAACATACTCAGTTACTTCACTGCCTTTCCTTTACGTTTTAATCTCAGAAAACATTATCTTGGATTCTGCCCATCTTTTTTTCTACTACTACTACTGCTTGTTGCGTTTCTAACCAACATGCAATAATGGATCTATACTTGTGCCTCTCCTTTATTCCCTGTAATGCATTGATACCTTATTTTGTCCTCTCAGAAACTGGGAAAAGTATAGTTCAATTTCATAACTCCTCCCTCATTCCTGGTTTGTCTTTGGTGACTCTGCTTCTGCCTTCCAGTAATGTTTGGTATGTATTTATGTAGGTGGTATGTTCTAATAGAACTAAATTAAGGCTATATACAATATCCACTAGATAGATGTGAGGTTTCACAGTGTAACATTCGTTAGTACTGCTGCCTTACAGCTCCAATTAATCAGGAGTAATCTTGGCCTGGCGGTCTCTCTGTGAAACTGACATATTCTCGAAACTGACATATTCTCTCTGTGTTTGTGTGGGTTATTTCTGCAACACATCAAACAAAATTCAGCTTAAGTTAAAAGCCAACACTGAACTAGCCCAGTGTGAGTGAGTATCGGTGCAAGCATAAGTGTGCCCTGCAATGGACTATGAAAGACCACAAAACTTCATTATGAACAAAAAAATTTGCTCTGTTCCTCAGTTTCTTTCTATGTTGCATGCTTCCCGTGCTTTTACTTCAAATAGTCAAAAAAGCAATGAGCTACAGCACAGGTATATTTTTAATCTTGTGGTCTTTGGCCGGCTTGTCATCCCGGCCAATACCCCCAGGCTGCCAGATGGAGCCCTCCCTGCAGTATGGAGGTGCCCCGAAGACCAGCAGGGAGTCATGGACAATGTAGTTTTTATACACAGCCCTGCTGGATACCACAGGGGCCACAAGAGGGAGCTGCAGGGAGGACTGAAGAGTCATATGTGCCCTATAACCCGGAAGTGCGTCATAGGAGGAGCGACGACAGAAATGGCGTACTTCAGGGGTGAAGAAAAGGACTTGTACCTGACCCGGAAGTGATATAGAATCAAATGGACTGGGATTGGGAACACTTCCGGGCCAGGGAGAATAAAAGGACTGTGGGAGCTCCCAGACGGCGAGCTGAGCTGGGTGGAAGGGTGGCAACGCGTCTGGGAGTGGAGGATTGTTTATTGTTATTGGGACTGGTTTGTTAATGAGTATAGTGGAGGAGAAGGTGCTTTGTGCACTGTGGAAGATTAATAAAGTCAACTTGTGGACTTTTATCTGGTGTCTGGAGTCTTGGACAGGGGTTCAAGGGAGCGATAGCGCCCCCTGTCTGCGACAATCTTTATTTGGTTTTATTCACTGGTCTCCCCCCTCACCTTCAGTCTTCCCTCAGGTTCAAGTGCTGTACACAGACCCTATTTCCAATTTTTGCCAACCAAGTGCTTGACTCCACCTATTTGGATGTTATAATATTTGTTGGTTGGATATGCAAGTAAGAACTTCACGGTACTCTGTACATATGATAATATTATTACTACTAATTATTCTACTAACATTCAAAACCCTAGCATTGCTGGATTTATGTTTCAAAGTCTTTTCAGTCGGTGATCTATAACAAATGATTGGCCTTGAAGATGGTGTTACAGCAGGTAAACAGAAAATGAATATAGCTGGGACAGCTGGTGTTAGTGACCACATGAAATTAATGGTTTGCCACTATCCTGAGTTCCATGTAGTGAATGAATTTAATTAGATGGAGAGAAATGGTGACAGAATTAAAGAAGGAACAATCACTATGTGTAAACAGTAGTCAATAGAGTAACTAAAAAATATGTTTGAGTGCTCTGTGACAGTAGTCTAAGAATCTTTCAATGTAGACCCATTAGCAAGGAAAAAGATGACCAGGTTAGTCTGTGGACCACCTGGCTAAGGTTCATACTAATGATCTGTGGGCCACACTTTGAGATCACTGGTGTAAAACAATACAATTACAGATAGATAATAGAATATAACTTTATTTGTCCTCAGGGAGAAAATCATGGCTTTTTATGGGAAGCTTATTAAATAGAGCTGTCTATCTCTTAATGTGAACAAGAAGAAAGAGGTGATTGTTGACTTCAGGAAGGACCATTCTGTCCACGAACTATTAGACATCAAGTGCTGTGACTTTACAGTCATATATCAGGACCTCTCCTCCGTTTATGAAAGACATCTTTATAAAGTGATGCATCCACAAAGTCAATAGCTTTGTGAAGGACTGCTCCCACCCCTCCCACAATCTCTTTGTCCAACTTCCATCTGGCAGAAGGTAATGTAGCAACTGAACCACTTCTGCCAGGTTCTGCAACAGCATCTACCCCAGACTGTGAACTGTGCCCTCAGAACTGTTCCTAGTAGTTTATATGTAGTACATTTATTACACTTGCTACTAGTGTTGTTTTTTTAACTTTTACTCATGGTTATTATTTATTTATTTATTTCCATCTATTTCTGTCTATTCACACACCTGTTATTTATGTATTTGTTTATAGTACTGTATATTTCAGTACTTGTCTTGCACTTGTCCCGTGTACCTTTTTTGTCCAAACTCTTGGAAAAAGTCATCTATACCCAACTGAAGTCCTTTCTGGACGAACATGCAATTCTGGAAGTGTTCCAGTCTGGGTTTAAAACTCACCACAGCACTGAGTCCTCTCTGTTAAGGGTTTTTAATGATATTCTTTTAACAGCGGACTCTGGTGACTGTGTACTACTTATGCTTTTGGATTTAACGGCTGCCTTTGACACGATAGACCATGAGATCCTCATCTCCAGGCTGGAACAGGGGGTGGGCATTACAGGTTCAGCTCTCTAATGGTTTAGGTCCTATCTCTCAGATAGAAGTTTTTGTGTCAGTATTGATGATTTTCCTTCCACCTCTGTTGCCCTCCCCTGGAGGGTACCACAGGGCTCCATCCTGGGACCTCTTCTGTTCTCCTTATACCTGCAGCCACTCTGCGATATTTTTTGGAAACACTGTATTTCCTTTCATCTTTATGCAGATGATTGTCAGGTTTATTTCCCTCTGAAGTGCCAAGGTCTATGCTCTGTCCAGCCCCTGCTTGATTGCCTTATTGACATAAGGAGTTGGATGGCATTAAATTTTCTAAATTTTAATGAGAACAAAACAGAAGTCATGCTACACCAGTGGAACCCCCTGCATCGACCTTTCCACTGTGGCTCAATTTGAGAAATCCATGATCACAAATTTAGTTGTGAAAATGGATCCCACTTTAAATCTTGATAGCCATGTACACGCAGTGTTAAAATCTTGCTTTTTCCAGTTGAGGCGGCTGTCAAAAATCATGTCTGTCTTGTCTAAGCGCAACCTTGAAACAGTGATACATGCTTTTATGACATCTCGTCTAGATTACTGCAATGCACTTCTTTTTGGAATTAGCCAGGCCTCCATTGCTCGCCTACAGCTGGTACAAAACACTGCTGCTCGATTTTTAACTGGCACAAGAAAGCATGGGCATGTTACTCCGATTTTGGCTTCCCTTCACTGGCTTCCAATTCGGTTTCAAATTCATTTTAAGATCCTTGTATTTGTTTTTAAATCCTTTAATGGTTGTGCCCCTCTTTACTTGTAGGAACTGCTGCACCCTTATGTACCATCTCGCTCTCTCAGGTCAGCAGACCAGATGCTTTTATGTTCCCAAGGCACAATGCAAACTGCGAGGTGATCGAGCTTTTTCAGTTGCAGCCCCAAAACTCTGGAACGATTTGCCGTTGCACGTTAGGCAGGCTCCTTCGCTAGCTGCCTTTAAATCCTTTGTAAAAACACATTTTCACTCTCTGGCTTTTAACCCAGTATGATATGTTGGCTAACTGTATACTTTTTATTAAGAATCTCCTCAGTTCTTATGTGTTTATGTGTTTCAGTTTTATTTACCCTTTGGTTTTGTGTGTCTGATATGTTGGGTTTTTATTGTACAGCACTTTGGTCAACCTTGATGTTGTTTTTAAAGTGCTTTATAAATAATTAAATAAATAATGATGTATATGTTGCACCGCAGTCCTGGGGAATGTTATTTCATGCCAGTGCATGCTGTAATACTGTGTATGGATGGTATGTACACTTCACTTGACTTAACTTAAATTACTGTTTGAGGTATACAGAGTAAAAAGAAAAGGAGACAGAACTTTACTTTGTTGTGGTCCAGTGTTGCTCACATCTGCATATATCTGACCTTAGCCCTTAACAGGGATTGCTGGACTGCTTTGAAAGCACTGGAGAAATCAAAAAATCTAGTCCTCACAGTGCTACCAGCTTTGTCCAGATGAGTATAAGCCTTGTGGAGCAGATAATTGCATCCTCCACTCCGATAGGCAAATGGTAGTGGGTGTGGGTGGTCTACCACAAAAGGATTCATAAAGTCTATGACCAGCCACTTAAAGGTCTTCATGATGTGAGATGTAAGTGCTACAGAATTGTAATCATTAGGTGAAAAGTTATCTGCCTTCTTTGGAACAGGAACAATGCCTGATGTTTGCTAAAACAGGTGCACACATATTTAAAAAACAGAAATTTGACAGGATGGTACATCTTGGCCAGTGAATATCTGCTAAGAAAGGACACTTCAAAATACATATATATTTATTTGGGGTTATCCCCCACACAACAGAAAAACTAAATTACCCCAAAATCTTAAAAATGCTTTTGACTTATAGAGAAAGAAAATTAGCCAATACATGTTTTTTATTTTTTGAAATTTATTGGTAATAAAGCTCTAGCAATTAGCATATTCTTAGGCAGCATGTCTTTTGTTTAATTCAGCAAATGAATGCTGGAAGCAGGACAGTACTATGTAGAAGTTGAGCCTGTAATCACGTAGAAAATGGGGCTGGAGGAGAGTGAAAAAGGGCAGCTGCCCTGCACAACAAAAAGGAGACAAGGTGGTGATCAGCATAGAAAATGAGATGTGAAGAAGACCTAGCTAGGAAGTAGCCTCTTAGTTACACGCGGTACTCCCTATTCTTATTACTCCTCATGATGTGGCATAAAATAAATACAATTTCAAACCAGATTGGATTGTTGTGTGCTTTTTTATCCATGAACTTCAGTGGGGTTTGGGGGCAACTTGGTGGTAAAATACATACAATACTGTGGAGAATTAAGGTTTCCAAATGGAGGTCAGAAAGCGATGTGCCTCTATACTCAGGTCTGCAAAGCAGAAACAGAGAACTGCTGGTACAGCACCAGCCCACTTCAAGCTCTATGTACAACAACAGCTGGGAGTGACAAAATGGCTTTGTAAGTTTAAACTGTTGCGTAACTCACTAAAAGAGTCCCCCTTGGAAAGAAATAAGATTGTGAGCAATTTTTTTTTTACCTCTTCTTATATTGTACAGTGCTTAAAATATTGAGTTCAATCCATGGGACACCTAAATGTTTAGTTCATTTCTACAGTTGACTGGAAACAATAACATCACATACAAAATGGGATCAAGATATGACTAACCTCATGTGCTCCCAACCTGTACACTGTAAGTGTCAGGGTAGGGTAATGGCTATCGTCTTCACATTCTTTGTCATCATGGAGGTGATGCCCCACATAGGCAAGCAATTTCCAATGAATATCACTGACCTCATTTTCCAATTTTCCTTTTTTTTTAAAATGTGATCTCCTTCCTTCCTGGACAGGCTGCTGCCACTCCAGCGTTAAACCCCATCCAGCCTGTGAAGCATTCACTGACTGCTACCTTCCAGTTCTGCCTGTGAAGTGCTTTTGGCACTCTGATATAGTATTTTCCTAATAACCCAGTAGTGGACATTAAGAGATTTATAACACAATACTATGCTTTCATAATTTTCTTTCAGGGACACTCTGCAATTTAGATTTTCTGGGTTTCCGCAGGGTAAATTAAGAGATTACAGAGTCCCCTAAAGACCCCAATTTTTGACAACTTCTAATACATCCACTCTGGTTTCCCACTACAAGGTTGCAGGGAGCCCAAGTCTACTTTCATAGCATAGGGTACTGCATGGAGTATCCCATTTTCTAATGCACTATTTAGTAGTATTTATTCTGTTCTGTAGTTCATATTTGATTATGATGGATTTCTTAACTAAAGTTTAATGTCATTACCCTTGAGCAGCATTATAATATCTTTAAGGGTCTAGAAAAAAGTACAATTGAGCAACAAACAACAGTTATTCTTTTAGCAGTTACGATAAAACCACTTTGTATTTAATATATACTGATTTATCCCATTATCATTTATTTCTTTTTCCTCTAAGATTTCTAAAACCTTTTGTGTGAGCTGCATCAAACTGGCTTGGATAAAAGAAGAAAACCCTTCATTGGCTACCTGGATCTCATCCAGCAGGTAACTCGGCTACACATTGAGGTGAGAAGCATTTCTGCCTGGGCGTTGCTTGTTATACATCTGAATGGGTCAAAGAAACTTCTTTGTGAATGCTTGTAATCGTGTATCATTTACAGTAGTAACGCCTCTTCGTTAATGAACTTTCTGTAAAAGCTTTGTTGTTTTGTCTGAGAGGGGGTGTTTTTTATATATATTAAAAGTTTTTCAATATTGTTGAATAATCTTTGTAAGAATTCAACTGTAGAGGTCATTGACTGTCACACTACTAGGGTTAACTGAGGCTCGGTGTGTATGTGTGGCTGCTCCTGATTAACAAATTGAATGAGAACTGGTGGCTCTGCAGCCTTGAGCTCCATGTCAACACGTTTCAATAGGTCACTCGTTTTTGCTGCTTTGTGCTGCCATTCAAGGGATATAGCATGTAGCAGCTGCATTCATATAGTGGACAATTTTCCCTGTGGGATAGTGGAGTGAGAGTCGTAGGGAGGAGGGAGAGCAATGCATACTGGGGACTAAATGGTCAGGTTTAGAGATTCCTTAATCAATCTGTGGAAAGAGAATGTGGGAACCCCAGCTTATTCTCCATGCATCATTGCCTTCTTGTGAATTACAAATCTTTTTTAATTCATGCAGTTTGTAGATTGTGTTAAAGACATTTCCATATACTTTTTATATTAGCAAACAAAAAATGTGTCTATAAGCTATTTTATTTTCAAAAATGAAAACTTCTTAAATTACATGAATATGTCAGAGAGGAAACACAAACAGGAATCATCACGCATGTCCATTTTAAGGTTATTAAAAAGTTTGTACTGCTGCTCAACTTCTATTTTTCAGTCCCAATCACCCACAGTTCAATGTAGACTCCTTTAATTATTTCCATGTTTTCTTTCACCAAAGAAAATATATAAAAACTAAATGTATCTGTTTGTAAGGTGAATTGCTTGTGAATTTATTCTTTAAGAGACATGAGGCTTTTTATCAAATGGAAATATAGTTCTGAAACTGAGTATAAAATGTTAAGTGATGTAAATGTTTTAACAATGGAATTATCTTTGTATTTGTATAGTTGTGAATAACAGTCCTATTGTTTCCACATAGAAATGATATCTTTGAAAAGCTGATTGAGTAAACCTGAGAAATGAATGGTTTCAGTGTGCTTTTCAGATGGGCCAAGCATTTTTTATGTTACAGATTCAGTATGCCTGAGAAACTTGTTTACACACAAGAACATGTAAACTGCACCTAGACACTGACAAAGGTCATTAGAGGCGTGAACCATCTACATATAGCACAGTAGTGCTAACAATTATATATTCACATGTCTGTCCGATTAGTACTTGCATGTAAAACTCAATTAATAAAACCAAGTTATCTTAAGCGGTCAAAAACATAACATCTGCTTAATCCAGGGAGGGCTTGAGCCAATCCTAGCAGCACTGGGTACAAATCAGGAAAATGTTCATCACAGGCCAAATTTACAATATCCAGTTTATCTAATCACATCTTCTTTGGGAATGTGAGAAGAAAACTTGGGATCCCAAAGGACAATCCACACAAACATGGAGTAGAAGAGCAACAACTGAACATGGTATTTAAGACTAGGATGACAGATCCATGAAACCATTGCAGGCAAAATGTGTTAAAGGAAAATAAAATAATCTAAACTATGTATGTATATAAAGTATTCACTATTAAAATTTGGTGCATATTTCCTTTAGCTCTCCTAGATTACTGGGCATTGCTTATGTGCTTCAGATTTCTAGTTAGTCATCTCATAAAGATATACAGTAGGTCAGTTGTCTGACTGGACCACTCAGGAAATTCTTTTTTATACTTCAGCCTTGACTAAATGATTTGAATGGTTGTCATACTGACAAGTGAGATTGAGTCGCAGTTTTCTAGATGATTGAAAGAGGCTTTCATGTATCATCTTCCTTTGAGGCAACCATTTTTGCATCAGTTCTGAAAAATTTCCCAGCCCCTGGGAAACATCCATTTAGTATAGTAATGTTGTCAAATTAAAAATAAATAGATAAAGTAATAAAACAAACCTTTCAGGTGGCACAATGGCGCAGTGGTAGTGCTGCTGCCTCGCAGTAAGGAAACCTAGGTTCACTTCCCGGGTTCTCCCTGCGTGGAGTTTGCATGTTCTCCCCGTGTCTGCGTGGGTTTCCTCCCACAGTCCAAAGACATGCAGGTTAGGTGCATTGGCGATCCTAAATTGTCCCTAGTGTGTGCTTGGTGTGTGTATGTGTGTGTCCTGCGGTGGGCTGGTGCCCTGCCTGGGTTTTTTTTCCTGCCTTTTTCCAGCCCTGTGTTGGCTGGGATTGGCTCCAGCAGACCCCCATGACCCTGTGTTAGGATATAGCGGGTTGGATAATGACTGACTGACAAACCTTTCTCTTCATTAGCATAAATATACAAAACCAAATCTTTGGAATCTATACAGTATATTCTTTGAAAGGAATTGATATAAATCACCCCAGACAAACTAGCCAACATACAGTAAGGAAAGGTGATCTGCTGATTCACACCAAAATGCTAAATAGATACCCTTGGTTAAATGATTTATTCTTACAGTGTTATTTTTTTTCTTTGTGTTCATTTTTCAATTTATAGACCTGGTTGATTATTGCACCGTACCATAGGCTTTTGATTTTTTATGGACTTGGACCTGATTCCCAGGTCAAATTCTGTCATTAAGGAGTTTGAATACTCTCCCTGAGGGCATCTGGAGCTTTGCCCAGATACTCTGATTTCCAACCAGTATTTTAAAGATGTGAATACTAGGGTTAATCTCCAAATCTTGAATAGATGAGAATCGGGATGTCTCTACAGCAGCTGACAAAAGCAGAAAGTTCAGACGTATGGCAGATCTACTGTACAGTATATGTAGTTTTGTTTCCTTTCAGAAATAGGTTGATTCAAAATATATGTGTGGTAAGACACAGAGAGTTTTTAATGAAAATGTGCCATGACCCAGAAAAAGGTGTGTGGTCCTCAGGCTTTCACTGTAGCATTAGATTTCTGCAAGAGGTGCAAGTTCTTTCTTTCTTTTCGCCCACCTGGAAGGGGTAAAGTGACTGTGTGGAGTAACTTTACATGCTTGTGCCAAGGCCCAAATATTCCTCTTAGAGGCACTTCTAAGTTCCCCAAGGAACTTCATATTCAAAATTAAACATAGCCTGTAGCCTCCCCCTATTCATATGGGAAATCTGTGCAAAATATGGCCGAGATTGGTTCAACAGTGTGCTTTTTCAAACCACATATGTGGCCACATGTAGCTTTATATATTAGATAAACCCATAAACCTGTTACTTTCCACCTACAATATAGATTATACACCGCTTCAAGATACTGAGTTCAAATCCTGGCCCAGTCACTGCCTGCTTATAGTCTGCTTGTTCTTCCTGTGATCACTTCCTCACCTACGAGCGACCAGAACAGTCTGGTTTTACACCTAAGAAGTCTACCATTGACCGCATCCTGGCACTGAGGGTTCTCATGGAGTGCAAACGCGAATATCGTCAGAGTTTCTTTGCAGCCTTTGTCGATTTTCGCAAAGTGTTCGACTCAGTCGATCGAGCTGCCCTGTAAGACATCCTAAAGGTTTGCGGGATCCCCTCGAAGTTGCTGGATATCATGGCCGGCCTGTACACTGGTACTGTGAGTGCTGTGCAGAGTGGAGGCAGGACCTCTGCATTTTGCCCAGTTGATTCTGGGGTTCGTCAGGGGTATGTTCTTGCTCCTACTCTGTTCAATGCTTGTATGGACTGGGTGTTGGACAAGGTCGTGGGGTCCAGCGGCTGTGGGGCATCTGTTGGTGAAGAAAGATTCATGGATCTTGACTTTGCTGACGATGCTGTGATCTTCGCGGAGTCAATGGAGGCTCTGATCGAGGCACTCGAGACTGAGTGAGGAGTCTGAGTGTCTGGGCTTGCGAGTCTCCTGGATAAAAACCAAGATCCAGGCCTTTAATGACATCTTGGACACAGCCATTAGCAGTGTTTCTGTTTGTGGAAAGAGTGTTGACCTTGTTGAGAGGTTTACTTACCTTGGCAGTGACATTCATGTCTCTGGTGACTCTTCCTGTGAAGTCAGTAGATGGATTGAGAGAGCATGGGGGGGTCATGAGGTCGCTGGAAAGGGGTGTGTGGCACTCTCAACATCAATGCAAAAGGACGAAGGTCCAAGTCTTTAGAGTCCTGGTGCTTCCTGTCTTACTATATGATTGTGAGACATGGACGCTATCCAGTGACCTGAGATGAAGACTGGACTCCTTTGGTACTGTGTCTCTCCGGAAAATCCTTGGGTACCATTGATTTGACTTTGAGTCGAATGATTGGTTGCTCATGGAGTCCCGAATGAGGCACATTACCTGCATTGTGAGGGAGTGTCAGTTACGGCACTACGGCCATGTGGCGCGTTTCCCCGAGGGTGATCCGGCTCGTAAGATTATCATTGTTGGGGACCCAAGTGGCTGGACCAGGCCAAGGGGTCGCTTATATAACACCTGGCTGCGGCAAATAGAGGGTCATTTCCAGAGGGTGGGACTGGACAGCGTGTCTGCCTGGGGGGTTGCCAACCGGGATCCTGAGCTGTTTCGACGTGTAGTGGGTACGGTAATGCACTGTACCGGTGCATCCTCCCCAACTTAACTTGACTTGACTTGTTCTTCCTGTATCTGTGGGGAGTTTACTCTGGGCTTTCCAGTTTTCATCTGATCTGCTAAACATATAGCATGTGTTAAATTAATTGGTGTCCCTAGATTAGCCAGAATACTGTGACTAAGAGTGGATGTAGGTATTAGCGGGTCCAGATGATTGATTGGCATTTAGTGATGGTTTATGCCATACAGTTAATATGTCTGCTAAAATCCAAACAAACCTGATGGAATTGCATGGGTGTACTATACTGTTGTCTGAACTGCTACTCTATTCAAGGGTGATTCTGCCTTGCTTTGGCCAACAGTAGCCTAATGAAAGTTTTAGTAGCTTTAAATATGGATGATTATAATAGCATATTCAATAAAAGAAATCCTCAGTCACTACAAATACATTGAACATAAAATGGCCAAACAAAAAGCGTTAAAATATTTTGTGAATAACAAAATTATTTTTGTCAGCTTTTTATCAGTTTCAAATTGTAGAGTATACTTGTTGATGCCATTTTGGATAGCAAGTAAGTGAAGCAAAAGTCAGGCTGTCCCTACCTAAATGTGCTGATACTAAAATCAAATAAAGTGTACACAACACCTTGGAAAAAAAATAGCAGACCAGTAGGAGGGAATTATAACGAAGCATTATGATGATCATATCTTTTCTTTCAGTTTGGGACTTTAGTGTGAAACTCAGTGCTCTCTGCAACACTTTCTTTATAAATGTACATATATTGTCTGATATTTAAAAAACAATCTTTGAAAGCTAGCTATTTATGTTTATAAGCTAGCTGGTTGCAACGTTCCTGGAGTAGCACTACTGTATTTCTTTTGTTTTCTTGTTGATATTTATTTCCGAGGTGCTTGACTGGCACCAATTACAGTACATTGTGTAAGCTCCATATCAAAATTGAGGGTTTACTCTATGGAGACCATCAAAAGTCATATCACTCATATTATATCTATCAATTTTATAAAAACACTACTGATAAAACATATCTTTGTGAAGTGCCATTCATGAAAATGGCTTCTTCATAAAAATCTATTCATAAGATTATTTAGATTTTTTTTTACCTAATGTAATCTCTTAAAACCATCATTCACCCAAAAATTAGAAATGTGCTTTCATCCATTTAATTTGTTCATATGGAAGAAGGGCCTATCCCAGCAGCACTGACTGTAAGGAAGGGACAAAGGAAAGGAGCATCACGCCCATTCATGTCAAAACTACCTGGACCAAAACAAAGATTCATTCATTTTTTATGAAACCCAGTTCAGAGGCTGGGCCATTTCAAAATCTCTCACTGAAAAATGTTATTTATCTAGAAATAAAGATAAGAAGGCATGAATTAAGGAAACATTGCTTTGTAAACACACAGTGAACAAAATATGTACTCAATATTTAAGTTAAGCTAAAACAACCTTATAGTTGCATTATCTTCTCATTATAATGATTCTGTCACTAGAATTTATCTGCAAAGTTCCAGACCTGCTCTCCATCATTGTCCAAAGCAGCCAGAAATTTTACCTTGAAACTTCAACCTGAGAGTTTAACTCTCTGTGAGGTTTGTCTTTCAAAAAATGTTATGTTTAAGAAATTTGAACAACAGTTTGTCATAAATCCTAAACAACCAACTGCTAACAGAACGTCAATTGATACTTAAGTTGGAAACTGCTCTTTATGAAAGCTACTGGGACACCACAAGCCTATTTGGGGCACATTTTTTTACTAGATGATAGTGTAAAGGGCTGTTAAAAAGCATGTATTTAATGTAGTCCAAGAAAGGCTTGTAATTGAATTTTGAAATGATTCGTTGCTACAAACAATTGTAATAAATATATGATATATGATTCTTTGATAAAGTGACAAATTTTTTTAAAAAATGTTCCAACTTTCATATTAGTTACTTAAGTCTCGGAACGCACCTGAATGTCACATTCAGTATATGTGTACGTTTTTAAATTTGTCTGATGCGGGAACATTGGAAGGATGCTACTGAATCTTCTAAAACCTTTAATCATTTGTAGATAATACTGAAATACTTAATCACATTTATATACTGCAGAATGCATAGATAGCCATGACAGCCTTTTGGCCTTGAAAACCCTAGAGGTTTCATTTTTCCTTTACTTCCTACCTGGACATCTGATCATGGCTTATATTTTCAAATCAGGCAGTGATTTTTTTTTTTACCATTTTAACCATTAGAGACATACAAACCAGACATCCTTCCATTTTACTTGTTTTAAGAACTTTTTTTTACTACTTCTCAAAGTACTTTGAGCTATATGTATGTATGTAAATATGTGACACAAACAAAGGTTGTATATTGTTGTCATTTTTGACATGGGGAAGAAAAAACAAAGGAAATTCTACACATAAATGTGAAGAACTTGCAAACTCCATGCAGACAATGCCTGAGCCTGGATTTCAAATGCAGGAGCTGTGAGACAGCAGCACTAAACACTGAGCCATTGAGCCACACCATGAACATAATAGAATAATAAAATATTCTTTTTTCACTGATTTTGGCATAAATGTAAATTATGTATTGGTAAAATCATTGTCATGTTTCTCTTTGAACAGATTTATTATTATTACTATTTTAAAATAGTAAAAAGTGCAAGTAAATATACTAGCTACATTCAAAATAAGAATTTTGTGAAACAGGATTATGATGAGTTGTCTTCTAAATCAGTAAATAACTTCTTAAAGGAATACATCCAAACCATCAAATAGCTTTCTGATAAGCAAACAAAAAAATTAAAGCTTTTTTATTAGAAATATAATGTGGTATCATTGTTATTTACAATAACATTCTCTACATTATATATATATATATATATATATATATATATATATATAAAATCTTTCACTCAGTAGTGTAAGAAGAGAAAATGAGCTAGCTTGCCACAATGACTCAACTTCAAATCTCTACTGTAGTTCAATAACAAAACATTTTTTTATTCTACATTGACTGATGAATATTATATTTTTAACATATGCTTTCACTCAAGTAATTTAATAAATATTTCCGAAGTGCAATTCTTTAAACTGTCTTTCTTTAAACATTTATGAGATTGTATGCCCCGTTGCGTGCAGCACCTCTGTAGATTGTAGTGATAAAACAAAAAATGCTTGGTGGTGCTTTTTAAAATATATATCATTATCTCTTCACTTCCTGAAGCTGTTGTGTCTTTGTGAGTAACAAACAGTACCTAAAACAATTTCAGTAGAAGCATACTGTACATTTACAGTAGGCAGTTTCATGAATGACATTTTAGGCTGGTTACAGAATGTACAGTGTTTAATTTGTAGGATGAAGACTGAGAAAGGTCAAAAATCTAATTTGTCTGAAAGTTGCGGCCACAGATGTTCATTAGTTTCAAGTTGTACCTTCTAACTTTTGAAAATGTTACAGAGACATATAATTCTGAACTAGTACTATGTTTTGTCTTCTAAAAGCCATTTCTGAATACAATTTAAAGGCATCTGAGGCAGTGCTGAATTGAAAAGGGTTGCTTACAGAAAACGGTGGCAATGGAAAGTGACTGAGTTCATCAGAGTCACCAGCAAGGCATATAGTAGAAGCTCTGACAATCTGATTACTCCTTAGGGTTCATTTATACTTCACGCTCAGAATGTGTACGTACATGCATCATGGCTGCCACGCATTCCCAGTCCTCTGAGCACGTCCTCAGAAATTAACGCAACACGTTGCAGTACTAGCAAAAAGTTGGGGGGCACAGTGTGATAAAAGTCAGAATGTGATGTAAGAGCCTCTGTTTACTATCTACATGTGACAGAAAGCCACTTCGAGGATCCTCTGGGATCGATGTGCCTGCTTCGTTGTTTGATGAATGGTTCGATGTGGTGAAGCAAAATTCCAACATATAAATGCATTTGCAGTGCTTTTATATTCAAGAATCGCACATTCTCCATCGTAATGACACGATAAATTTTAAAAGTCTCCCATACCATGCTTTGTGCTGTCTTTTTTTTTCACCTTCACAACAGCAACAGATTGTACAACGCTGTATTTTAGTCACACAGAAAAAAAAATTAAGGACATGGTGAAAAGGTGTATTTTGTGATTAATGTGGAAATTTCAGCTTTAATCTCGAAATGTCCACTTTAACTTTGTAGTTTACATTATCATTAAAGTAGACCGTCATAAATGTCATCTTAAAACTGACCCAGTTGTTAATTGCTACGAGCTTCTGGGGCTTCCTCCTGACCTGACAGCAGCGGCAAACAGCAATAGATCACCACACAGAACACATTAAATGTATGATATTCCAACTCGCTGCACATTTAGGATCCTTAGATTTATACTTGATATCACTTTTATGATGAAATGCATTAAAGTATGTATGTTATATTTTACAGATAAATCATTAATTTCATTTAAATAATGAATACTGTTAATAATAACACACATGGGGGTGACACAGTGGCAGAGCGTAGCACTGCTGTCTCGCAGGGAGTCACATCACCAGTGTTCCCTGCCTGGAGTTTGCATGTTTTCCTGGTGGGTTTCCACAGTGTGCTTCGGTTTCCTTACAAAGATATGCAGATTTGGGGAGTTGGTGATGCTAAAATGACGCTAGTGTATGTGAGTGCTTGTATTCACCTTGCGATGAGCCAATGCCCTGTCCAGAGATTGTTTCTGCCTCGTACCCAATGCTATCTGGAATGGCCACATCCCTGGATTGGTGCATGTAATCATTAAACATCTTTTTCAGAGATATTGCGGGAAGGTGTCCTCGGAATTTAATGGATGTTTCAGGCAATTCTGTTGAATCCGTTCTCACCGTGATAATATCTTGCACTGCTACCTGGTGGAACCTTCCAGATTTATGCAAAGTACGCGTGCAAGTATAAACAGTACACTGCTTGTGTAGCAGTAGTGTCCACTGGAGTATGAGTTGCTAGTTGTGAAGTATAAACTTCAATATTGTGATTGCAAGGCAAATAGAGGTCACTAGAGGAAATAGGTTTTTCAATGGATATTCCTTAGAAAGGAAGTTTTCAGTGGAGAGTGATCTAGAGCAGTTATTTAAGAGTTATTTAACAGCAAACTCAGCATATTCTATAGATGCCTGACCCTTTACCTAAGAATCTGAAATCTGGGGTACTGGAAGGAGACCACAGCAGCTCCTCCAAGCCACAAGGTGGCAACAGAGGTATCCCACCCAAAGACTCTGCTGTCCAAGAGAAAAGGTGTTGGCAGCCTTAAAGCTACCTTGGACTCTTGACAGACTTAAGGTACTGTAATATGTCTAACGTGAAAGTCTTGTGATGCTGACAAGCAGGGTTCTGAATATTTCAGTTAGTTAGAAAGAACAGCTTTTGTTTCCCATGGGAAGATAACCTTGTGCTTGTGATAATGATTTAGTAACATTCCTGTTTTTTGTGAGACTGAAAAGTGTCTGATAACAAGATGAAAATAAGTGAAGCAGGTGTTCGTTTTGGGTGAGAAACAGATGGAGAGTTGGTGCCTTTGATTGCACTTTTTCAAAAATAAAAGTTCTCTCAGTTTATTTGCAGGTTTGGACACTTTCATGGAGCTTTTAGTTTAGTTGCTGCTTTTCCGAAACCAATGTAAACAGTTTGGCACTGTTGCAAAAATGGACACCTGGAAGGAACCTCTCTACCTGCTAACATGAATAAATTGACACTTTCAGGAAGCTTTATCTTGTAGCTACTGGACACATGGAAAGAGTGAACTTTCTGGCAAGACATCTTTCATTTTTGTTTTCAATTAAGGATATAAAACTTGCACCTAAAGAAAGGATGCCATCTGGGAATTGTCTCCTGAGACTGAAGACTGCATAAAGACTGCTATTGGTTTCAATTCAAATAAATATACTTTTAAGATAAAGCTTAAAGCCAGTATCACTTTGTATTATTTATCTATTTGCTAGCAGAGGAGCTGGATTGTCTATTCATTGTGTAGCTTCAGTACCTTAAGGGCTAAAGGGAACACCTTTGAAAAAGCCTCTATTGTAAAACTGAAATAAAGACAGTCCCAGTCAGCACACAGTCTGCTATTAGAAGTCTCTAGGGTTGAATAGATACAGTGAGACAGGTAAGATGGCACAGGTAAAAGATGTATAACTGTTTTTGACATTTCATCATATCTCCTACTAAGCAAAGAACCTAAGAGGTTAGTTGGTACCTTCGTGCTAGTTGCATGTCATAGGTGACCTTATAACATGACAGAACACCACAAAATTAAATCCATCCATCCATCCATTATCCAACCCGCTATATCCCAACCACAGGGTCACGGGGGTCTGCTGGAGCCAATCCCAGCCAACACAGGATGCAAGGCAGGAAACAAACCCCGGGCAGGGCGCCAGCCCACCGCAGACAAAATTAAATGATAAGGCAAAAGCTTACACATCAAGATCTACATGGACAAATTTTGTACAGTTTTTTGTCCATTGTGTTGTTAGTTAGGGTTCTCCCTGTAATCATTCCTTCTTTGTGTGTTGTTTAAAATAAATGCACTCACAATACTTATATAGGTATACTGCCTACCATATTCTAATTGTGATTATGTCTTTCTGTAGTATCAATAATTATTTGAGCACAAAGATAGTATAGAAAGTATCCAGACCCTTCACTACAACACACTGTGTTGTAGCTTTATTTTTACATGGACAAATTCGGCAATCAATTGACACTCACTCATCCAAAGAAAAATGAAAACATGTCTTCAGAAAAATTTGCAAATTTGTTATAACTCAAAAAATGAAATCTCTCATATTGTGGAAATCTGGTGTCACATGTACACAGGTATCTTTTCAAGCTCATGCAGTGGAAGTGGGACCAGCATTTGAAGTGACTAAAAACATCACATAACAAAAGACGTTCAAAGAATATTTGGATAAAAAGAAAAATGCCATGAAGTTTTAAAAAAGTACAAAACAATCGGAGGACATTTGAAAAAAAGTTACATATATTGTGGGGTACAGCCCGGACACAGACAGGAAGACATGATGTTTCACCACACACATGTTTATTGAACACTATATATATACAAGAAAGTGAGCACAACCCAGTGCCGTAGCACCAATCACCCCTTTAGTCCAGGCCTCACAGTCTAATGCCTTTCTCTCTGGTCCGCCTCCACTCCTCTCCTCCAAGACTTCGTCCTTCTTCCACCCGACTCCAGCCATCGAATGGAGGGAGGCGGCCCCTTTTATGCAAGCCCGGATGGGCTCCAGGTGCTTCCCGACACTCCTCTGCAGACACTCCCCTGTGTGGCGGAAGTGCCGGCTGTGCACCTGGAAGCACTCTGGGTGTCCCCAGTCTTCTTCCCCCCAGCACTTCTGGGTGTGGCAGAAGTGCTGAGGTCCAGGGCTCCGAAGGCAGCGGGGCGCCCCCTGGTGGCGACCACAGGCCCCTACAGGGTTGCACTTCCAAGCTCCCTACCCATGGTCTCCAAAGCAACCAGGGCGGTTCCCTCCACATGGTCTGGGGAAGGTGCAAGCCCTCCTCCGGTCCTCCTGGGCGTCCCGGCCAGGTCCCCTCCCCAGCCATCTCTGACAATATATATATATATATATGAAATGGAAAAGGAAACAAGCGGAATGGTTATTAGTTATTGTAAAGCAATGGAGCACAAGAGTTCAATTCAGTGCATTAGAAGAAAAAACAGCATGGAAGAGAAGCCATGCCTGTGACAAAAAGGAATATACACAATGCTGAGCTGTTTGTGTTAGAGTAAGGCAAAGATTTTTAACAGGCATACTTTGCACATGCATAAATAAATAGTGTTAAATTTAAACTTGAAATTGGCACAGGTGCAGCAGTTTACTTCAGATCTGAGAAGTTGTATAATTATTTATTTAAAAATGTGGAATAAAGCCCAGATATGTTTTGAAAAGATACAATAAAGAGTGCAAATTCAGGAGAAAAAAAAAACAACCGCGAACAATAAAGCAAATGCACCTTAGAGTTAATAATTGTAAACAGTGATGGCCCAGCCTTATTGGATAGACATTAATCAGTTGCTAAAAATTATATTTGTCGGAAGTATGCAAAATTATGTATAAATCTGATGAAACATTGGGTAGCAGGTACACATTTAAATGTAGCTTTGATGTGGTTACTGGAATGAAAGAAGAACTTCAAGTAAATTAAAGGAAAGTGTGAAAAGTCTATAAGTTATCTGGGATGTATTTGGCTAACACCGTATTTTTTCTTTATTTAGTAATGAATGATATTAATTGCAGTTAAAAGCAAATTATAAAGATACACTGGGGTTTGTCATGACATCATCATTAAAAATTACTCTTTTCTGTTAAATCTCATGTGTATATACAATTAAAATGAGAGATCATCTCTCCCAGCATCTTCCAAAGTGAGAATAAATATCATAGAACCCAATATTTTAAGCATCAGATTGTGTTCTGCCAATGATGTAAACCCTCTCCAATTAAGATACCTGTGAAACTTCATGAGTCCATTAAGTCCTAGTGTTTTGTTTTCTATACATGAGCAATTTATGTCAGTATTGGCTAACATTCTGTAAGGCAAGGGTATGGATCTTCCATTTTATGTGAAACTACACCTTCCGCTCTCATTGATGAGAAATCTTAGCTATAGAAGAGTGATAAAAATGGCTTATAATAACCATAGGACCTTTCTTGACTGCAGCTGTCATTTAGCATTCCCAAATGTATTTTGAAATTTTATTGACGGTTTTCAGTTTACATGTTTGGGTAATGAAGTATTCACTAACAGAAAAATCAGGCAAAGGTTCCAAATAAACTTTTTCAAGTTGTTCCACATGATCAATGGAATATTTATATACCAGTGTCATCTATTACATACCATAAGTAAGACTTGTCACTCTGATAAAAAGAATCTTCATAACTCGTTATACACTTTTGTGCAATGTTGATAAGATGAACACATGAACATACCACTAGTGATTTCTCAAGTGCCCACTTCATTGCATTCATGTGAAGTTCTGGCCAGTGTTTTTAGAGAAATGCAAGGTCCTTGTTGATTTGTCACTGCCTAAGACTGTAGCAGTATTGAGAATCTTGCTTGCATTGGATTGCATACTAACTGATAACTGAATTCCATTTATGTAGGGAGAGCTCGAGCCATTCTTAGACATGAATGGAGTTAAATATATCAAGTCACCTCTAAGTCACCCTTCAAGAGGCTTTTTCAAAGTTTAAACACATCTTTTAAAAAGAACAGAGCATATGTGGCACACCTTTATAGTTTAGCAAGGCAAATTTATTTAGCTATTGCATCACCCACATACTAGTATACACAAGAAACCAGCTGGGAGCATTTCTGAACAAATCCATTTATAGTAAAGTGTCCCAAACGTTACAGTAGACCAAGATGTCTTGGTAAGTAATTACCAAGAGAAACTTTTTTAGGAAGAGTTATTGGGGCTACTTACAGTATCTATATTTAACTAGAAACCATTTAAAAAGACATACTGACATAAAGTAGATGTTAGATACCATATCAAAGAATTTGAGTGGTGATCTTTCATGTGAATATGCTTTTACCAATGTGGGTGAAATCTTGGACCATGATGATTCAGATAGAGTTATTGAAAGAGACAATAAAAATACCACAACTTGGAACAACTTAAACAGGAAAGTTGAGTTGCTAACGTCATCCCTAAATTATTTTATTTCCAACTTTTAATTGGTCAAAGTAAGAAAAATGTAATAAACATTGTAAAATACATAAAGTGTCTGGCCAAGAAAAGAATGGATTACAGGATAAATTAGCAGAACAATACGAAACACTCCTTTCTGGCAAACAGAAAGCTTGTTTCTCAGTCCAAAGTTCACACAGGAACCAGAAACATGGACCACCAGAGGTGCCTCTGTTAATAAAGAAAAGAATAGAATGTTTCATGTATGAACCATTGACCATTCCTTGACTAAGTGGATTGCCTTTGTTCAAATCTGGATAACTATGCTGTATAAGAGGTTCACCTTTTATGATCTAATTTTGTATTTTTTTTCAGGCTTTATTTTAACTTTTCTGTCATTTTGTTATTCACACAGTTCATTTGTGCTATTTGCTTTTTGGGATTCTATTGCTGGTTCTCAATAACATTTCTTCTTCTGATCATACAATCTTTTTTTTTTGGTTGCTGCTGCATAGACAATAACAGATCCAGGCAGCTGAAAGCTCTAAATGTAAAACTTTATAGAAAGAAGAGGAGAAAAGATTGTTCAGGGGGATTCTAATGTGATTGATTGATTCCAAGGTTGCCAACAGTAAGCTTCCTACTGGAAAGAGGAGGGCAGCAACACTTAAGGAGACAGAGGGATATGGCAGGAACGACTATAGTGAAGCTACAGTGGGACAGTCCTAGAATATGTGGAAGAAGCATCTAAGAGCAAAGGGGGCATATGGGATCATGGGCTAGGCCTATTAGATGACATGTTTCTGGACTAGGATACCAAAAAAAGAAAAAAAAAAGTTGTCCTACAAGGAAACTGTTTGTAGCCACTGGGCGGTGCTACGGCATTAAATTGGAAATTGAACTACTCTATCCCTAGTTTATTTAAGGAAGGGGACCTCTTAAAAGTCAAACTTTCCTCAGACAGATTTTAAATCAATTAATTGATAAATTACTGGGCACAGTAGAACATAGTAATATAAAGACAATAACAAAAGAAAGCAAACAGTTTAACCCCTAATGAGACATTTGGGCAATAACTATAACAAGATTGACCATTGGGCAAGGGTTCTGCTCATCCAGGCTGGTTAGATTACTTCAGTCCAGACACCACATTCAAAATCAGCCTGCGAGGAGGGTGGGTGTCAAACCCCAATTTACAACTTATAGTTTTACCCCAGTTAATCCAACATTCCTCACAGATCTTTCAAAGTAATCATTTAAACAATCAATTTAAAACTCAGAACCATAAAACAAAAACAGTAATCATGTTAACAGATAAACCATCGATAAACAGTAAAACACAGCAAACAATAGATACAGCAATCAGTGTTCTCCCTTAAATGAAACAAGAAGCATGAGAGCAACACATGCAATACCTCAAGCCATTTTTAAATAAAATCCAAATGTAAAATGGGTTGCCCAACATTTACAGTTCACCTTAAAGAAAGTTTCTAGCAAATGAATTAAAACGAATATAACTAAGAAAATGAACCACCACATACTAACTAGTAATAATGCAGAATCATTCAGCTCAACTGCAAGGCCCAACTGTTTCTCCACAGCTCTACCACCTAGCCTTAAATACCTGCCATGACTCAACTTTAGATGCTTCTGGGTCCTAATGTCCCTCATCTTCACCTTGTAAGTGGATTTTAGAATATAAATGAGGAAGATGTTTTTGGAGGACCAGATAGTTGTCATCAGGGGCTTAAGAGCTGGAGAGGAGTGAGTATAGGTGACAGCTCTTTTTGGCCCTTTTAGTAGTAGGAAAAGATGGGGAAATGTTCAAATTAGGAATGAAGAAGGGGAAGTGTACAGAATTTAACATTTTTTAAACAAGAGTCTAAGCTTATTACATGTAGCATCCTCCAGTGAAATGTATGCAGGGAAAGCAGTGTAAAAGGGTGAGACAAAGCAGGAGTAGCATACAGTATATGACATGGGGCAAATGGTGAAAGAATTTGATAAAACCAGCTTGATCAGGATGTATTAATTTTTGAATCACGAAATGCAGCTAGGATGCAAGGCAAGGCCTATTGGAAGTAGCTTGGCATCAGAGTTCTTCATGGACAATAATCTGTAGTTTGAACAATCAATGAGGCCTTTGCCCTGTTTCAGAGGAAGAGTGATTTCAAGCCATATTTATTAAATGGTTGAAAATGAAGGTAATAATTGCTTCCAAAAAAATTTGAAGGGCTCTGGGGTAAACGGTCTGGACCATCATGTCCATATCTTCTTTAAGTTCTTCTAGTTTCAGGAATGCATCCGTGACAGAGGCCTCCTCCTCCTCAGCAAGCCTTGAGAGGGGCAAACCCTTGATAATAGCCTGAAGTTAGTTGAAACATTTATTAATTTCATTGGGACAGTTGGTAAGGAACACCAGTTTTGCTTTAAAGACCATAATAGTGATGAAGGAATCACATTTACTGAACTGCAGAAGCAGTAGTTTTCCTGATTGAGCAATGGAAATGTAGTAACATACTATTGTACCAAAAACTTGCCATGGTGCAACAAAATAGAGTTTAATTCAGTTCATGTACTGGTAATGCACATTAAATAGTCAATACAAAATTGTGGAAAGAAAAAGGAATATGCCTAGTTATATTGTAAAACAAGAGACACAAACATGATAAAGATTTGAGGCTCCTTGGAAGCGAACCCTGTACAATTGGTGGAATAAAAAGAAAGGCAAAATAAAAAGGCAGTATTTTGGTCTTATTCAGACCGCAGTCAAAATCATGACAGACAAAAGATGGCAGTGACACCCCTTAAGAAGTGCCCAGACCAGAAATGGTGGATGAAAGGACATCACTGGGTCTGCTGGACATCTGATCTGCAGGAGGGAAAGGAAGAGAAGTGTTAGGCAACAGTGCCAGCCCTTGACTCGGGGTGGAATTACAATCAGACAGACCTTTAAATTGTCTCCCAAGTGCTTATGTGTGACAATGTATATATATTTTGAAAAATGAAGAATAATAGAAGTCATTACAGAAGTATGTACAGAGAAAATATATCTGATTGGTTGTGACACTGACTAAAGTGCAATTGGCCAGACCATCCTTCAGAAACATTGTAAATATGCTTGGTGTTCAGGTAATGGCATCCTATGGCAGAGTAAAGTAGCATATATCTTGTTTTATGGAATGTAATTCAGCTTGTTGTTAATATTTAACAGTGCCCATCTCTGTTGTGTCTGTTTATAAAAAAAAAAATACATCTCCATCCCCAGAGATATGGCACCATTAAACTATTTATACTTCATAGTTTTAATATCACCTAATTTTGAAAAGGTTCCTCTAACCTTAACCCTTTGCCAATTTTGTACCCTCCTTTATATGAATGACCACTTTTTTTAGTTTGATTACTGACATTTCATCAGGTGCCTTATCAAAGTATCATGTGCACCTCTCTTATTGTATGCTTTTGTTGCTTCCTCATAGAATTCCAATATATTAGTGAAACATAATCTCCCTCGTCTCAATCTGTTCTATTAGCAAGAACACTTTTTCTTGACATGTGATGCTTGATCTTTTCCTTAATAATTGCTTCTATTAATTTACTTGTGATGCTTTTTAAGCTTACATTTGCCACATTATGAGTAGATCATATTACCTCAAGCAAACAGAGGGTGAAGGAACAATGCAAATAGACAAGAAAATCTGAGGAAATAATGATCCACTTCTACAGAGCTATAGTGTAAGACTATTTGAAACTATTGGTGTAAGTCCAGCACAGTGAATACTTGGGCAAAACAATAGTGTTAATCTAAAGGAATGCATTTTCAAAGTAATTAGACTTCAATTAAGTCAGGCAAAAAGATATAGTTTTACAAAAGTGCTTTTTGAAATTTCAACCATTCAACCATATGGTGCTCTCAAGACCTGCTTGATCCACACTGAAAAAGATTCTTAAATAAATGGGCATCATTTCTATCCTCTTCCTCAGACTGACTTCTGAGGAAAAAGAGAAGGAAAAAAAGAGAAACCAATGCAATGCAACATCCTATTGATGCAGAGGTGATCCATCACTAGGAGCTCAAAAACAAGAATGATGCAGCTGCATGAAAATGGAGAGATTGTGTAATTAACACCTAGTGTAGTAGACAGTATGAGGGACAGTAATCCTCAGCTGTTCAGAGAGTGATGTCTAGTCTCCTTGGGAACATTAGCTGGTGTACTTTGAATACGTATTAATGTGTTTCATTTATCTTGTGGAGAAAAAAGGCCTTTAGCAATAGTTAAAGTTTAACTCAAAAGAAATGAGAATGGGTTGAGAGTAATTGAGCTACTTATTTAATGCACTGTATCCATTCAGATGTTGTGTCTTTGTAAAACAGAACAGCTAAATACAGTGGCTCAGTTCATTTGAGTCAAGTCAAGAGTAAGGCTGAATTATGCCTTGCGTAGTTTCTCTTCATTGATGTTCATGTTTGATTCAATTAATAGGTGTTAGATTTTAAAGTGCATATTTTATATTGCTTGTAACCATAACAAACTGTCCACTATGGCTTGTCACTTCAAAACGATACTCTGCATTTACAGTATTTAATGCAATGTTGCATAAATTTACATGTCAACTGTGATAATTTAAGGCAATTGCAGGAAGAGGTCTATCCTTTGATGTCAATCATGAGTTAACAGAATCTTGTTTTTAATTCAGAATAGCTGCATTCTTAAGTCATATCATGCCCAAATACTGGTCTTTAAAGGAGCAGAGAAAAGGGCAAATGAGAATGAAGATCTTGAAAATGTACTCCTTGGTTCCAGAGATTAAACGCTTTTACCCATATTACTAGATAGCACTTCTCGTTAGGCATTCTCAGATTACCACACCAAAAGGTAATAATCCTTTCTGATCTTGAATAACTTATTCTAAAATACTTAGTTGGAAGAATCTGTTATTTCTACCTGTGACACTTAGACAATTCAGACCCACCAGTACGACAAGAAGCTTAATGGAGTGGGTGTTGTTAAATAGTTCAAAACTCTCTTAAGATATAGTAGTGTTGCCTTTTATAAAACACATAATTATTAAAAACCATAAAAAATCTGTTTATTCAGCATGTTGCTTTTCCCCCACAAAATATTTAATAGCTGGCTTTCTTGTAGAAATGTTGGCAGCATCACAAAGTTAGAGCAGTTTTGAAACAGTACACTACACTACTACACTCAGAAACACAACACATTGTTTCTGTCATTATGAAAATCTATTCTGAATGAACACAAAAAATAAGATAAAAGTGATGGCTTAACTGGAAAAGTTCCTGATGGTTATTTGGTCACAAGCATGTGTGAAAGTACCTACAGTAAACGCAATTGAGCAGTGGTGCTAAAGCTGTGTTATTGTTTGTCTTTTTTTAAGAGCTAACATCTTTTGAATATGGTTTGATCAACACCTTGCATCTGACAATAGTCTTTTACACTGAAGTGGATTCAGCAGCTCTGATAAAGATATTACACCACTCATGAAAAAGAAAAATCTGAAATGTGTTTCTGTTAAATAGAATTTTTTGAACAAGTTTAGGAAATCCTGCTTTTGTGCTCTGAAGCCAAAAGACCACCATGATCGGTTGTTTATTCAAACATATTCAATCATTTGGTTTATTTTTATCTATTCTTTTATTTTTAATCATTTTATAACATTGCTGATCTCAAATGACAGGTGCTAACTTACTATACCTACGATTTAAATGGTCCTTTTTCTTCCTAACTGTGTGATTCTGTGCACAATTGAGCCCAGCTATAGACTTTTGTTCCTTCCACAATTAGGACCTTCTTAGTGCCTGATGCTGTAAGGATAGCTGATCCTGATTTAATTTAATTAACTTGAAAATATTATGTTGTTATTTTATGCTAAGGGTTCTGTTTTTAGAGCACGTGTCCAACCAATACTCATAGCATTATGTTTTTTTAAACACAGCTGAGCTAACGTCTTCTGGTAATGAGCAGATAGGATGTTTCTGTACCAACTGTTACTCATACTGAGTGGCTAAGGAAATCAGTTTGAAATCACATTTAGTGAAGTGTTCGCTTATTGTTTGACTGCCTCTTTTAACATTTTCTAAATGCTCCTATAATCATGAAATATTTCAAGATAGACATTCACTCTGAGAGGTAATATACATTCACTGGCCACTTTATTAGGTACACCTGTACACCTGCTTGTTAATGCTAATATCTAATCAGCCAATCACATAGCAGCAACTTGACATGTAGTATTAAGATGACCTGCTGAAGGTCAAACTGAGCATCAGAATGATGATTAAAGGTGACCTAAGTAACTCTGAACGTGGCATGGTTGTTGGTGCCAGACGGACTGGTCTGAGTATTACAGGAACTGCTAATCTAGTGGGATTTTCACACACAACCATCTCTAGGGTTTACAGAAAATGGTCAGAAAAAGGAAGATATCCAGAGAATATCCAATTCTCTGAGCAAAAATGTCTTGTTGATGCCAGAGGTCAGAGAGGAATGGCCAGACTAGTTTAATCTGATAGAAAGGCAACAGTAACTCAAATAACCACTCGGGGTCCAACCCAGTACTAGCAAGGTGTACCTAATAAAGTGACTGTTTACTGTATATAATTTGAGATGAGTAAAAAAAAAAAAAAATGTCACTAGAGGTGCAGCAATTTATGTGCATTCATGGGAAAAAGAATATGTTGCTGTTTATTAACTAAGAACACTTTGATACATTTGTAAGTAAACCAATTGAGTAGTTAAGTTTAACACTTCACTGGTTAAGTGTTTGATTAATTAATACCCTCTGAAAGTCTTATTTGTTTCTTCAGTGATGCTTGTTGAGGAATGGGGTCTAACTAGCGTTAGGAACCAGAATTGTGAATTTAATTAAATCGCTTTAAAGGCCAAATAAGATTATTCAAAAGTATCCGATCATGCATTCTCCATTTTAGCTAAGGCATAAAATGCATTACAATCCACAAAAAATAACCACAATACAACTATTCTTGTACCCTGGAAGGTTTTTACACGTTTTTGTAATATTATGTGCATTTGTTACGTCAAGTGCATTAGGCTCTTTTAATTATTTACAAATGACTAAAGGAATGCAACTTCGGATGTGTGAAATCTCCTTTTCGTCATAGAAATTTCACAAATCTAAAATTATATTTGGCAGAAAACTTTTTGTTATGGGGTAAGTGGGGCCATCATTAATAATAATCATGTTTATTAGTGTATTTTTTGCTTTAGCTATTGTAATATGTTTAATCTTTATGCATGTTGATATGTTAGTGTGAACAAGCAATTCAAATGTTACTGTGTCACCTAAATTAAAAAAGTCAAACGAAGGGTCTACAATGTCCTTTTTTTTCTTATTAGACTTCAATTTGTCATCTCTAAAAGCAATTTGCTAAGTATAGGAAGGCTTCAAGTTTTATGGATGGCTCAGTAGTTAGCTTTGGATCATGTCTTCATGGAATTTGCATGTTCTCCATGTGCATATGAATGTGTGGTGTTAGGCTGGAGTATATGAATCCTCTAATTTTTTCTTCCAAATTGCACAAATATACATCTTAGGTAAAGTATGAATGTGTATGAGAGTATGTTTGATGGTCTGATACCCCATCAAGGGTTAATTCTTGCCTTATACCAGATGCTTCTAATATAGAATCCTCCCTCCCATTGCACTTAACTGGATTTGATAGAGGATGGCAAGATTAATTTTTTGAGTTCTAACTGCTTTGTTAATTTTTTTTTGATAGTTACATTGTAAAGGAATACAGAAAACATTGGGAATAACATGGCTTAGTTATGACAGAAAAATAATTCCTATGATTTTTTTGTATTTTGTCTAATAAATTCAAGATAAATTCAAAATAAAGTCTGCTGTGGCAGCCCCTAACGGGAGCAGCCAAAAGAAGAAGGAGAAGTCTAATAAATTCAAGATAAGCAGAATGGGAACTGATACTGAGTGCAGTACAGTATGTGTCTGTTTTACCTTTTTCCTTACAAGAGAAAGAAGAAAGAGGATATAGTTTATGTTCTAAATTCTTCTGAGACTCATCGAATGTCTGTGTGCACTTGGCATCTCCTGCTCTTTGCTGCATATTCAAGCCTTGGTCTTTAAAATGTCATTTTAATGTTTTCAATGTTTAATATTCAAGAAGTCTCCATGCAGAAGGGACAACAGTAATTTCGTATGAGTGCAGTGAAACTGATTGGCTTTTTTGGCTCCATCTTGTGAATGTATTACAATTACATTGGTAAACGCAACTGTGAGCTTTCTTTGGCGAAGTTGTAAGGATGATTTTATACGGAGAATAGAGTGTTTTATTTAATGCTACTTCATTAAATGAAATAATGGTGTTAGCAGCCTTGATCAATGCCAATTTCATATCTAATCATGGACTGTAGAGTAGTTGTGAAAAGTGGGTTGAGAAGCCTATATGCCTTTGAGCCTGTTCTCCTCTTTGTCTAGGAGGGAGCTAGAAGTATGTCACATAGGAAATACTCCTGAAGAGAAACAACATGCAGAAGAGTCTTCTCAACTCATTCAGATCCAAAACAGGCAAGAAAACTGGCCTTCCGGTCACTCCAACTCTAAGAAAATGTAAAGGAGACAAGCTGCAGTGAATAGCAGTTTGTTATGGAGTCATGGGGAGGAAATAACTCTGTCCAGAAATGCAATGCTTGCACAGCTATAGGGACCCTTTCTTATAACTGGGGATGTTAAATATAAGTTGTTTCATTTGTCATCCTACATTGGCCCACATGAGCTCACACATGCCCTCTAGTGGCAGACTGAGTATGGCTTCTGGTAATATATGAAACTGACCAAGCAAGAGCTGCAGCTGCCTGAGAAGGACTCTCATGGTGTGTAATTGGGATAGATTCAGGCTACGTTTAATACTGCTTTTCTTGTTTGCCTGCTTGTACTGGACATACTTTAAAATCCATATTTAATGTATCACTGTTCAGATAAAATATAACACATGTAACCTGCTTAACCGGTTCAGGTCATGGAGGACCCAGAGCCCATTCAGGCACCATTAGCTGCTGCAGTGGACCAGTGTGTAGGGCACCAGTCCACCACAGATCCCACTTATGTGCACACCCACACAGGCCCAGTTTACAATTTTCACTTAAACTACTACACATGTCTTTGAATATCTGAGAGGACAGTTGTAGGGAAATGTACAGAAGAAATGATAATCCATCACTTCAGTAACCTATTGTTCTCAAACTGAGCTCCTTCCTTGCCTTGTCTTGGATTCCTCCTCATTACTGTCAGAAATGACAGTACCCTGCCCTTCATTGTACTATGTTAGTTATACTTATTTTCATTGTTTTTGATTAGATTTTTACTTTCTTCTTTGCATATATAAATTCTTAAATTTACCAAATAACACCTCCTTTTTCTTTGCAGACACTTTACTCCACGTTCCCATATTGGTTTTAACATAGTGGTAACAAAGACACTCACAGATAATCATGAAATGTTGTAATCTGACTACCATTTCAAATTCAAATTTGAATAGTATATGTAGTCATAGTCAACTCTACATCTTTGAAAGAAGGAAAAAACTATTGAAAAGTGGGTTGAAAAGTCTCTATTGTCTCAGAGCCTCTTTTGGTCTTATTACATGAGAGTACTGAACATGTGTCACATAGTAGATGCCCCTGAAGTGAAATTAGACATCCAGGGGAGCCAGTCAAGCGCCAGCAGTTGAGAAGGTTGTAGAAGAGTAGAGAAGACTGCTACTATGGTGGCTTCACCTATAAAGGAATATAAAAAGAGACAAGCTGAAATGAATGTTAAATTGTCATTCTATAGTAAAGAAGAAATAATTCTGCCATGAGATGTTGCTCCAGGCATTCCTTCAAAAAACTGCATTGCTTACCTGGTAATAACACAAAAAAGGAAACTTTATGATAAGGCTGGATGGTAAATAAGCATACTAGCATTTCTAGATTCCAAAATCTGTTAAAGACATGCTGGAACTCCTTGCCCCATTAATATCCACTATATTTTTATGCTGTGTATATGCTGCATATGCAGTATATGTGGTTATCTGTGCCGAGTGTTGGGCTAATAATACTGCCTTGACAGTGTTGCTTAGAGACAGAGCAAGAAAGAGGTAAATTAGTTATAGAATGAACTAATACAGTGAGTATACAAATAATGAAGGAATCCCTAATGTGTCATTCTGTAAAAACAAACACACCTTCACAACAATAAAGTGTGCTCAGTATTAGAAGGCTTCTTTCATAACCTGGTATGTCTTCAACCACTGAAACAGAGGGTGTTATTTGCTGTGGACTGCCACAGGTATTTTTCCCATTAATGAAGGATATTTTAGTTGAATATTTTACCACATATGGTATCTTAGATTGTAATCTAAACTTTAAAATTGGCCCACATCATGTGACTAAGGTTATTAGGCTAGGATTTCATTCATGTCCTAATGTCATTTTATTTCATTCAAATCTCGGCTCCGTTATTCTATATATAGTCCACACAGCATGTCTAGTATTTAACTTAGAGTCTCAGTCTTAGATGCAAAAATAATCTGCCATGTTTTCATTCGCTCAAATGGATTAGTGCCAGTTTGACATAAATGATCTTCCAGCAATAAACAAAAGTAGATACCTGATGGACCGAAAATCTCCCACTAGAGTTCTAATGGTCTGCTTCTGAACTGTCTTGTATCTGTTCCTATTGACCAAGCCCTGTCTTTTTTACAGTGTCTTCCTTCTAAAATTTTCTCAACTCTTCTCAAGATGCTACACCATATGATCAAAAGTTTCCAGATATGTGACCATCAATACTTACATCAATTTTTGGAGCATTCCATTTCAAAACTATAGGCATTAATATGGGGTTAACCTGTCCTTTGTGGCTATAACAACCATCATTCTTCGAGAAAGGCTTTTCATAAGACTTTTGAGTGTGTCTGTGGGAGAAGGTGCCCATTTAGCCAAAAGAGCATTTGTGAAGTCAGGTCCTGAAGCTGAATGAGTAGACCTGGCTTGTAATCAGTTCTCCAATTAATCTCAAAGGTGCTCAATAGGGTTGAAGTCAGAGTTCTGGTTTAGGCCATTTGAGTTCCTCCACATGAAACTTGTCAAACCATATCTTTATGAATCTGTCTTTGTGCAGGGGGACACAGTCATAAGGGGACAGAAAAGGGCTTTCCCCAACCTCTTACCACAAAGTTTGAAGTGCACAATTGTCTAAATGTTTTTCTATGCTGTAGCATTAATAGTACCTTCACTGGCTCTGAGGCTAGAGATCTGTGCCGGCAATCAGAAGGTTGCCAGTTCAAATCCTGTAAGTGCCAGAAGTGATTTCACTCCACTGGGCCCTAGAGCAAAGCCCTTAACCTGCAATTGCTCCATCCTGGGGTATGATGTTGATCTGTATCCAGCCATGCAAGCAGGTCCTCCAACTTGAGGGTTGGTGGCAGGATTGGCACTCTAGCCACTGTGAAAAAATCTCACACTGATCCACCCCATTCGTACTAGTCTGGTACTGAGGTGTCACCCATTGCACAGCTGTGCTCGGGCCCTAATTTGGGATCCTAAGATGGTGTGCCAGGTGCGGCAGTGCACAACATGGGGCATTGCATGATCCCAACCTCCATCACTGGAACCAAAGGGCCTAGCTCAGACCCTGAAAAACAGCCCTAGGCTATTATCTCTCCACCATTAAACTTCACAGTAGACATTATAACTATGCAGTCTAGAAGGCATTGTTCTCTTGGCATCCACCAAACACAGGTTCATCCGCTACACTGCCATATAGTGAAGTGTGATTCATCATGCCAGAAAACATGTTTCCACTGCTCCAGTGTCCAATGGTGATGTGCCTTATACCACTCCAGCTGTTGCCTGTCATTGTACATAGTAATCTTAGGCTTACATGTAGCTGCCTGACCAAAGAAACACATTTCATGAAGCTCCAGATGCAAATTTCTTGTGATGATGTTGCTTTCTGAGCCAGTTTATAACTCTTATGTGAGTGATGCAACAGAAGATAGCTGATTTTTCTGTGTTATACACTTCAGCAATTGGCCCTGTTCTATGCGTTTGCGTGGTCTACTACTTCAGTGCTCCAGATGTTTCCACTTCACAACAATAGCATTTACATCTGAGTGGGGCAGATCTAGCAGAGGAGAAATTTCATCTACTGGTTTGTGGTAAAGGAGGTATCCTTTAACAATGACATGTTGAAAGCAGGACCTCCATTTCACATTTGATGAAATTCTTTTTTATTACACAAGCTTTTTCCATTGTCTTTTAACAAAACACTGAATGAAAGGGGCTATTTATATTGATTTGCATATTCAAATACAGTAGGTCAAATTCTGGGTTGGGGTGGGGCTTTAGGCACGTGTATGTGTGTTAAAATTCACTTTGATTTTGATTTATAAAGCAAAAGTGCATATAACTTTGTTTACATACAGTTTTATATGTCTGATTTTTTTTGTGCATATGCACATTTCTAGTCTTGTCCATATACCATGTTTTAGTGTGAATTTTAAGAAAGGTATACATGAGGCCCAAGGTCTTATTGAATTTTAGACTTTTAATTTTATTTAGATTCTTCCTTTCTACCTCCAAAGTATAACATCTTTAGCTTCCAGAAATATTGTCTGGTTTAGTGATTATTATTAGGACATTTAGATCGATCAATGGCTTCCACATTTTCTTCTAAAGAGAATAAAAACATGCACTCATTCATTGTTGTAACTATTTCTTTGTGGTTGGTAAATATCTAATGTTATTCTATAATTTGAAATTTTACTCTTTTAAATTTCAGATAATATGTGTTCAGTGTTTATACTTTAGTTTGTTGTTGCTCTTCTTTTCTTTTTTTCTATTTCCTGTTCATTTTATTGTTTAATTACTGTAAATACACAGTTAAGTTAAAATTTTGCTTAAGCTGTTAACTTCAGCCATGTCTCTAATTAGTGTGGTCCTAAATTAATGGATTTAAATTACCTACAACTTCTTAATGGTTTTGACAGGATGTTGAATTATTGCACTTCCATTCTGACATGTATCCTGTCCAGTCCAATCATTTGTATTTTATAGAATGTTTTTACAAAGGTGGGTTTTTGAATAAGCAAATGAACAAATTCAAAGCTATTTCAAAGTTAACTATAAAGCAGTATAATACAGTCATTTTTGGAGAATACAATGGTCGTACAAGTCAGTCACAGAGGTCTTCTGCAGCAGGCATGCAGGATCAGTTGTGTTCAAACTGTAGCAGACAAAGGCATTTTCTGCACTAACTATGATGTAGCAAGCTCTCAGTAATGAGCAACCCTTCAAGAAGGAGGGGAGTGTGTAGGAGTGCTTTAGGATGCCATGGGGGAAAGAATAGCAAGGCAGTGATGGAAAGCAAAGGAGCAGAGCTAAAGTGTATAGCTGGCAATCAAAGTAGCCCATTTCATGGGCTACTTTGACTGCACTTTAAGGAGTTCATCTACAATTTACACTTTAAGGAGTTCATCTACAATTTACAGAGAACAGTCAATAAACAGATATGCAATAAACATATTCCTGAAAGTCAACTTTCATAGCAAAGTGCATAATGTAATGTTGTTTGGATAAGTGTATGGCAGAGGTCTGTAATTGGGTGCACACAACAGTCACATTATTAAAATATCAGAAATATTTTTAATAAAATCTAATTGAATGTCAAAATGAGGTTTCATGATTAGTTAATGTGCAGGTTAGGGAATAAATTAGAAATACTAAAATTAAAAAAGTAACTGGAAGGTATGACATTACAATCATATATATTTCACTTTAAGCATGCTTATAGTGCCTTAACGTAATTACCACAGGGATCACTTAACTGGAAAGCTTACCTACTGCCACCCATAATACTCTTGAACATTTCCAGTTGTAATTGTGTACGTTATTGAGTTATGTATTTTTAATTGTTACATTTTATTTTTTTAATTTTAATTAATTTAATTTAAAGTCTTACATTTTAATTTTGGGTTTATGCTCAGTTGCTCTTAAATCTAATTTGGAGCATGTCAAGCACTGATTGTTTCCATTTTGTCATCTTGCTTTCTAATGAGGTTGGATGGCCATAGTTGACTCAGGAAATCCAGGTTTGTCGGTTAGATATTATGCAATGTATGTTTTGATGATCATTTGAGTCTGTGATTTTAGCAATCTCATTGATGAAAAGCTCTTGCTATAACACAGGCTTTAGAACTTAAGTGTGTTTAGCAAATGAGAAGAAGTCATTCAGCTTTCTAGTTCATTTAGTTACCTGGCACTCCCGTCACTTTAAAAAACCTCACACTGTTCCAAGAGCTTTGAAAAAACACAGACTCTCATCGTGCTCTGATTGGTTCTCACTTAATGTTGATTATATCTTGCCTGAAGAAGGGGCTTGAGTTGCCTTGAAAGCTTGCATATTGTAATCTTTTTAGTTAGCCAATAAAAGGTGTCATTATGCTTGAATTTTCACTACATTTAAAAATTACATAAGGAAATTTAAACATTAAAAACTGGAATTGATTTTTTTTAAGAACATCAACCTTACCAACAGTGCTGTGACACCCCAAATGCAGCCTGGTGGAACCCCCAAGTGATCTCAGCTCCCAGTTTGAAAACCAGTGTGGTATAACATTTGGAATTTGGCTCTTTTCTTATTTTGTATCCAGCTAACCACTAGTGTTTTAATTTTTTTTTTGGGGTTCTGTAGGAGTAGTTGATTACTGTTTTCAAGTTTTACCAATCATTTGTCCCAATGCTTTTGACACTGTATTAATTCTGCACTTTGGTTAAATTCTGACTTTTGTCTTTAAGATGTTACTAGTTTAATTATTCAGTTTTGTCCATGTTTAATAAGTTTTTCTTAGTATAATTTTACTGAAATGTAGTTTCTTAGTCTCTTAATTTTATTAATTGATTCTCTCTAGCTGTGATTTATTCTGGTGTTTTCTTTAATTATTAATCTAATTTGTTTAATAAATAATTTAATTCAATTAACCTTGACCCATGACATTTTCCTTTTAGTCCTTCTAGTAATCATTACAGTCACAGTCTGGCTGATATGGAATAAAGTACCTTAATACCTAATTCTGCACTTCTGCTAACACCAAGTCAGTTGGTTCAGGTTTTTATTTTATTTCTGCTCTCTTTTCTACAGAGGCTCAATGACGTTTTGGGGCTAAGTTTGTTCCTGTGGCAATGGCAATTGACTTCAAGGAGACCACAGTCATGTTGTGGTCAATGAATAGTTTCAGGCTATGTCATCCAGCGTATGACCAGTTTGTAGTTGGAAGCATTGTCCTCAGCATGCAGTTTTTAGGCATTTTATTTAGTGTTTAAAATTTAGATTTGTGTACTATATAAGGGGGTGCTGTGCAGGATTGGAAATGCAGGATGGAAAAGGTTTTAAATGATAGATTTAGGTAGTGTACCGATAGCAGGGAGGAGGATGTTTAAACAAATTGTATATGCCATGATAATTTATTATAAGACCGACTAAATCTATATTTGTTACCCTAGGAAATTACTAGGTAGTTGCTGCTTAAGGGTGTTTGATCTATTAGAGTCCACTAAAATGCACACTGGAACCATGCTGTCCTGGAGAGCTAGCATTTTACATGCTATGGAAGGCTTAGTGGTGCAGAGACACCAAGAACCACTAGGAGTAGTTCTGTTTTAGTTTTTCAGGAGCAAGTGGAAGATCATTACCTCTCTGTTTTCTGCAATCTCATGCAAACAAGTGCAGTGGACCTGACTTTCTATGGGAAAATTATCAGGAGTGAAAGGAGTCCTAGGCTTTTTTTTTAACTGACCCTCCCCAAGTCCCATATTGGATTCTCGCCCTCCACCTTACACAGTCATCAGTCCTGCTTTACAGTATTCCACTCTAGTGTTTATGAAATATAGCAGATCTAGGAAAGAGCATTTAAGTCACTGAGGCAATTACAAGTGGCATCCTAATAGGTGGCACAGAATGATGTGTGTGACTGCTTAGCAAGTAGAGACTTGACTTGAAGCCAACAAATCCATACATCTATACATTTTGTGATTCTCTAGTACAGAGCAGGCTAAGTCAATAGTGATTGAATCAAGGCAGAAAGTAACACAAGTAGAGCAATTATTCCACTGCAGAGCACACACACTTCTTCACACTGGAAGAGTGTAGCATTACCCATAAACGCTAAGAGCATTCCTGGAATGTGGAAGGAACCTCACACATACAGTACATGAGGAGACATTGTAAATTCCTTACTTAAGGCCACAACCAGTCCTTGATGGGAAGTCAGTGTGTTGTGGGGCACACCCTCTTAAACTCGCCTAAATAGCCTAACTTGTCATCTTTAGGATGTGGCAGGAAACCGAACCATCCAGGGAAACCCACATAGACATGAGTAATTAACCCAAAATTTATATCATGAATAGGTGTCTTTATGCTAAATATCTACTGTATGTTCCTATTAACTGACTTACAGGGTCAGGGGAAGGGGGTATTTGTCCCACATCACAGGGTGCAGGACTGGAACCTGAACTTAATGATGTGTCACCCTGCTATATTTTAGGGCACATTTACTTGAACCAGACCAGTTTAGTGAATTAAACATACGTGACTTTAAGACTTGGGAAGAAACTGGAACATCTCATGAAGACAAAACATTTTGTGACAAGTGTGATTGTCTGTTTGAACATTGGCCCGATTTTCCATCCATTCATCCAGCAACTGAACCTGCTGAATCCAATTTCTGTCTAACAGGATGCTGGAATATGTCTCTGTTACATCAGGCGCATATTAAGAATTAACACTAGATGAGACAATGGGCCATCGTAGGCCATATGCACACATTTGCCCACATTCATTCATTCATTCCCACCCAATTTAGAGTGACAGATTAACGTTTTTGATAAAGACCTTCATAGACATGATGGAAATGTGAACACTCCACACAGACAGGAGCAACACTGTGGCAACCCCTCTGCTCATCTTTAACATTAAACATGTTAATAATTCAGTCCTTTAGCAGTTCTCCTGAAAGGGGAGATTATTTTCCCAGGAGACTAGACATTTTGATAATCATGAAATGTGAACACATTTACTATTTCCTAACGACTAAACTGCTCATTCATTGAACCTCTCCCAGAGACCTTATTTTCTTTTTTGTTTTTCAATTAGTGATTAAATGCCTTAACATACCCAGTGAACCAGATCTGCTGAAGTTCATGCAACACAGACTGGGTGTTTAATTTTACCTTGCATGAGACTGATTGGTGAGTAATAATGTGCTGTTGCTTTTGCTTGTACAGGGACTTTTTAATTAATTTTAAGGGTAGCGACAACTTATCAGGCTTTCACACACATAAACCTTAGATGCATTGTATGGGTCATTAAATGTTACGAACAGCAAAGACATAAAGAACCCCAGTAAACCCTCAGTTATAGGCCTGAAGCACTGTGCAAACAGCATGGTGCTTGAGCTCGAAAAAAAGTCCTTTTGCCTTCCATGTTATGTATATCTAGCAGATACACCTAAGGCGATTTATAAGATGAGGATTAACAGCAATTGGCACACAGACAAGTTAAGAGACTAACTCGGGATCAAACAGCAAGTCACCAAATCAGTCATTTTGTGGTTTACAGTCCAACGCCTAGCCACTACTCTGCACTGCTGCATGTGGGCACATCTAAAGGAATCTAAATGAGCCCATTTCCGATTGCCATTGTTATTCCTTAGACTGGAAAATTGCAGTCCTAAACTTCTTCAATAGATGCCACTCTAAGCATTCTGTTACAGTCAAATAATGTGAAGAATTGATTAGTCTTCTACTAAACATAAGCACTATACCATAATAATTCTTTGTAAACGTAAAGGCAACAGCTTTCAATTACATTTGAAAAACTTAAAATCAAAATTAGTGTATGTATTAGAGAACAAATAATTCATTTAAAGTGAAAAAGTCATTTTATGAATGAGTCTCTCATCAAACTGCTGTTGATCTTGACTCAGCGGAAAGTGAACGCTGTCTGCCTGCTGCTTGCTGAATGGAAAAAAAAAAAAAAAAAAAAAAAACTCTCCTTGAGCTCTGATCACGTCTTTCCATTAGGATGCATGCTAAAGGCGTACATGACAAAATGCACGTTGCCTCATTCAGTCGTTTAAGCCATTGCCATGGGAAACCAGACAGCATGTCAGCTGCCTATTGGCTGTGAGAATATAGATCAATGTCAGCTGTGTCTGCCAAGAGTACTAGATGCTCATCTTAAGCTGAAATTAGTGGCTGTATAAAGGAGAATTAAATAAAAAATGAGAGTGTTTTATTTCAAATTTTTAGCTGAAGTCTGTAATAATAGTAACATTTAAAAAATTCATGCTTTACATTTTTTTATGCTGAATCACATGCTCCTAGAGTCTAACAATTTTAGTGGTGCAAAGAATAAAACTGCATCATTATTTCCCTGAAAATTTTGAATAATATGTTAAAACCTAATTTTTTATATATTTGATTTAAATACTGTATGTTTTGATAATCAGTGGCTGCTTTGTTGTATTAATCTATGTATACTATTTATTGTTAGAATTTAGCATTCAAATCTGTCTTACCAAAATGCCATTTCTTTTTGTGATGTCTCTCATAAACAGAAGAGGTCCTGATAAAATGGTTTCATAATTATAATTTATATAAAATTATGATTATGTTATATATAATTTCATTCTAATTATGGCAGAGTTTATAACATATACAGATGGGATATGAGGTACAATAGTAGGAGTGATAGGTGATATGCTGCACAGATTTTAGGGCTGCTGCCTCACAGCTCCAGTTTCAGTCCTGGCCTTTTCATTATTTGTGTGGTTATTGCTCATTCTCCCCGTGTCTAGATACTCATATAGCGGCTATATTTGACTCATCACAATTTTGAAACTGTCATAAATATAAAAGAGGCCAATGGCAATTATACAATAAATAAAAATCAAAATAGCAAGGTTAATTTATAAAATTGAAAATCTTATTTTAGGA
The DNA here is from genome assembly GCA_026402145.1 of Polypterus bichir lapradei. Taxonomy (NCBI): domain Eukaryota; kingdom Metazoa; phylum Chordata; class Cladistia; order Polypteriformes; family Polypteridae; genus Polypterus; species Polypterus bichir. The sequence continues at coordinate 10,405,571 of JANRMT010062791.1, forward strand.
GCTACAAATACCCAACCCATACATTTGTTAATAAAATTGAAATATTGCTCAAGCACAATATTTTCAATCACTTTTATAGAAGAGCGCAATACTCTGTACCTAGTAAAATATTCATACACTTGGGTACTCATTGATTACTTCATGATTTTCAATATCTCAGTGCCCAGAGTAAAGCTACAGTATCCTCAACAAAAATCTGTTAAAGCTGATTTCATGACATTTTCTCACAATGTGTGTTTAAGGGCCACACCTCCTTCATGTGAGCTAAACATGAAAAAGAGAAAAAAAAAAGAAAGTAAAATAAAACTTACCCTCAAAACGTTTATGTAAGTAAATATACAGTATATCAAAGATGGGGTACTCACATTTAAAAGTGTAAAGATCTTACAATGTCATACCATTCAAAAGAGTATCTCCTGTTAATGCTGTTGTACACCTGATCTTGACAGATATGCTAAAACTTAAAATAGAATTGAAATACGCATGTGTGTGTTTTTTTTTTTCTTTTTGTTGCCTAAAGTGGAACAGCACCTCAGGAGTGTGATTTCACAGAAATTATTACAGTAGTGCCTATGCTCCAAGATCTTTAATATTCAAGGGATATATAAAACTAGGGTAGGAGGCAGTGCCTTTTATTCTAGAGCACCTAACCTCTAGAACAGTTTGCTTTCCGATACCAGAGTAGCCCAAAAAGTCTCAGCATTTCGATCAAGGCTGAAGACTCCTTATTTAAACATGACATAGTTTTGTTAGGACTGCTCCTGAGTTTGTTCCTTATTACTCTTTTTCTTGTATTTCAGCCAGGGTTCCTCCCCTGGCTGGGGTTCAAATCTTTATTTTATGTCTGCTTTGTTCATGTTTAATTCTTTTGTTTATGTTAATATTGTGAATTAAGTTAGACATTTAATATTACTAAGTATTTATTAGTATGATATATAGATTGTTTAATTTGTGTAATCTGCTTTTGTTATGTTTTTTGTGCTTTCCACCTGCCCATCACCACTAGGACCTGCCCTCAGCCCTATAAAGGTGAGGGATTCTTACAGTTGCTGGTGATTCTTTTGAAGCTGCTAGGGAGTGGTGAGTTACTGTGAGCTTGCATTTTTTTGCCTTGTTTTTTGGGCAAATCCTATTCCCTTTGTGCTTGTCGAACCTTCATTGTTTTTAAAACTAATTATGTGAAGAATAAATCTTTTAATTTATAAATATTCTACGTGGCTTTTTTTGTATGTAGCTAGGGTTTTTGATATGATTTTCCCCTCTAGTGGGCATTTTTGGAAGTGTTTGTGGAACTTATTTGCTTTTGTGACTCCCAGTCATAACACTTTTATTGGTGTTTAATTATATTAATTACTTTTGTTTTGTCATCACCAAGATTTTCCTTTTTTTCTCTTTCCAGTATCCATGATAGCTCATAGCTTGCCTTGCAGTATTACAACATATTGTGGACATACTTTCATAGTTTTGTCCAAATGAAATTGTCATTATTTTTCACTAGACTGATCCTTTTCAAAATGTGGCTGATGTATGACAGTGGAATTTGGTGTTAAAATCATCCTGTATATACTGTATGTATATATTTGTATTTTTTATATAAATATACTCTGTGATTCTTCTCTATTTATGTTTCAACATAATGTTTTGTTGTTATGTTAAATTATGTTTTTCATAATTAAGTTTGTAATTATTGTATCAGTTGTTAGGCTTTAAGTGGAGGGATGCTTAATAGGAATAAATTGAAATACCCCACCCATTGCATTGCCCAGTGTTAGCTCCAGGGTTGCCAAGGGTTGGAGCACCACAAGGCATATGGATTGGTTCTGTTCATATCATTACCTACAACAACTACTACAATATATTATTCATATTATTGATATTAATAGGGTTAAACACAATGGAGAACTTGGCTGAATATTGCATTTGACTATGCAGAGGCATAAACTGATGATTCCATCTGTAATTAATCATTTATTACATTAGATGTAGTGTAGCTGCTTTCATTCTTGCAAAGAATTTTAGGCAGTAAGAGAGCCTCTGCTAATGTTTGTGTAAGGATGCTGGGACAGTTAGAGGACAGTTCACTCAGAAAGTCATACGGGAAGGGCAGTGGTACAACAGACAGAGATATATTCAGGGTGGAAACTTGCAATGCCCTCCCAGAAATCAAGGAGGCAGGTGACCAGGTAGAGGGCAGGGATGTATGACTCTTCACCCAGAACTGGTATTACTGGCAGAATGCCACAAGACTTCAAAGCCAACAGATCAAAGAATATGGCCAATAGCATGAGAAGCTGAAGTCAAGGTGTTAATTCACTAGAGACAGAGAGAGAAAGAGAGAGAAATTAGAATTGAATGGCAGTGTGCTGTTACTAACCCAGCTAACCACTAGAGAGCGGAACATGATACCTGGATGAAAGAGGACTATGTTATTCTTCTGACCTTTGGTGGTGTTTTTGGCTTTTGTCTTGAAGTGACTCTGACAGGGTTTTAAAGTCTTCCCGAGCCAGTCTGACTAAAAAAGAAAAAGGTTATGCTTTGGTACTGGCCACAGAGGCAAACCCTGATTGGAAAGGAGCAGTGGCAGTTGTTTTTTCTATTTTACTTTGTGTTCTCTCTTTAGCATATCCTTGTGTGTTTAAGTTACAAAACACATCATTTTTGCTTGTTGTTATTCTGGGTGTGGATGGTTGCTATGCCTGTCCACCCTCCTGTTAATAAATATACTATGTACACTATACAGTGCATCCGGAAAGTATTCACAGCGCATCACTTTTTCCACATTTTGTTATGTTACAGCCTTATTCCAAAATGGATTAAGTTAATTTTTTTCCTCAGAATTCTACACACAACACCCCATAATGACAACGTGAAAAAAGTTTACTTGAGGTTTTTGCAAATTTATTAAAAATAAAAAAAACTGAGAAATCACATGTACATAAGTATTCACAGCCTTTGCTCAATACTTTGTCGATGCACCTTTGGCAGCAATTACAGCCTCAAGTCTTTTTGAATATGATGCCACAAGCTTGGCACACCTATCCTTGGCCAGTTTCGCCCATTCCTCTTTGCAGCACCTCTCAAGCTCCATCAGGTTGGATTGGAAGCGTTGGTGCACAGCCATTTTAAGATCTCTCCAGAGATGTTCAATCGGATTCAAGTCTGGGCTCTGGCTGGGCCACTCAAGGACATTCACAGAGTTGTCCTGAAGCCACTCCTTTGATATCTTGGCTGTGTGCTTAGGGTTGTTGTCCTGCTGAAAGATGAACCGTCGCCCCAGTCTGAGGTCAAGAGCGCTCTGAAGCAGGTTTTCATCCAGGATGTCTCTGTACATTGCTGCAGTCATCTTTCCCTTTATCCTGACTAGTCTTCCAGTTCCTGCCGCTGAAAAACCTCCCCGCAGCATGATGCTACCACCACCATTCTTCACTGTAGGGATGGTATTGGCCAGGTGATGAGCGGTGCTTGGTTTCCTCCAAACGTGACGCCTGGCATTCACACCAAAGAGTTCAATCTTTGTCTCATCAGACCAGAGAATTTTGTTTCTCATGGTCTGAGAGTCCTTCAGGCGGGCTGCCATGTGCCTTTTACTAAGGACTGGCTTCCGTCTGGTCACTCTACTATACAGGCCTGATTGGTGGATTGCTGCAGAGATGGTTGTCCTTCTGAAAGGTTCTCCTCTCTCCACAGAGGACCTCTGGAGCTCTGACAGAGTGACCATCGGGTTCTTGGTCACCTCCCTGACTAAGGCCCTTTTCCCCTGATCGCTCAGTTTAGATGGCCGGCCAGCTCTAGGAAGAGTCCTGGTGGATTCGAACTTCTTCCACTTACGGATGATGGAGGCTACTGTGATCACTGGGACCTTCAAAGCAGCAGAAATTTTTCTATAACCTTCCCCAGATTTGTGCCTCGAGACAATCCTGTCTCGGAGGTCTACAGATAATTCCTTTGACTTCATGCTTGGTTTGTGCTCTGACATGAACTGTCAACTGTGGGACCTTATATAGACAGGTGTGTGCCTAACCAAATCATGTCCAATCAACTGAATTTACCACAGGTGGACTCCAGTTAAGCTGCAGACACATCTCAAGGATGATCAGGGGAAACAGGATGCACCTGAGCTCAATTTTGAGCAAAGGCTGTGAATACTTATGTACATGTGCTTTCTCAATTTTTTTATTTTTAATAAATTTGCAAAAATCTCAAGTAAACTTTTTCATGTTGTCATTATGGGGTGTTGTGTGTAGAATTCTGAGGAAAAAATGAATTTAATCCATTTTGGAATAATTCTGTAACATAACAAAATGTGGAAAAAGTGATGTGCTGTGAATACTTTCTGGATGCACTGTATTTATAATGTACTGTACATTTTTATGTATAATGAATATATACATGCACACACACACATACACACACACACACACACACACACAATTCTGTGATCAGAATGATACAAACATATTGAAAAATTGCACTTAAACTTTTTGCAAATTTGACCTGGTTACTTGGAAACACTAAGAACATTGCTTTATTTTGTGGATTACATTAGGCATAAAAACAGCATTACAAGGCTGGAAAGGGGCATATGAAAAATACAGAAGATGGTCTTGGCCAACCTATTTTGTACAAAGACAGGGTTGGCAGAGAAATGAATTAGAGTTGCAGCTGGAGTAGGAGTATGCAGCATTCCTATAGTTCTTTATATTGCAGGGGGTTCATTAGTTGTATTTGTGGCATCCAGACACATGTTATACTGTAGGGGACAGCTAACTCCTAGGAACATTCCTCAAACCAGCAGGTAACAGCACAGGGTGCTCATGCAGAATGGTTGAGGCACTGTGTCTTGTTACTTCATGCATTTATGCTAAAATATTGTTCAATAAGGGCAGCACGGTGGTGCAGTGGTAGCGCTGCTGCCTGAAAGTTAGGAGACCTGGGTTTGCTTCCTGGGTCCTCCCTGTGTGGAGTTTGCATGTTCTCCCCGTGTCTGCGTGGGTTTCCTCCCACAGTCCAAAGACATGCAGATTAGGATTGGTGATTCTAAATTGTCCCTATTGGTGATTCTAAATTGTCCCTAGTGAGTGCTTGGTGTATGGGGTGTGTGCGTATGCACCCTGCGGTGGGCTGGAGCCCTGCCCAGGGTTTGTTTCCTGCCTTACACTCTGTGTTGGCTGGAATTGGCTCCAGCAGACCCCCATGCCCCTGTAGTTAGGATATAGCGGCTGGATAATGGATGGATGGATCAACTGTTCAATAAGTACCACCAGAAAATGAAAGTACTGCAAAAACAGGAAGCACCTTCACATGAAGGTTGCGCTTTTGATTTCAAAACAGGACTCTTGACCAATGAACGGGGAGGTTGGGGGGGTTTGGTGGAGTGGCCTTCAATTCACAAGTGTGGCCCTGTATGAAGGAGCTTTTTGATCTGCATTACTTTCATTTTCTAGAGGTAGTTATTTAACAATATTTTAGCAAAAGTACATGCTCCGTATTGCATGTTGTGAGCCTACAACTGGATGACTTCATGTGTGGATTTTGCAGCACAAGTTATGTGGAATTTTTTGCATGGATGTTTTTATATTGTTTGCTGTTGTCCAGCGTTTCTCACTGTTGGCTCCTGTTCTATCACACACGTTGTTATGTTCATTCTCCACTGAAACATGAAATTAAAAATTTTTCTTAGCTATCACTACAAACTACATGGGGCAAGTAAGAGATACAAAAATATAATTTCTTGGTGGAGTATTCCTTTAAACAGGTATTGGGAATCAATCAAGGTGGCAGGAATATTGCAGGGAGTTCTGGAGAGGCAGTGTCAGGACTTACTCAGGAGCTATTTAATCACAGACGCAGTTCTAAGAATGGTGTTCGTTGCCTGGATAAAAAGCTGCCTCATAATTGTACAGTTGGGAGGTGAGCTGGAGTCAACCCTTAAGAGGTGGGAGGAGAGAAAGGTCAGAATCAAGAGTGTGAGAGAAAAGGGCGGGGGGTTCTGGGAATGTAAAAGGGAGAGTTGTTCTGGTGATTATATGGTACTTTGGGCAAATTGCTCATCTAAGCCTCTAGACCATGACAAGTTCAACTTCTATTTAGAAAAGCCCAGTGAGACAAAACTTTGTTTTTTCTTTATTTTTGTGTTAATGTTTTTTCATTACATTATTTTTTAAGTTGGAATTAATTTTCATATTCAGAAACACTAAAAATGTGCACCTATAAACAAACGCAAATACTAAAAACTAAGTGAATAGCAAACTATTACATACTTTAATCAAGAGCAAAATTCTACATTAATTGCCCAAGTACAATCTACTCAAAAGTAGTACAGTATGCATTCTGTACATATTCCTTGCTCCAGTGATGTGATCTTACAGACCAAATTAAATTCACAGGCACTGACTGAGAAAGCCTGAATATAGAGTCAGTCATTGTCTAAACTGCTCAGTCCTGAACAGGGGTGTAGGGGTCTGCAGGAGTTTATGCCAGCTAGCACAGGGCACAAGGCAGGAAAAAAAAACACTGGACAGGGCACCATTCCATCACGGCCTACTATACAATATTCATTAATCCATCCATTTTTTTCACAATTATTTTAAGGACATGTTAGAACATTAGAACAGTTTACAGCTGTGCTTGAAAGTTTGTGAACCCTTTAGAATTTTCTATATTTCTGCATAAATATGACCTAAAACATCATCAGATTTTCACTCAAGTCCTAAAAGTACATAAAAAGAAACCAGTTAAACAAATGAGACAAAAATATTATACTACATTTATCTATTGAGGAAAATGATCAAATATTACATATCTGTGAGTGGCAAAAGTATGTGAACCTCTAGGATTAGCAGTTAGTTTGAAGGTGAAATTAGAGTCAGGTGTTTTCAATTAATGGGATGATAATCAGGTGTGAGTGGGCACCCTGTGTTATTTAAAGAACAGGGATCTATCAAAGTCTGCTCTTCACAACACATGTTTGTGGAAGTGTATCATGGCACAAACAAAGGAGATTTCTGAGGACCTCAGAAAAAGAGTTGTTGATGCTCATCAGGCTGGAAAAGATTACAAAACCATCTCTAAAGAGTTTGGACTGCACCAAACCACAGTCAGACAGATTGTGTACAAGTGGAGGACATTCAAGATCATTGTTACCAGGAGTGGTCGACCAACAAAGATCACTCCAAGAGCAAGGCATGTAATAGTTGGCGAGGTCACAAAGGACCCCAGGGTAACTTCTAAGCAACTGAAGGCCTCTCTCACATTGGCTAATGTTCATGAGTCCACCATCAGATGAACACTGAACAACAATGGTGTGCATGGCAGGGTTGCAAGGAGAAAGCCACTGCTCTCCAAAAAAAAAAATTGCTGCTCGACTGCAGTTTGCTAAAGATCACGTGGACAAACCAGAAGGCTATTGGAAGAATGTTTTGTGGACGGATGAGACCAAAATAGAACTTTTTGGTTTAAATGAAAAGCATTATGTTTGGAGAAAGGAAAACACTGCATTCCAGCATAAGAACCTTATCCCATCTGTGAAACGTGGTAATATCATGGTTTGGGCCTGTTTTGCTGCATCTGGGCCAGGACGGCTTGCCTTCATTGATGGGACAATGAATTCTGAATTATATCAGAGAATTCTAAAGGAAAATGTCAGGACATCTGTCCATGAACTGAATCTCAAGAGAAGGTGGGTCATGCGACAACAGACAACTACCCTAAGCACACAAGTCGTTCTACCAAAGAATGGTTAAAGAAGAATAAAGTTAATGTTTTGGAATGGCCAAGTCAAAGTCCTGACCTTAATCCAATCGAAATGTTGTGGAAGGACCTGAAACGAGCAGTTAATGTGAGGAAACCCACCAACATCCCAGAGTTGAAGCTGTTCTGTACGGAGGAATGGGCTAAAATTCTTCCAAGCTGGTGTGCAGGAAAGTATAATATTTTTGTCTCATTTGTTTAACTGGTTTCTCTTTATCTACTTTTAGGACTTGAGAGAAAATCTGATGATGTTTTAGGTCATATTTATGCAGAAATATAGAAAATTCTAAAGGGTTCACAAACTTTCAAGCACAAATGTAGATGAGAATTGGTCATTCAGCCCAACAAAGCTCATCATTCCCATTACATTAGGCAATAGCTGGTGACTGCCTCAGTAGATATAAAAGAAAAATGAACTGTGGATGGGAAAATAGTACACTGTAGCACTCATTTATATACACATATCCACATATTAAAACCTGGAAAGATTTATATTTGGGAAGTGACCTGACAGCAAAGTCTGGACTGTGGGAGGAAATACAAACAAAATGAACAAACAATCTCTATACAAAAGTCACCCAACTCAGAAACAGAATAAGATGCGGTCCAAAAGCTGTAAGAAAGAATAATGTAATCGGTGAAAATGTTGTTACCTTAAAGTATTTTAGGTTAAGTAAAATAACTAAATAAGTAAAAATTAAGACTTCTATGAGCTGATTCAGGGATGGTCATAGGGGTAATATTGATGCTAAAAATAATTAAAGCCTTGATGGACAATTGGTAAGACTTACAGTTTCTTGCTTAAATCTTAATTTTTCATTCATAATCTTAATTTAAATGATTATTCCTTTTGATGACCTACTCCTGACATTCTTAATCTGCTATAGTAGAAAATGACTACTGTATGGACAACCCATGTCAGTGTTCAGAATATTTGCTATGATCTCAAGTCAGAAGATGAACAATTTAACATATCATAATAAGCAAGTATTGTTTTAACTGAGATTATTATTAAGTCATTAAGAATAATAATCAATTAAGACACTGCAGTCAGGCTGAGATAGAACATTTTGCCCTTGCTAATCTCTTACATCAGATGCATACTGTACTTTTAAAAAAGTTTCTACCTGAAAATGGATGAGCATTTTAGGCCCCGGACCATGGGTGCTGATAGATATTTCTTTTGTAATATACCTTCATTTAGTTTAAATTGTAACTCTGTCAGAATGTAAGGTCACTGGGATCACAAATGTGACAGAAAAATAACTTACCCTTGCAGTTTTGCTGTTAGCACTTCCATGTTTGGCACTACTTCATCTGAATCTTTGTCTTGAACGTGCTATAGGGCTTCAACATAAAAATGTATTATCCCAGTAAAATTATTATTATTTTTTTATTACATCTTGTCCCCCTAAACCTCATGATGCTACAATCACAATAAATTGTGTGTGTGGCAATCCATATCAGAGAAGGATTGAATTCCCTGTGGTTACAACTTGTGGTGGTCTTTCCTTAATTCTACATTTGTGATTGCATAGCAGATAAAGCATTATTTTTATAGATCCTGTTGCTATCTCCTTTTTCACCATCATGTGGCTTTCTTTTAAAGGTACAACTGAAGTAATTAGGTGATATTCCTGCAATAGGCAGAATAATAGTAAGTACTCCTTATTCTTATCTTGGGTTCTATGCCCGGTTATTGTCTGTATGGAATTTCCTTCTTCTTCTCTTTCCGTATGGGTTTTCCTCCAGTATGCTCAAAGGTGTGCTGGCAAGGTTAACTGGCAGGTCTAAATTCGGCCTGTATGAGTACAAATGTGGGTGTGTGTGAACCATTTGTGCAATGGATTGGCACCCCATCCAGGACTGTTTCCTACCTTGCATCGAGTGCTGCTGACATGTGTTCCCCACCGACCCTGAACAGGATTAGGTAGGTTTATGAATTTTATGAACTTGCAACACAATGGAAAATGTAAGAAAACCAGGCATTTAAATGTTGATTACTACAAAAATACATGATCACAAAAAAATGTAAGTAAATATTATATTAAAAAATTATTGTTTATTAAAATAAAAGGTACATATGACCACAATGCCTTCTAGAAGATTGAAATTTAATTATTTTTATTTTTTACTATTATTGAAATAATACTGTAAATACTATGTAAATTTTGATTCCAAAAAAGAAGCTGAGTTTAAAGGGTTAACTTAAGATGCAAGTCTTTGGCCATCATGGGACATGATGCAGACATGGGAAGAAATTCCACTGGGACAATGATCCAGCAAGGGATGTGAACCCAGAATACATGGCACTAACCACTACATCATGGTGCCATATATGATTTGTATTAATCTACAATTAAATGTTGATATTTGTGCCCCAGAAATAGACTTGCATTTTTTTGGAAGTGAAGACTTGTTAGGCAGTATGCTCCTTTAGTTTACAGGCCTCAGGCTTTTGTTTTAAATTTACAACCTATTTTCACAGTATACTTTCTATTCACACCACTTAAACAATAAACTTTAAATTAGTAAGGTCCAAGTTGACAAACATAATCTTTCAGCCATAAATACTGTGCTACTTTTAGCACTGAATAGTATGTCACTTCATTTAATTTTTTTCCAATGCAGGCTGTCAGTTACAAATGAGATTTAAGTACTGAGTCAGTGAGAGACAGAAAGATAAAACTAGAGAAATGAGAGGGAGACAACATTTGGAAACTTTAGCTAATATGATGCTGTCAAAGAAGATTAATGGGAGTATTAAATGACTAAGAATACTCAGAAAAAGGTGAGTCTTTGTCACATTTCTAAAAGTTAACAGACCAGTAAGTTCATTGTTTTTAAAACACATATAAAGTATGTGTGTACAGTATATAATTCTATACTGCATATGTAGTATATGTATAAAGTTCAGTATATGTTAAAAGTATATCTGAAAACTCTGCCAAAGAGAGCCAGATAATTTTGCCCTCAGCAAATACCGAAATATAAGCAGAACCACCTTGGCTGGAAACCACCCAAGACGGAAATCATGAGACTACTACTCTGGAGTGTGAGTTTTTTTACACACTTTTTTTTAAAATGAAGTGTTAACAATTCCATTTCATCATGTTGTGAATAATTCTTGAGTATATTTTAACAGCTGTCCGTGCTTGGATCTATCAACTATACATACCGTACATATAATAAAAATTATTAATTCAATGCTTGAAATTGCAGTTAGTTTCATTTTTGGACAATAAAACATTTTTAAAAACTATATAAAACTAAACATATAAAAATAAAACTCTTTAATAATCACAAACATCAATCAGGCAGCACAGTGGCGCAGTGGTAGCACTGCTACCTCGCAGTAAGGAGACCTGGGTTTGCTTCCCGGGTCCTCCCTGCTTGGAGTTTGTATGTTCTCCCCGTGTCTGCGTGGGTTTCCTCTGGGTGCTCCGGTTTCCTCTCACAGTCCAAAGACATGCAGGTTAGGTGTATTGGCGATTCGAAATTGTCCCTAGTGTGTGCTTGGTGTGTGGATGTGCCCTGTAGTGGGCTGGTGCTCTGCCCGGGGTTTGTTTCCTGCTTTGCGCCCTGTGTTGGCTGGGATTGGCTCCGGCAGATCCCTGTGACCCTGTAGATAGGATATAGCGGGTTGGATAATGGGTGGATGGATGTGCTCACAATTAATTTAGCTGATGTGCTGAAATGAAAAAAATAAAGTGCAGAAAACAGTGAATAACCACCTCACATGACTTACAGTAGGATGTGCTATCCTTGTGCAAACATTCTCCTGACATAGTTGAACCAGATAAGCTATTTATGACTCTTTTTGTCTAAATCCCACTCCAATGTTTACAGGGTGCTATACATGCCCATATTTTTTTTCCAATCATGAGTCATTCTTTTGAAACCCTGTTGTTAAAGAATGCTCCACTGTCACTCATATCCAACTGGTTCAAATTATGTTTACAAACTGACTATACACATGTGCCCAGTGAAGGCCTGCTGTCTAGCTCTAGTTTAAATTCTAAATGGTACAAAATGCTTTATTAGCTATTTCAGTAATTGGACATATATTATTGAAGATTAATTTCATAACCCTTGGTTTCTTCTGTCATGTCATACTGTATGATGAAGCCTGTCGCGTAGTACTTGAAGCAATACAGTACACATTTAAAATTTTTATAGTAGTCCTCCCATAACCACATACTGTATGTTCCATGTCCCCCTACAGATGAGTGAAATCTTCAGATAATACTAAACACTGTGTATACAGTCAATCCGCATGGGTTACATTCCTGAAAAAAAACCCAGATACGAAAACCACACACAAATCTTGAAGAAGCATTGATTATATGGGAAAAATGAGGGGACTGGCACGGGGAGATGGTGTCCTCTGCTCTCTTCCATCAAGGCTCAGTAGTGATCCTTCTGCAAGTTCACCTATGAAAAACTTGTGACGACTTTAACTTCCTCTATAGTCAAGTTCACTCATCTTATAGGGCTCTGCCAGAGGCTATGAGTGACAGCAGCAGCACCAATCTGAGAACCTCACTGAAATATTCACTAGTTCGTAGAAATGGGCAGTGTGTACAAACGGCAGGACTCAGTGCAATCTGCAATAGCAAGCCCATCCCCATCATAAATAGGGTTCAACAACTTACCACTCCATTCCATGCAGCATGCGGCAGCCCTGAGCGATCTGAGGGGACCACAGACGTGTTATTGCTGCCTCATGATAGGCCTCTTACAATTTTTTTTTCTACAGTGCATGGATGTGAATAGGCACAAGTAGACTCCAGGTGTCATAAAACGGGTTAACACTTTCATAGATACGGATAAGCAAATCCATAGTGAGAAAAAATAAAAGTTATATTTTTAGCGATAATCTGCCTATGGATGTTCCACCATGGATGCTATAGCCTGACTAACAGAGAGAGGGAGGGTGCCTGGAACAGGTGATGTAAAAAATATTAAAAATATTGGACAACAGCGCCATTCAAGCTGGATGTGGTTTGACTTGCAGGCATGCAGTTAGTTCAATTTTATGAACTTTTAATTTTTTTGTTAATACTGTATTTTCAAATCGTAGACAACTGAAACATCAGATGGAGAATCCATGGTTGAGATGGGGGTGGGGGATTGGGCACTGTACTTACTTTTTATGTAGTTTTATTCACTGCCAACATCAACCGGTAGTTACAATTTATCAAGCCAATGTGAAGGGCATGATGACCACAGCCAGCCATGGTACAGACAAAGGTGCTGTAGACCATTTTATGAACACATCTGTAAATTAACTGATAATTCATAGGATTGCTTTATTAACTCTCTAACCATCCACACACAAGTTCAAATAATGTTCTTAGGTATTTGAGTTTATCCCCAAGCTAACGTGCATGAGTCAACTAATGATAATGCCATGCGTTGCAGTGATACCAGTAGTGTGGTAACAATGAATGTACTGTAACTACCAATAAACAATATGGCTGTGAAATTAAAAAAATGCGGCAAAATAGCAGCTCAAGCAGTGAGAAATATTTAAAAAATTAATTAAAACATTTTTTATTCTTAAACAAAAATAATAGCACAAATGGAGGAGGAGATAAAAATAATAAGATTCATAACACTAAATCACTCGACTCTACATAGAAGTCATCCAGAGAAAATTTTGCACCCCAGAAATGAAATCAATTTACGTTAAATACAAACTTTTATGGCTTTGTACAAAGAATGTTCTATGTTAATTTAAAGACCTGTCTAAGTTACAGGGCTCTTATTGAACCCATTGTTTTGTGAAACAAATAAGATGTGCCCTCGTAAAGGATTGGGGCTCTTTCTGTGGCTGATTTCTGTCTTGAGTCTGAGATGGAATAAATGAACTCAAAAAATGTATGGTGCATTTCTAAATATCACCTACATAAAACACTATTTACAATAAATCAAAATGTCACTGATAAACCGAATAGAGGGTTTGCCAAGAAACTAAGATTCATTAACGTGACCGCCAACCCCGCCCCTTCTGTACCTATTGGCAAAGTCCTTATATTTATCTGTAGAACACAAATTTCTCAGCAACATAAATGAAAAATAATTAATACTTTATAACTCTTGTATTAAAAAATTGTAGACTGGTAGATCTGTGTGTGGTACGTGATGAAAAAGATTATTATAAAAGGTTATTGTTAATTACTATATCATATAAAACTGTAAGTAAATACTGCACACCACCTAGCCCTAGAACAAAGAGTTCTAAAAGGCAATGTTTAACAACTTTTTATTGTATACATTAAGCATCCTAGGGAGGAATAAATAATAGGAAAATACAGAATCACTTATAAAGAAGAAGAAACTACACTGAAGTTTGAACTGTTATGGGAGCCTCTTTGCAACCAGCAACGAGGTGCAGGTAACCACTGTTATCTTTTTCAGCAGGGTTGTTCCATGACAGATCACCACAATTTTTTTTAAATGTAACCACTACATCTCAGATTTTGATTAAAATGTCTGTAGTAGTGAACTAGACTATACTATTAATCTTATTATTGAAAAAAAAAATTCTCATACAGTAGACACCCAGATCTTTTAAGTACGGTGGGCTAAAGTTGTATCTGGAGCCCTTCCAGGATTCGAGTCACTGAAGCTTAAGCTTCATTAGTTTCATAATAGGTCCACCCCTGGCTATAGGCACAGTACATCTCATCCATTCATACCCAGACTGTTTTACATTCCCCAGCTCTGAGCCAGGGCAAGCTATTGTCCTACTCTAGCTCAACAAGAAAATAACCAAGGGGTCATTTTACACTCCATCCTGGGGCTACTTCCATGGTGAACTCCAGAATCACTTCAAAGATCCGATCAGAGTGGCAGCACCAGCTCTTGCTATGCTCCTGATCTGTTTTATATGCTGAAAGGATCAAGTATTCCCAACTTTCCTTATTCCTTATAAATGTGCACTTAATTGTACTTGTATTACAAGGGTGCCTTATACGTTCAGAGGACCAGGCATCTCTGACACCTTCTGGGTCACCTGCCCTCTAGCATCCTGGGTAAACTTTGAAAATTCTTCTTTGTTGTGGCTCTCATGTATACAGACCTTCAAGGGCATTCAGCACAACTCCAGAGCACTCTGCCCCCATCAGCTATTTACACGCATGGTCCATCACCAGTATGAACTTTTTTTTCCACTACAGGTTTGTCCTAGCCCACCTCCTTCTTTGACTATGCTTATTACCCCTTTCTGTCATAATACAGATAAATGTCAATTTCTGTGTAGCTTACATATAAGATGGTATTTTTGTACATATTATGTGGTATTTTTGTATGACAATACTGTTTTATGATTTTTTGTATATATTTTGTATTTTATTGTAATCATATTGCATTTCTAATTAGTGAAAAGACCATTTTCAGTATAAGCGTAAATGTGTTTTATAACAATGAGGTAAGTTAAATTAAAAGTAATTTTGATTTGGAACATATTCAAGCAGGGAGTGCATTCAATTATGTTTAAAGATACTGTCACACACGAGTGAGTAGGGGGCAGCCAACGAGCTCAACAGAGCATAGAAAACCACAGGAGGGGAATACTAGACAGCACGCTAATGCCTTTCTCTCTTTCTCAGCAGGAAAAACGAAGAAACGAAAACCGACAAAATGTAAACAGACGACTTAACAACAACACACTTCCACATCTGTCTACAGTCCCCCAGGATGATTTCATGTCCAGTACCTTGTTGATGTCCTCCTGTCCAGCTTCCCACGCTGACGTCACCTTCATCACCCCGCTCCTCCGTCACCCTCATTTCCTTTGTGACTGTACTTCTTCCGGTTCCACCCCATAAAAGCTCCCTCTGGAAACTGTTTCGGTGTTTAAAGTGTACTTTATATGCATAGGACCTGTACCGCAGCGCTACTGTTTGGCCTGAGCTGTACACACTATACGGGGACAGTTTCCCCAACCTTTAAACCTTTTTCTGTCTTCTTATATTTCACAATACATACTAAAAAACATCCAGGTCATTTATCAAAAATTTCTCTTCACATTACATACAACAGGCTTACAAATACACAACCTCCACTTCAGAATATTGTTTTCTTTACTTGATTTCAAAAGCATCCGACATTATTAAAATGTTAATGACTGAAAGAAAAAGACCAAAAGGGTCATAATAAGACAATTGGTGCAGAAGGGGTGGGGCTACCAGTCACATTAATGAATCCTAGATATTAAGGGGATGAAATCTCTCCATCAGAAGTACACAACTTTGCCTAACTTGGAAGACATCTAGCATCTTAAAGGACACAAACTATTTGAACTTTACCCCACTGGGAAGAGATACAGGTCCATTAGAGCACCTACCACATGACAGACGAACATGTTCTACCCCCAAGCGAATTACTACACTAAATTATGTACTTAAATCACACACCTTACAGGCAAAATTGTGAAATATCATATTCATCATCATTATTTATTTATTTTTTCTTAACTTGTGCAATATTCAAAAAACAAACCTTTTTTTTTTTGCATATGCTGACAATTATGTGATTTGTGAGATATTAGATGTGTGGTATTTAGAAGTTTAGTTTTAAGCATCATTTCAGGTAGTGTACCGAAATCTCATTGTATGACAATGACAATAAAGGAATCTTATCTTAGATATCCATGTGACTAAAGTGTCATGGAGTGCCTGAGCAAGAAGAAAGCACAGTTCCCAGAAAATGGAAGCTCCTTAGAGTAGAGCAGCAGCTGTAAAATTCAGTGGCACTGCAAAAGCAATGTCTTTTCCAGATGGAAAATGAGAGTCTACAGCTTATCAAATGAGGTGACCCTGGGCCTGGGAGGGAAGGCTGTTAGAAGGACATATACACGTAATCTAATAGTCAAGGATTTTTAGCCGAGTGAACTGTTAAAGAAAAATATTGCAAACTAACCAGAGACATGGAGAAGGTGGAGCCAGAAGTAATCAGAAAGTTGCAACATATAACTATAAGTAGGTTAACTGCATGTGTTCGTGCAGTTCACCAAGACCTTATAAAGTTTATTTCGAACCAGGAAGCCAAAATGGCACATTGGATAAGAGCTGCAAGCAAAATGGAAGGAGCAACTCCAGGTTAATTTTAACTTTACCTTTCCTAGAGATTTTCAGAAGGTGAGCCAGTTCCAACAGGTGAAAGCAAAAGGGCTGCTTCTGCCATTGCCAATTATACTTTTTGCTAGTCTCTCTCTCTTTGTAGATGCCACATCCACACATGATGCCATGATGGATAGCATGGATGAAAAAGCCCCATGGTAATTAAAGAAGGATAAAAAGAAAGGAGAATGTGCCTCAATTGATGTTATATGTTTTTGCTAGTTAAAACACTCTGTACACATTAAGACATACGCAACAATGGATATTATGGAATCTATTCTTGTTACATTATGTTGGACTGATGATATATGTTTTACAAAATCCTAGGTTATTTCACTGAAACACAAAAACATTTAAAGCTAAATAATAATCACCTCAAGTACTTTTTTGCTGTTCCAAATCACCAACACAAAAATTTCAAGTACAATACACAATGTAAAAATAATAATGAAAAATAGGAAGCGCTGATGTAGAACAGCGGAAAGTGCAAAAATGGGTGTATCCTGTCCTTCCACCTGTATACTGGTAAAGGAAGGGTTGTTCACATTGTTCTTAAAGTTAGAAAATGTACACATGATGTATAACATACAGGTACGTTCATGGGATGTACAGGTACTGCAGCTGTCAATGAACTAAGTTCAGTAGGTAGTTTTTAGAACCTTCTCAGTCCATTCCAGGGTTGTGGGGCCGGAGACTGTCCCACCAGAACTCTAGTTTATCACAGGAACTACTCAAACATGCACACAAACAAACACCATATTCATATACAGTGAGAATTTACAACTGTTTATACTTCAAACACTGTGTGTAATCCTATGTATTCATTTATGAAAAGTGCTCTGTTTTTGTCAGCTTCTTGTTCCTCATGCAATGCTGTTTAAATATAACACAAGTTCTTAATCAAACAGGGCTCCCTCTTGGAGTTTCATGTACACTGTTTTAAAAATATTGTGATGATGTTTTATTTAGCGTAGCAATGTTTGCAACACTTAAAAAATATAGTACATGGGCAGCCTATCAAAACCCGATCATTTTGATACTCTTCAGTTGTTTTCGGGAGCCATTGCCTGAAATCGGTGCTTTCCCTGTCACCATGACATCTGGTCACCCTAGTAAACTTTAACGTTAGTGAAATACTCACACCACAGGGTACTTCATTCATACCACTATAACATTTTGTTGTATTTTAAAATGTAATGGTTAGGAAGATCAGTTAAGTTACAGTACATGTCAACACTTTCGACAACTGGACTATTTTTGTTTAAAAGAATGAATCTCTTTGTGGACCGGAGGATTCTCCATGGAGTTTCCAGCAACTTGATCAATTAATAATAGACAGAAGAGCAGGTTTCTTCTGGGTTTACTAGCAGTGGAACTCTGCATACCGTCAATAATTCATAGCCAGCTTTTCACAGACTGGAAGTAGGCAATAACAATACTGTTAATATACGTAAATGCCATACCTGCCTTTTTGCGGAGTGACACAACATGTCTACGGATCAGTGCTAGTCCATGGGAAACATTGACTTAAAACATTGTGAGACGTGAAATGCTGGTGCACTGGTAACCCTCCTTTTTTGTGGCGAAGCTGCAGGGAAGACTTTATAAAGCAGAAACAATGTGCTGATGGAAAGGTTTCCATCCGTGCTCAGCTGGACTTGCAGATGCCAGATTGATTGTAACTTTCTACCTGCTGGTGTTTCATTAGCTTGTAATGTGTATCGATTTGCTGTCAGTAGCAGCTATCGGAGGTGAAACACAAGAAAATACGCAAAATATAAAAATTGGCATAACTGTTGTAAAGGTAAAATTGAAACTGTAAAGTAATTTGTAGTTAAAAGTTGCATAGAATAATTCTTTGTTTTAAGATAGATGAGTTTGCAGATTCGCCAGTGGTTTACAACTGGAGATTTTGAAATTTCAAAACTTTATACAGGGTGACCTTTTCAAGATATCGCAACGAAACTTAACTGTCCCAAATAATTTCCTTGAAGAATAAGTGAGCCACATTTCAATAAAAATTAGTCTACTGGGGACCAAGTTGTTTTAATGTGAAAAGACACAAAGAGAGAGACAGCCATGGACTATCGCAATAGGTGCTTCATGCATTATATGTGAATGCTTGTAAACACTGCAGATGAAACCTGTAAAACAGGGCAATTTTTTTTTTAAAAAGGAATAAAAAATAAATTGCTTTTGTGCACTTGCAGAGACAAGGCTGGAGGAAATGCTTAGTAGGAGTTATTGGAAAAATGAAGAACAATGAAGAAAGACAAAAAGATGGTAGGATTTAGAAATGTCATACTGATACAGAGACTCTTCCACCATCATCATCATACCTCTTAAGGAAAAGCTCTCATTGCCTAAGCCACCATCTACAAATTATGACATTCCTCTCCAGAGAATAACAGATTCTTGTTGTAAGACCTTAAAGTCTCTGTGTTGAAACGGAGAATGTCAGGAAATCAAATAAGAGATTGCTGTTAGCAACTCATCCTTCAAAAAGGTGAAAAAAGTAGATGTCTTCATTTGAGGTGCATCTTCAAAGTTCCAATACAGCAGCAAATTCCAAAGTTCAATTAAATTAGTTACATTCATGAGGACCTTCATATTTTTTCTAAAAACACCATTTCTTCTAGCTAAACAGTTTTACAGTTATATTATTTCTTAAATGTTTGTAGTTCACTCCTTTCTTTGGTGTTATTTTGTGTCTGTGCTGAAAACAATAAAGACACCGATTTATTTAAGTCCAGAAAAGTGTTGCTCATTTTTCATGCAAGTAACTATTAAGAGAAGTCACTTATTTCTAAGTAGTGAAATTACTACTTAAAAATAAGGATCACGGTTAGAGTCCTTGGTTCAAATTCTTGAATATTTGCTGTCAATTTGGAGTTTGCTCTGTCCTTATCCGCATAGGTTTTTTCCTACAACTCTCTTTTTTGTCCTAAACAACAAATATGTGCAGTTGAGGTTAATTAAGTATTTAAAATGCTTACATATGAGTATGTATGGGTATGAGCTTGAGTGACTGGCATCATGTCCAGGGCTCATTCCAGCCCTGTACCCATTCTAGCCAGCTACAGTCCATTCAAAACTCAATGGTTTTAATTGGGTGGATGGATGGAGAAATGGGAATTCATTGAGCTTTCTGGAGGGTCACAGTGATCTTTGTTCCAGCCTGGTTTCTCAATTAGAAGTGTCAAGTATTGGTGGTGAAGCAATTATTTCTCAAGCAACATTTTTGTGCTTCGTTTTAGTTAACTCCCTTGTTAAGGTTCTCAACTCCTACTCCTTTTAATTGCTTCTTCTTTGTTTAATCAGATGCCAATTAACAATGAGATGTAAATAGTAAAGGAGCCAGCAGTTCATCTTCTAAACCAGTCCATTTACTTTCAAGTGTGTTCAAATACATAAAATATCTGCAGTGAATTAATATTATTATGCATGATTTAAAAAAAAAAAATTACAAGAAAGGCAGTGCTAGTTGGGCATGAAAAATGCACATGAATGAAATATATTAAATATAATTTTGAGTGAAAATACTGTCTTTCTGTGATTTTCATTTTTTATTCATATTAAAAGCCATCTTGCCTTAAGGTATTAATGTAGTTCTGAACTGTTGTGCTTAGCTTTTTTAAATTCACCGCATTCTTGTGTGGCACATTTTCTGTTAAACAAGGCCTACTGAAGTGTACACACAGATGTAAAGCATTTAAAATAAAGCAATCCAATTTTAAGCATCCTGAGGTGAAGTTGGGGGAGCGTAGAGGCTGGAAGGGACCTTAGCATAATATAACACACACAGAGGCATACTGCTTGCAGCTTGTAAGCTATCCCATCCGAAAGGACTTTTCTCCGTGTAAGCAGCTCTTTTCTGTCTTTATAGCCAAAGATTGCTAATTCATGGACACCATGAGCAAGCAAATTCTAGAACTGAGACACTATTATATAATATACAATACACAGTTTATAGACAATTTAAAAATTTCTTCTACAGTGTACATTGTAGTAAAGTCAAAATGTTGACTTTGACTTTTTAGTGGATTTACATATTTTTGTCATCTCTGAACACAATTTAACAATTTGTCACGAAATATTTATGTAAGTATGCTTATATACAGTATATGCTTCTGTTGGGACTCTTATTACAAGCTTGATTTTGAACTGAATCAGTTCACATACTGTAATATCAGGCTTACTAAATGCATTTTCTTTTGATGACCTTTTTCAAAAACAAAAGAAAGTTAAAACACATCTAAAATGCATTCTGATAATTTTTCAATGGTGCTTTTCTTTGGCTTGGCCATCAGTTTATGTTTAAGGCATCTCTGTCACTGCAATTTTGTTTTTCAGCAAAATATATCAAGTGAACTTGTGAATAAAAGCTTGTATGGTATGTATGTGAAATGTTTTTTGAAATTTGGAATGGAGGAAATTATCAAATCACCCTTGAGAAGGGACATTTCTACTGTGGTAATATTTGTCAAGCAGTTGTTTTTATAAATTTAGACCACGGAGCATGAATGTGCTGCCTATGAGTTCTTAAATCAGACTTTTTGTGTTCTTCTGTTTTTAGGTTTTTCAGCGCCTTAATGTAGAAAGATTATTGAAAGCTTATTTTAAGGCCAGTTTTTTAGAAAACAGATAATATCATACTGTTAGATTGGAAGAAAAATAATTCAAACTTATATGATTTAACACCATGAGTATATCTTACACAGTAAACAGTTTTCATTTTTATGTAGAACCTGGCAAAAATGGCAAAAGTTAAGCGAGAGGCATAGATTTACCTTTCATTACAAAAATGGTTGCATTGACCATGGCAGTCACTGTTTCCATCCAAGACAAACATGAAGATCTGGCGCATTAGTTCTTTGTGTGTTGCATTTACACCAGCTCAAACAGAGTTGCTAAATTCAATGACAAAATTCCCAAGAAAGCAGCCATTATACAGTACATTAGCACAATTATCAAACTGTGTCTATTTTCTTTTGCACTCTTCTGTAGGTTTTATAGAGTCAGTACAGTTTGATAAAAAAAACAGGGAGACGTTACTAAGCACTTCAGTGTTTTGACTCTGTATTACAGCTTGAAAATGTCAGTTTCAAGAGGAAATGAAGTAGCCGCAACACACTATATAACATTCAAGAAGTAAAAATGTTTGTCCTTAAATAACAAACTTTCCCATGTCATTGATATTAAAAGCCTGAAATGTAATACTTTTAAATTTTATATTACCTAAAGGAATTTAGGACAGTAGTTTAGCATAGTGGTTATACATGCTGCCAAACAGATCTAGTGTCCCAAGTCTTAACCCAGTGTCCAGTCACAGAATATCTGCACATTCTATCTTTGTTCTCATGATTTTCTTTTCCAGGTACCCAAAGATGTGCAGGTTAGGTTAATTGTTGACTCCAACTTGCCAGTAAGTGAGCCCTGCTATGGACTGTCCAGAACTGCTTCCTACATTGTACCTGCTGTTGCCGGGATAGGCGCTGGTAACCCCATGTCCCTAAATTGGATTAAGTGGTTTTTATAATATTATTTTTATATATATATCTATATATATATATACACTAGGGCGGCAAGCCACCCTGGCACCTTCGATGCCCAACCCCCAGATGCAGCCAGTCTGCCGCTCGCTTTGTGAAGAGGGGGGGCTGAATGCACCCCAAGGAGATGTGGTTGCTCCTCCGAAACCCCGTCTTAAATGGTGATACAATGGGAAGCAAATGGAGTTCTTTCTTTACCTCCTCTTTGCTCAATCAGCGCTTCAAACATTTAAAACCCTGTACAGCAGCTGTCCTACTCTTTGTCTTTTATTTCCAGCCCTAAGCATGGTTAAATCTCTTGGTACTCTTGGTTAAGTGTCGCCTCATGGGACATGAGTTCTTGATATTTTTTAGTTTATAATTTAAAAACGGAATATGAATCTAAAAATCTAACAACATCACATTAAAGTTCGATAAATTCTGAAAAGGATGATACCAAACATATATATGTAGGTTTTAAAATAAGCCCGATTTAAAGCACGACAAAAAACGTGACATAAAATCGATACACTTTTAGGCTTAGGATTTATTTATATATAAAGTAGTAGATATATTATAATAAAAGAGTACATAATTACATTTTTTTTATTCTAAATCAGGGATCTAATTGTAAAAACAAAAAGGCAGCAACTATACCACCTAGACTCAATAACATAAGCTGGAAAAGAAATTGCTCAGCATTTATCTCTATTTATGAGCTGAATTTCCTTTTCAGATTATAAATAAATACAGTATATAGTCTCCAAAGAAAGATTGTTTGAGAAAAATGTGTCAGATTAAGTGACCTTTTGCATGACTAAACAGGCTGGCAGTTCCTCATGCTATAGCTAGTCTGGGTCACAGTGCCTGACCTTTAATGTATTTTATTTTCACTTTTTAGCCTTTCAACATTTTCAAACGTGTTATGTATGAACATGAAATTATAAAACAGAATAAAATTAATTTGTCGTTGTAAAGTTTAATAATGGAGAATCAGACAAAAGAAGAGTAAAAGGTTCATGTAGTGTTAACTAACCACTCCCTGTCATAAGGGCCCACATACTGTACAGCACTGCCTGAACTGCACTATAAATGATTGACAGTGGATGAATAGAAGTAGTTAGGGTGTTGGTTGTTGCTCAGAAAACCAGGTAAAGATCTCTCAGCACAGAAGATAAGACATGGCAGCTACATAAGCTACCTTGAGAGGGGTGTGATAATAGAGAAAGCACAGTGTCTGACAGGAGAAAGACGCAGGTTCTAGGGTGTGGCTGGCTTTATGACAGCACATTTCTGACAACCTCTGCTTGTCTTTTATTTCAACCTTCAATGCAAATGTACTTACAATACTTACAATACTTGTGGTTAAACTATTTCTTGATGCCATGTCTTATGAATGGGGCAACAAGCATTTGGACTTTATAAGCCTGTGAAAAATAAAGGAGGCAAGAAAGTGGAAAGTGTTGTATCAATTCTTTTACAGCAAATCAATTTTCCACTACAAGCTGTGATTTGCACAGTCCCGAATAGCCAGGAAGGAAAACCCAGGTTCAATCACAGCAACTGTGCCACAGAATTTCCTAGATTTGTTATAAGCCCTCCCAGCTGTTTCTTTTCATTCTTTCTTGGAATGTCATGCACACCAGTGAGAAATCACAAGTTATATTTGCCACAACAAAGAATCAATTGTGTTGTTAAAACAAATGGCTCATTTTATTAAGCTATTGGCTGCATTCTCTTTGCTAAATTCTCCCTACATTAATTTTATACAGAAGACTTCTTGGCCATCTTCCATGGGTTCTTTCAGTGAGAAATACAAAAGCTTTCAATGGGCCGGTCATCTAATGCAGAAAAGACCTCAATCATGGATTGATATAGCTTGTTAGTTTTTGTGCAGAATGCTTACAATGTAAAATGCATATTTTAATGATTTGTTTTAATTTTGGTAATTGTTATCATCGTTACCATTTTAAGCTATTGACTTATCCTTCCATCCATCTATTTTTTGGATTTTTTTCTATTACAAGTTTTCAGGGAGCAGGAGACCATCTTGGCAGCCTATGAAGAAAGGCAGGAATAACTCAGAACAGGGCAATAGTCTATCACAGGACAGACCCCCACTCTCACTTATCCCTGGCAGATTCAGTGACACCAATCAACTCAGCATACATTTTGTCAGAGCAGAAATGGAACCAAGGGTGAGACATTAATAACTCAAACTTTGAACATGTATCTTTATTTATGACTGGTTATAAAATGTGGTTCCTGAAGTACCTCCTCCCCCTTTGCTATCTTTTTGTTTATTTTCTGTCAATATTTTAAAAACATTGCAAATAAAAGGTATATTTTGAAATGTAGGACATCCTGGAAATTTCTCTGAAATATTAAATCAGTTACAAAGCATGAAATGCAAGCGGTGTTAAACATTTCTGCCGAGGCAGCATCATTATTAATGTAGTTTGTCTTGTGCTCATTTTTATTTTTAAAAACCTCTTTCTATTAACTCTGCCAAAAAACCTCTTTATGGCCCCTCTTTAAATATTTTCCCTCTCTGTGGCTGAAGATGGGTTTAATTGCAACAGCTATCTCTGTCAATGGGGCTTTGCTTTATATACACATAGCAACGCCTTTCTTTTACATATTGCTTTTATCTCTCAAAATGATTCACTCATTCAAACATTCATTCATTACTTCACTCATTCATTTTCTAATCAGTTCAGTTCATTTGACATGGATGCCCTGAGGATATCCCAACAGCACTACTGAAATATACTAACAATGTAAAAAAAACTCAGAATATGGTGCCATTGTGTGGCAAGTTACACAAACAGAGCCACACCATTTAAAACTGGCAATTTCTCTAACACACAGGTCTTTCAGGCATGGGAGCAAAACTGGAATATCCTGGATAAAAAAAAGACATGGACAGAATATGCAGAACTCCATCAAGCCAGAGAAACCATATTTAAACTCATGATTCTGAGACAGCAGTGCCTACTACTTCATCACCATGCCACCCTCAATGCTTCTCTTGAAATCTGTGCACAATCTACTCCCGATCATCATATCCCAGAGCTTTTTCTCGTTCTTTCTCAAATCAAAGCCACCAGAAATATTAGATCCATGTGGGAAGCAGAGGCAACCTAAAGCAAAAATCAGCTGGGCAAACACAAAAAGAAAAATTGTAGTCAAGAGAGTTGGATCCTAAATCTGTCATTTGTACCTGAACTACACTTAAGTGATTCTATTTACAAAGATTTTTCTTTCTTTTCTAGGTAATGTTCAAACAAGAAATTTTGGCAACATCTCAACTTTAAATAATTTAAACTGACTTCATCAACTACCAGATGCACAAAGGCATCACAACCACAAAAAGTTGTCCATAGACACAAAGCATGTAATAAAACGATGACTTTACCAATAAAGTGACAAAAACAATGTAATCAATAAATAAATTGACAAAAATACATGCCATCATACCTACTCCAAAAAAAAACTACATATCCTGACAAAAAATATGAAAGAACTCAGTTTTCCTCTCTTCTTCAAAGGCATTCAAACTCGAATTCGAAATCTGTTATAGGCTTCCCATAGGAACAAGAAAAAGAAAAAAAATTCTACAAAGGAGGCCATTCTCTTGGTATGCCAAGCTCCCTCCAGTGGTCTTATCAAAGGTTTTTTGTTGATTGATCAAGGATGATCTAGAATGAGTTTCGATAGCTTTCTACCATCACTCGTTGTAGACCTTCATTCATGTGAGGCACTTTCAGTTTGACTCCAGGTCCCTACACATTTACATTCTAAAATCATCTGAACTGTGTCTTCCAGCAGCCCTGCGTATGAATTTTATAACTATTATGCAATCAACTCTAACGTAAATTATCTCTTATAAATCCCTGTTTATTCACTTACTGAATTTTGCACCAGTTTTGGTCCTAGCAGCATCTTTGCACCTCACATTGTTTGACCTAAAGCAGTACTAGGATGTTGTACTGTGTTAGCTATTATGACTGTAATGTAATGTAAATGACACCTTTTATTGGCTAAATAAAAAGATTACAATATGCAAGTTTTTGAGGAAACTCAGGCCCCTTCTTCAGATTACATCTTGCCTGAAGAAGGGGCCTGAGTT
Organism: Polypterus bichir lapradei; assembly: GCA_026402145.1. NCBI lineage: Eukaryota > Metazoa > Chordata > Cladistia > Polypteriformes > Polypteridae > Polypterus > Polypterus bichir. The sequence goes on from JANRMT010062791.1 coordinate 10,432,111, forward strand.
GCCACAAAAGCTTGCATATTTTAATCTTTTTAGTTTGCCAATAAAAGATGTCATTTTGCTTGACTTCTCACTACATTGACCTAAAGCATAAATTTAAAGAACACAATTGCTTCACCTGCTCAACCTTCTCCACTTAAAGTGTGAAGAAGCCTCTGTTCAGATCTGATCCTCAGCTCCTCCTGACCCAGATCTTCCCCACAACGTTAAAGTCTCTTTTCTGCTTTAGGCTACCGATCTTTTCTCTCTCCAGACAAGCTGTGTTTCATGTTTGTCAGTTTTTGTTCCCATGCTGTATAGGGAAGTCTAGATCTAATTATGCAATTTTCATTACGCTATAACTTATTAAGTTTGGTACATAGAAAATCACCCAAAAAATCCCGGACCATCGAGAAGTGTGTGAACTGATGACATGAAGAATCGTCTTCGCGTCGAACTGAAATCGTCCCCGCATAAATCAAAGTCATCCAGACGATCTGGATCTGCATAATTAGATCTGGACCACCCTGCAGAATGAACATCGAAATAAGTATGTGAAATGCTCCCAATCTACTGATTATCAGGTGTCCCTTTTTACTTTTCTGCTCTCATCTACATAGATATATTTTACTCTGTCCCTAAAACCATGATATACTATATGCATTTTTGTCCAAATCCATGTTTCCTGGCATTGTCCTTACTTTATTATTAACGTTCCCTCATAGGTGTGTATATACACTGGCTAGTATGCCTTTTTATGCTTCAGTACAAACCATTTCCTTGTAGCACACAAAGAAGGAAGTCAAGTAATTCATTCCACCCTCCACCTGCTGAAAGTTTACAAAGGCCCTTCTCTCGGAAATCAATTATTAAAGCTTGGATGTCTGGAAAGCCCATAGGTAAATCTTTTGAAAAGTGACAATAAAGTAACCCAATTATTTTATCTTATACCTACTAATCACAACCGAAATTTACTTAGAAATAAGCTTGACAAATTAGCCAAAATATTCATTTTAAAAATAAGCGTATATTCACATAAATTCAAAATATTCTGGGTGCTACATATATGTTGTACTGTGTGATTTTGTTTTCATTATTGTTACTTTTTTGCTCACAGTGTGTCTGCAAAACATAAAGTATACACCATTGCGTAAAAGAAGCAGGTGAACACTCGACGGCAGCATTTAAACAAATGTTACATAAAAACACTTTACAAAAACTGGAATCTGTGGGCACATAAAGTGGCATGATCAAAGAGATGTTGGAATGGGGCACAGTTAGACTGCTTCCCTGTAATGCATGTGAAAAATTAAAATAATTGCTCCAACATGTTAAACAGAGTCATTAATCAATTCTCCTTTTTATAAAGTTATTAAAATAAATGCTTATCTTGTGGATGACACCTTAGGCATGCAGGAGCTGGTTTTATACTTTGCAGTGTGGCCATGTCAGCTGAGTGCTGTGGGAAAGAACAGATAGTCCATGAATAACACATGGGGGAAAATTACACTCCTTTTTTCTCTTTTTAAGTTACAACAGAACTGAAATACAGGTGAACTTAATGTTTATATTGTATTTATTACAAACATTGTGTGAAAAGTTAGCATCTAAAACTGCTTGTTGGCTGAGCATCAGGTAACTAAAGTGAACATTGCTAGGCCTGAAAGGGCTGTTTAAAGATGTCATTTTAAAGCCATTATAATAACAGATAGAAAATCTGAAATACAGAAGTGTAACAAGTATTTCACCCCAGACATCATAGAGGTTTGGGGCAGCCACCTGTATATTGTATCTTGGCTTCAAAAGTTTTAAACAATTGGACAGAGATATACACAAGACCAAGTCCAAAACAGCATTGTCAGACTGGAGGTAAGCTGGTGGCTTTAAAGGCCCGTAGAGGAAGTAACGTCATCTTTGGCCAGAACTGAAAGTGATGTCATCCAAAGTGCCAGAACCTGGTGGGATTTCCCGGGAATGGTCTGTAAGGAACTGAGAAAGACAGTCAACCCATCCTGCTGTCCCTCTGGTCTGATGTGGTATTAGAATTACTCAGGCTCTTCAGCTGCCTCCTATTCTCACGTGTATGACAGGGAGTTATGTTCTATTGTCTTTAATGACAAAGAAATCCAGCTTTTGTTGACAATAGAGTATATGTTAAGTGGAAAGCCATAATGTATTTGTTTTATTCCTGTCTCTCTCTAGCTTGTTTGAAAGTGGCTAAATGTTTTTTTGTTGAGGGTGCAGCCTATCTCTTCTTTTTTTCTCACCTTTTGTTATCTTTCTTGAAAGCTTGTTTTTTTTGTGTGTCAGGATTTAATTTATGCCTTGCACCTGTTGGTGTCAAGATTGGCTTTGGTGGATGAGGTGGATTCAATAATGAATGAATGGATGAATTGAAGACATTATTTGTTTAAAAAAAAAGAAATACAGTTCTGGCCAGTAGTCATTTCTGTAAGTCCAGAATGTGATGAGGCAGGTAACTCTGCTTTTAGGCTCTGCATCTCATATAATGATTTGCAGCAATTCTAAATAAACTTTTAATGACTTTTAAATAATTTAGGAGTATGTAAGGCACTATTTAAAAGGTACATGGTCAAGTTTGTTTAAACATTTCTAAAGATGAGCAATAGAAGGTATATTAGTTTACCTTCATGAATGAATGAATCAATTGATTGTATACACTGGAATAGTTTAAATAAACCTGATCCTTAACAAGGGCGGCATGATGGCACAGTGGGTAGCACTGCTGCCTTGCAGTTAGGAGACCTGGGTTCGGTTCCCTGCGTGGAGTTTGCATGTTCTCCCCGTGTCTGTGTGGGTTTTCTCCGGGTGCTCTGGTTTCCTCCCACAGTCCAAAGACATGCAGGTTAGGTGCAATGGTGATTCTAAATTGTCCCTAGTGTGTGTGCCCTGTGGTGGTCTGGCACCCTGCCCAGGGTGTGTTTCCTGCGTTGTGCCCTGTGTTGGCTGGGATTGGGTCCCTGTAGTTAGGATATAGCTGGTTGGATAATGGATGGATGGATAATCCTTAACAAATACATTTTCAGATGCATTCTATAATTCATTACAATTGTTAAATAAAAATAGGTAGCTATATTGCATAATATTAAGCATTGCTCATAATGTAATGCAACTGAAACTTTTTGCCCACAAAAAAAAAGTCTTTAGAAGGAACATCTAGACAAAGAACTGACTGTAGGTACTATGGTTCTCCCTAAAACTATTTAATCCGATTATAGATGTGTGGATGGCCAAAGTCTGTTGGAGCAGTGGAGCCAAGGAATTAATCCACACTAAAGGACACAGTTAATGCACACATCCATACTCAATTGAGGTTCACTGATCAAACCATCACATAGCAAAACTGGACTGACTAGAGAACACCTATCTAGGCATGTAAAGTGTCACTCTAAATGACATAATTTCCTCCACCAGTCCTTAAAACCGCCATCTTACCTCCACATATTCAGTTCTGTTTTGGACTCAGTCTTGTACACTACTGAATCATTTTTCAACCTTTTGCAGCCAGAATCATAATATACAGGTGGCTGCCCCAAACCTTTTTGACTGTCTGGAGTCTTTTTGTGACAAAAGAATTATGTAAATTAAAGATAGACAATGCCATCCTGCAATTTTAACCCAGTTTCCAAGAGCTTAAAGGCAACAACACCAACAACTCTAAGTATTACTGTCATCATAACTAACCCAACATTAATCACTGTGTTGCATCCATTAAACTGTATTATTTGAATAATGAATTTTGGTTGTTTTCCGTGCAGTGTGTACAGAAGAGAAAATTTGACTGAGAGATATCAAAGGGGGACAATCTGCCAAAATCGGCTGATAAAATAAATGCTGAGACCATAGAAAAAGACACCAGTGGGTGTAATAGTCATAGTAGTCACAGCCTAATGAGGTACGCCAGGGCATTTCAGAAACTGTTGTTAGAGCACTCTTAAAAATAACGGTGCCAGAGTGGTTCTTCGGAGCGATGCCAATTAGGAAATCATTTTTGGTTTCCAAAAGACCCATCCATATTAAGGTTACAGAAAAAATCTTAATTTATTGAGATCCATAGCAGGCTTCATACAGGAAATGACAATGACTAGATGGTAACAAATTTGTGAATATCAATGTACTCCTGATTTTAAAAGGACTCTCACTGCATACAATAACACAGGCTAAGTTCAGGTTTTCTTAATTAGTTAATCTCCGGCTTTTTCTAAGCATAAAAACCAACTTCATATGCAAAGAACTAATCCCAGAATCAAGTGGTGCTTTGTCAAGCAATAGTCCAGCGAGGAAACATACAACACAGTAGAGAGCCGTAAAATACCATTAAAGTACCATTATTTTAAAGATAAATAGGGTGACCTTATCTGTTTAAACTGCCAATACAAAGCAAGTGAGATAGTAAAGAAGCATTCAACTGAAATATTTTTTGCATTCACCCTTTTAACCCTCTCAAGGTTACCCTTATCGTCATCTCTTGTGTTTTGCAGACCTGAATGAATTAATGTGCTAGCTGTACTTTTGAAGAGAGACATCTGAAAAATGCATTATAAAGTTTAAGTATAAAGTATTCATATTCACTCTCTACTCAAGTGTCTGTGTTGTAGATGTAATTTTAAATGGATACATTTTTCCCATCGTTCTACACTCAATAATCCATGACCAAGCGAAAACACTATTTCAGAAAGATTTTCAAATTTATTAAAAATCAGAAACTGAAATCTCTCATTTATATAATGTAAAAGAGGAGACACAACGGAATTAAAGGTTTGGGGAGCACTACCCTGGGAGAACTCTGCATAATAGTTTTCAGCATGCAAATAAATGCGGAGATGTCTTCACAGACACGGAAGAGTGTCTAGGAGGGTGAACACTGAAAGTGACGTCAGCACTGGTATGGGGATTAGGAAGAGAGAAGGCATTAAACAGTGCCAACCCCTGGTTCAGCGAGTTATTTCCATCATCTAAGTCCTTAAGCTGTCCCCCAGGCACATGCGTGTGACAATAAGTATTTAGACCCTTGGTTGTGGCACTAAAATCACAATCAGTTGTACCCTGTTTGCTTTAATTATCCTTGAGATATGTCTAGAACTTGATTGGAGGCCACATTGAATTGACTGGATGCAGTTTAGAATGGCATACACCTGAGTAAATAAGAACTCACAATTCACAGTGCATGTCAGGAATAAAACTAGGCCATGAAGTCCAAGGAATTGTCTGTATACCTCCATGGTCAGATTATGGTGATGCATATATCAAGTGAACAGCATAAAACCATTTCTACAGTAAAGCTTTGAGTGTTCGCAAGAGCACAGTGACCTCAATAATTGTGAAATGGAAGAGATTTGGAACCACCAGGACTCTTTCTAGACTTCCTAGGAAAACAGTAACGGCAAAGAATGGCCTTGGTCAGGGAGGTTATCAAGAACCTAATTATCACCCTTAACAGAGCTTCAGACGTCCTCTGCTAAGATGGGAGAACCTGTTAGAAGGAAGACCATCTCAGCAGCACTCCATCAATCAGGCATTTATGGTAGAGTGGCTGGACAGAAGCCACTCTTAAGTCACAGGCATGTGACAACCTGCTTGGAGCTTACCAAATGGCATGTCAAGGACTCTGACTACATGAGGGAAAAGATTCTGAGGTGTGAGTAGACAAAATTGAAATCTGTCAGCAGAACTCCAGGCACTACAGTCGTGGCCAAAAGTTTTGAGAATGACAGAAGTATTGGTTTTTACAAATTTGCTGCTTCAGTGTTTTTAATTTTTTTGTCAGATATTTCTATGATATACTGAAGTATAATTACAAGCATTTCATACCTTTCAAAGGCTTTTATTGAAAATTACATCAAGTTTATGCAAAGAGTTAATATTTGCAATGTTGGCCCTTCTTTTTCCAGACCTCTTCATTTCACCCTGGCATGCTGTCAATCAACTTCTGGGCCAAATCCTGACTAATGGAAGCCCATTCTTGCATAGTCAATGCTTGGAGTTTGTCAGAATTTGTGGGTTTTCGGTTGTCCACCCACCTCTTGAGGATTGACAACAAGTTCTCAATGGGATTAAGGTCTGGGGAGTTTCCTGGCCATGGACCCAAAATTTAAATTTTTTGTTCTCCGAGCCTCTTAGTAATCACTTTTGCCTTATGGCACAGTGCTCCACCATGCTGGAAAAGGCATTGTTCTTCATCCAGCTGTTCTTGGATGGATGGGAGAAGTTGCCATCGGAGGATGTATGTCTGGTGAACACCAGGCACTGTTCATCACCTGTCTAATACCATTCCTACAGTGGAGCATGGTGATGGCAGCATTATCCTCTGGGGGTGCTTCTCAGGGGCAGAGACAGGAAGACTAGACAGAATTGAAGGGATAATGAATACGGCAATAATGAGTGGACACAAACTCGCACTGGGACTGTTCACCATTCAGCATGACAATGACACAAAGCATTCTGCCGAGACTGGAGTGCTGGAGTAACTTTAGGACAAGTCTCTGAGCCAAAGCACACACTAACACCCCATAACATTCTCATCAAATCTAACTGAGCTTGAGAGTATCTGCCAGGAAGAAAGGGATAAACTTCCCAAATTCAGGTGTGCAATGCTTGCAGAGACTTACACAAGAAGTCTCCAAGCTGCAATTGCAAATAATGGGCTTATACAAAGCACTGATGTAAGGGTCTGAACACAACAAGAATAAGAAATTTCAGATTCTGATTTTTATAAATTTGCAGACCTTTCTGAATATGTTTTCACTTTGGTATTATGGGTCATTGAATGTAAACTGATGAACAAAAATGGCAAATTAATCAGTTTAGAATTAAATCAACAAAACAATAGACAGCACAGAAAGTGAAGGGATCAGACAAACTTTCTGAATCCACTGTATATATCCATTACGCATTATACATTATTTGGTTTACTAAAGTCATTTAATATTTATTCTTTTGATTTTTCTTTGGTACCTGTGTAGTAAATCAGTAATTTAAATTGTGTTCTCATTTTGACCAAATTTGATCATGCATATGTTTTAAAAAAAACTTCATATTATCTTTTGTGGTGGACTATATACTGTATTAAGCTTCTAAATGTTTATTTTTAACTAGTATAAGTTTTTACTTGTCTTTGTAGTAATAATAAGTAATTTTATTTAGTATCTTCAACTCTAAAAGCAGTTAAAACTAGGTAGCAAATAGAACTGGAAAGACATCCAAGGAGTACTGACTTTTAGTGCATTTGATCCAAGACGCGGATTATTGCAAAGCCAACTAAGTATCCAAGATTAAGGACAGCATATTTAATTAATAAAATGATCATTCTGACTTTAATTCTAATACATAAAAGCATCATTTTAAGAAGATAAATTGGTTTGCTTGTCATTTTCAGACTTCCAGGCACCACAATCATGTTGTGCTAACCAATGTGGTAAAGAATGTACTGCTCAAAGTAAGGTATTTCATTCAAATTTTATTGCTGAAAATGTTTAAAAATTTCATGGTTTCCTTTATTTTCAGTTAATTTACTTACTCAAAAACAGTTTGGAGTATGCAGGAATATAAGAGCCATCGTGATTTTTTTTCTATGGTTTAATATTGCAGTGGAAACAATAAAGAAGGGACAATTTAACATCTTTTACATGGAACAATAATTTTAATCAGCTCTGATGTTCATATTGCTACTCTAGATAAATCAAGTAAAGAATGCTGGACCTGTGCACTTCCTTTGAGGCCTTTTGCCTTGTATAAATGAGCTAGGTGACCACTTGGGTTCCCATACAGAGATGAGAGTGATTGACGAGGACTTAAACTAAATTCACATCACCAGGCTGAAGTGTCTGAAATGCAATATTTTTTGGCTTAATGTGACCCAAATCTGATGTTTTCAGGGCTGTGTGAACACAGAAATGCATCCTTTTCAAATCGGATTTGAGTCACTTTTAGATATGTAGTCCTAGATCTGATTTGTAGCCATGTGACATGAATGAGAACGGTCAGATTGGAATTCATGTATTGGCATCAGCCAGCACCATCAGCACAGCAGTACAGCAACAGAGGAGAGCTACAGCTGTGACAGCAGTCACGTCTCACCATTGCTGGCTCCTTTCTCGTACTCACACATCTCTTTGTGTAGCAGTGCCAGCAATAGCTGAGAAAACAGAAAAAGCTAGCCGTCTGGATTTTTTTTGCCTTCTTGGCCTAATCATGTACAGCTGACGAACTGTTTGCTGTCCTCCAAAGCAAAATGCTAAGCATGCATTAACTACTAGTGTTTTTTGGTTTTAATACCATAAGTTGTCTCAGAAATATGACATTTTTGTTGTTGATGGTAACATAGATGACCTGTGAACAGACATGTCAATGTGCGCATGTGTGCTGTTTCAGAGGACAGATGCATTCATATTAAATTTGGATACAGGTTCCTTGTACTAGAATGTGAATTGTCAAAATTCAATCTAAACAAAAAAATCAGAACTAAGCAAAGAGGCCTGTAATGTGAACGTAGTATTAGCTATTATACTTTTATTGTTGTTCAGAGAAAAACAATACTACAAATGTCTGTATGTTCAGTTCATAAAGTAAATCAGGTACCCTTTATCTCATCATAGTGGTAGTTAAAATGTGACAAGACCTACAGAATTCTGTAATGAAATTTATAAACTAAAGTCTTATCTAAGGAGAAGAGAGAAGATGTACTAAGATGTATCATTAACACGAAAAATGATAACACATTAAAATTAAATTACTTTGACTGGTACTTGAATTTTAGGTAACTCATTTAATTTCAGCTCCATCTCTCTCTCTCTCTCTCTCCCTCCACAGTATACATATATATACTGTGGATTCCAAAGAGCATGCCAGCTCCCCAAACACACAATATAAATAGGCACGAACACAAGGTAAAAGCACATACGTTATTGTGGGAAACATTTGAATCAAGTGGTTCTCACCACCACAGCCACAAGTATATGCAATAAGCACACTAAAGCAAGTATTTTTCTTCCTTTCTCTCTCTTGGTTACTCTTCCATCCAACTCAGGCTCATCCATGTGAGGCAGGCAACTCTGTTTATCTTATTCCTGGGAGTGCTTCCAGTGACATGACACTGCAGCTCCAAAGCACTTCTGGGTGAGGTTAGAGCCCTACAAAGCAACCCCCACAGGACCCCAACAAGGCTGTCCCCGGGACTACTATACCCAGCATGCCTTGTGGACACTGATGTGGGAATTCGAGCCTGGGAATCCTGCTATCTAGCATCCTGGGGGAAACAAAGCCCTGTGTAAGCCGTCTCCCCCAACTGGATAAGAACACCCTTACTAAATATATATTGTCAAAAGAACAACAAAAGAGCCACAACAAGGTTTGGGGTAGCGTCCTGTGTACTTGAATCTGGCTGCAGAATTGGTAAATAAATCCAATACAGAACTGACTGGGTGAGGTAAAGATGGTGGTTTTAAAGCAAGGCAGAGGAAGTAATGTCATCGGGCTCGGGACTGGAATCAGAAGTGACGTCTTCAAGACCGGAAGTGACATCATCAAGGTTGTGACCAGAAGTGCCAACATCAAAGCCAGTCGGAATTTCCTGAAACTGGTCTGCAGTGGAAAGAGATAAAGGATTAGTGCACTCTGCCACCCCCTGGTCTGGTGTGGAATTACCCTCATTTGAGCCCTTTAGCTGCCTCCCATGCAAATGTGTGTGACTATATATACAGTATATATATATATATATATATATATATATATATATATATATATATATATACACACACATATATGTATATAGAGACAAAACGCTTGTCATCCATACCAAGGTGTAATGTAATCTGGAGTCCACAAGAGGGCAAAAATGTCCGATCACCAAAGGCAATAAGATGCATTGTGATCGAGACAGAGGGACTTACAATTTTTACGTCCATTTTGAGATACAAGTGTTTCACAATGATAGTTAGGATATATTATCACTTTTATTATTTAAAATATTAAGAAATAAGTATCAGTGGATTTAAAAACAGTACATTTTAACTGTTAGCTTTCCTATAAAATCCATAAAAATGTTTTACATTTTCACACTTTCATCAATGGTTGGCAATGGCAAACATTCAGACAAAATAATATCGATCTGCATCGATCTTAAAATTTAAGACTAAACTGTGCTACAGGCAACGTACATTATTCATCTGGAGTCGAAAAAAGACAAAAAAAAGTACATTGATGAGGAAAGAATTTAGGTAAATAATAGTTTTAATGATATTGTCACATGTAAAGAGTACCTTGAAATTCTACCTTATGTCTCTGACTACAGCATGTCACAACTCTCCGGCACCATGATAGCAATGCAGGAAGAGTGGCTTTGTACAATTTGCTTTGGCCCCTGTCTTTATTAAACTTGTAGCTGCAGCCACCCTCTTTCAGCTAAAGTACAAGTTCTCCTCACAGGGCCCCTCTTTGGAATGTGGTTTCCAGGTTTCATCTGATAAGACTAATCAACCACAGACAAATGGCATCCAAAGATGTTTCAGTGTTTCATAGTATACCACTTGGTCAACAAGAAAAGAGTCATAAGTGGATCTTTGGCAACCTTGATGGACAAACTTTTGTTCCATTTATTAGCCAAAAGATTGGACTTATGTGCACCCATAAAACTAATGGCAAAATGTCAACTCCTTCCTTTATAACCCATTGCTTGCAAACACTAGATCTCTGCTTTCTTCCCACTCTATGCCTGTCCTTAACTTTTACTCAACCCTTTAACATTAGAGGGTTTTACATTAAGACATAAGGCTTTTACATTAGAGGAAGACCATCCATAATAGAGTGGACAGCAAGGTGCATTAACAAGAGAGATCATACATCAAGTTTGTCTTGTTGCATAAGGGAATTTACTGATCACCAACTGCTCATCATATGTAATGTTTGCTAGCATCAGAGGACTATTGTGTGTGAAACCTGAGAGACTGTAAACTGTAGTACAAAGTACAAAAAACTAAGAGAGAGAGATAATCATCTGGACAAAGAAAGAGAAACTCTCCAAAAATCCTGAAGGATGCCTTTTTCTATAGGAGTGGAAAAGGTCAGACCACGATAACACAGATTTATATTTTGTTTTGTTCATTATTATCTTGAGTCTTACATACTGTATGTCCACTTTCTAGTATCTTTTATCGTAGCATGCTTGTTTGGATTATTTATCTATCACTACATCTGAACCACAAACAAAGTGAAAGTTGATTTGTGTAGATATTTGCCAATGTATGGATGTTGTTCATAAACAGAATTGATCTCTTCATAATTCTGGTATCCCAGCTAAAGTGAGAAACCAAGATCTTCCATAACAAGAATGTATTTAAAAACATAACTTCATTTTATCTATACTAATAAAAGGCAAAGCCCTCACTGACTGACTGACTGACTCACTGACTCACTCACTGACTCACTCACTCACTGACTCATCACTAATTCTCCAACTTCCCGTGTAGGTAGAAGGCTGAAATTTGGCAGGCTCATTCCTTACATCTTCCTTACAAAAGTTGGGCAGGTTTCATTTCGAAATTCTACGCGTAATGGTCATAACTGGAAGGTATTTTTCTCCATTTACTGTAATGGAGTTGAGCTTGAAAGCCGTGGGGGCGGAGTTTCGTGTGACATCATCACGCCGCCCACGTAATCACGTGAACTGACTGTCAACGCACTATGTAGAAAACCAGGAAGAGCTCCAAAATGCGCTGAAGAAAACATGCATTATATAATTGAGAAGGCAGCGAAACAATAAGAAGCGAGCGAGTGACATATACTACCATATTCATCAGTGCAGCTACTTCGGAAACAAAGCAAGGTATAAACCTAAACTTTAAATTAAGTTAATAGACAGGCTGCTGCTGGCGTTTTTCATGCCCACGGGTAATGCGGGATACAAGTTTAATGAGAGGACGCAGGATATAAACGAGAGTTTTGATCACTTTGTAACTAAGTTAAAATTGCAGGTGAAGGGGTGTGCTTATGCAAATTCCGAGAGACTGTGTTTGTGGTGGATTGACTGTTAAGGCGGGTGGAGGAGTCACGTCATCATATCCCCTCCCATTTACCTCATTTCGCTCTGAGCTGAGCTCCGCGGCTAACGCCGTCTTCCGAAGCAACTTCGTCACACTGCCACCTAAAGTCAAAACTTAAATATATAAAGTCAGCGTCGGAATATATAAACTCAGCGCTGGAATATATAAAGTCAAATCTTGAATATATAAAGTCAGCGTCGGAATATATTGTCACGCTTGGGTCACAGATTTGCACAGAGACACAGGAGGTCGTAGAAACAAGAAGGATTTTTATTCAAACACTGCAAACACATGAGCTTAAACGTGCTCCATGACAAGTCAGAGATGACAGTTCCGCTAGGAGCAGAGAGAGAGAGCGATAAAAGCAAGCAAACAATCAATTTTCAACTGACAGGCGCTGCACAAGGCTTTTAAGTTAGCGGAGTATCGCGCGAGGTTTGCATTACGCGTTATGGCGCAAGTGAGAAAGTAAGGAGCAATGTGAGGGTAGTCTGTGTTTCAGGGGTTGTGGTTTTCCCAGAGGCGTCTGTATCTTCTTGGGGTGCGATCAGCCCTCCAGCTCACACCCTCCCCCTCAGCTTTATTCACATTTCCGTGAATCAAGTGACTCTCTGTACCAGGTTCATTTAGTCTTGATAATATGTCTGCGTTGACGTGTTCAGAACCTGGTCGATGTTTTACTGTGAAACGGTAAAAGTTGTAAGCCCAGAAACCATCTCATGAGGCGAGAGTTTGTATCTTTCTGTCGGTATGACCATTGAAGTGGAGCATGATCAGTTACCAAAGTGAAGTTTCGTCAAAACTTCAATATATAAAGTCATTGTCGGAATATACAAAGTCAGTGCTGCAATATCCATCCATTTCCCAACCCGTTGAATCTGACCACAGGGTCACGGGGGTCTGCTGGAGCCAATCCCAGCCAACACTGGGTGCAAGGCAGGAACCAATCCTGGGCAGGGCAAATGCATCATTTTCAAAACATTAACCGAACAGTGTTTTTTTAATTTATTTTTCTGAATACGTTTTTGTTAACTTACTTCAGTTCAGAGTCGTTTCAATCAATATATTTTGACTTTGAGTTTATATATTCAGGAATGAGTTTATATACTCCGATGTTGACTATATATAATCAGGAATGACTTTATAAATTCTGACGCTGACTTTATATATTCAGGTTTTCACTTTATATATTCCAGCGCTGACTTTATATACTCTGATGCTGACTTTATATATTCAAGTTTTGAATTTACATATTCCAGCGATGACTTTATATATTCAAGTTTTGACTTTATATATTCCAGCGGTGACTTTATTTATTCAAGTTTTGACTTTATATATTTAGAAAAAAGTTTTGACTTTATATATATCGACGCTAACTTTATGTATTCAAGTTTTGACTTTATATATTCCGACAGTGACTTTATATATTCGGGAATGACTTTATATATTCAAGTTTTGACTTTATATATTCTGACGCCGACTTTATATATTCAGAAAATCAATGTATTTGCCTGTTTCGCACCCCATAGTATATGTGTGTGTGTATACAGGTATATGTACACATGTATGTGTATATATATATATATATATATATATATATATATATATATATATATATGCCAGCAGCACTCATGACAATGACAAAACAATTACGTTGTCAATCATGTTACGTTATTATTAAAATGTTTCCTTTTCTTTTTACTTCTCCGCTGCCAAGCGTGGGTATTTTGCTATATATATATATATATATATATAGATAGATAGATATAGATATATATAAATATGACAACAACACTCATGTCAATAACAAAACAATTACATTAACAATCATGTTACGTTATTTTTAAAATTTTTACTTTTCTTGTTCATAACTTCTTTTATACACTACTTCTCCGCTGCGAAGCGCGGGTATTCTGCTAGTTGAATATAAAATACAAATCAATTTACCTGATGTACTCCTTATTTCTGCTGCCATACTGTTTATTTAGTTATGTTTCCATTTTTTGAAACCTTCTGGAAAAAAACATTGAGTTTTTTTTTAGAAATTCATGTTTAAAAGCTCTCCTCTAGAAGAGGTAAGGTGCATCACTTAATATTACTTCTGCCATTTATGCTGCTGTTTTGTTTTCTTTGTATGTTTCACTCAGTTAACAGACTGACTAGTAAGGATCTGCCAAGTGGTCAGGCAGGAGGTATTAAAATGGTATAAAATTCAGAGACATCTGCTCTAACCCTGTTTCAATAATTCTTTCAGTTCGTAACAAATACCATACACAAGGAAAAATCCATGTATTAAAATAGAAAACCAAACTGATTCAGCTTGTACCTAATCTTACATTACAAAAAATATTTTTTATTACATTCATTGAAAGTATGCTTTTTATGTTTTTATTTTTTATAAACTTTTCTTTCTTCATCTTGTTAAGCACTTTGAGCTACCTCATTTGTATGAAAATGTTCTATATAAATAAATAAATTGTTGTTGTTACTTGTTTGCCATTTAAAAGCATTTTATTATTAATTTTGGGTATATATGCTGCTTTAACGAACTACATTTATTAATGTTTGCTTTCACAGAATAATTTTTAGGTGCATTCGCGTATAATGTATGAAGCACCTATTGCGATAGCCCATGTCTGTCTGTCTGTCCGCATAAAAAAATTTCCCATTGAAACGCATTGGCATATTTGTGAACTTGTCTATCTTAAAATGAAGAAACATTGTGCACCACTTCATTAGTTAACTGTTTTAATTTTATCTTGACAGCTGTTACACCAACTTCTATATTTTCTTATTTTTCATCTCTGATAGTTGTTATGACTGAGAACAGATCCCCAGTACAAGTTAATGAATCACCAGCAGACTGCATGTGAGGGTAGGAAGTCCCTGTCACTGGGTGATTGAACGCACAAGGGACACTTCACTGCCTGATCTTGCTTGGCTTGAGCACAAGCAGAAAAGAACAAGGGCATCAACATCTTAGTCCTCTTGATAATTTTAACTTGTGACACATAAGTTAAATGATCTTCCTTACTGTAAAACTATAAAATATTTACAATTGCACGTACGAATCTCCAAGGGAGACGCCCACTTGATTGGGAACTTGTGTTAAATTAGAAAAGCATCACAAGGCGTTCCAAGAAGCACACAAAAACAGACTTCATGATACCGTCTGATGAAGTGGGGTCCACGGCTGAGAAAGGTGGCCGTTTTAAATAAATGCTTCTAATTGCTGCACTTATGTCTTTGTGTGGTGGTGTGGTAGTGTGGCGAGAGTGGTTCCCATGTATATGATGTGGGAGCAGACAGCCCTGAACTTAGTGCACAGATGCAGGATCACCGGCAACACTAATTGGCACCAGGAGCTACTGATTAAGACAGCGGTGCCACATTCCTGTTTTAAAAGGGAAGCACACGTGCGAGAGAGGAGAAAATGAAAGAAAAAGCAGATCGGAGGTCAAGAGTAAAACAGACTGGCCAGTGACCGAGAGAGATAGACGCAGCAGAGATGGACAGCAAGAGTGCCCAACTTGAATGGCGTGAAGCAGGTGGTCGGGAGTGAGCCTCAAGGCCATGGGATCCAGAGGCTGTGAAAGGGGCACTCCTTCTGAGTGTTTTCTTGGGAGTAGGAGAGGCCCGATTAATGGTGTCTCTGCAAGGGCTGAAGGTGAGCGGTGAGAGAGGCACGTGGAGCCCAGATAAGAAGGTTGACTGCACCTGTCAGCACCTGTCGGCATCCTTTCTGCTAGGCCTAGACAAGATAAGGGGAGGAGACACCAGGTTTAAAGGCAAGTATTGGGGCTCACTGTTTTTAAGGACTGTCTCTGGTTTTTAACCTCATAGTTTTTGATGGATTATTTATTTATTGAACATTTTTGGAAGCATTGTACAATTTGTTTGAATATTTGTATAGAATTATCTATTAATAAGAACACTGTTCACTTTTTCACTATCCACTTGCTTGGTGTGTGTTTTGTCCCCATCTGCCAAGCTCATCCGGTTACATTATCAACGGTGTCGGGTTCAAGATGCATGAAGCTGACCTGTACTGCCACATACTATTTATTTGTTTACAATTCAAGCACCGTATGCAATTATATGCATTTTCTTGTGGAAGTTTTTTGTTTTTTTTACCTGTGCCCTGATTCATCTCTGACAATGATGAGAGCCATTAACAAATGAGGCTTTATGTGTGAGCATACATGCTGTACAAGTGTCCAAGTTTGGGACTTTAAAAATCTGGTCACACTGTTATTTACAATCAGAATATCCATAATGGCTAGTCGCTGTAATATAGTTTCATTTCTGTTATTCCCTAATATGTACAATAACTGAATAGCTTTGCAAGTCCAATTTCATAAAAATTACAATGGCCTAACATGCTCAGGCAAAGAAGGAAATAATTACAAAAATGTTTTTTTAAATTTAGTTTATGTTAATTGGCAATTGCAAATTGTTGCTGTGTGTTTATGTGTGTGTATGAGTGGGAGTGGTCCCTGTAATGAACTAGAGTTCTGTCCAGTTCTGTTTTCAGACTTTTGCCAGATGCTGGTGAGGTGACCTTTGGCTCCTGCAACCCTGGAATTGATTTAGAAGGTTCTAGAACCCACCTACTGACCTCAGTCCATTGATAGCTACACTGCCTGCACAGCCATCAAATGCACTTAAATGTTACACTATGTGTACATTTTCTAAGTTGTTTTGCTTGGTGGGGGTGGTGTTGCTGTTGGGTGAAGGGATAGAGTCGGGTGTAGGTTCCAAAACAGATATACCACGTAACATCATAGATTGGCTTCAGAGGAGTGTTCTTCAACCTCCATACCCCAAATGAAAACATAATAAATTGAGGGGCAATTTATTTATTCTTTCTTTCTGACAAATTGTCTTTGTAATTGTATGAGAAAACCCACAACAGGACTGATGGTACATACCCTGACATCAGTATCAACTTAAGGGTGGTTTGGTTTTACAGTGATTTAAACTGCAGCAGCTCATCAGTTCATATCTCAGCCTGGGCACTCTCTGTACAGATACTGAATATTCCTCCTGTGTCTGTATATATTTTCTTTTTCAGTTTCTTTGTTATTTACTTAATTAAGCTTGTCATTTTTATTCATTTTGCAAGTGAACTCTAATATCTATGAGACAGTACCTACCACTTAACTATTTAAGAGGATAAGACACACTAAGCTGTGGAAATTTATCAGTTTTGGTATATAGCAAAAGGACTGCAAAATGTACCACAGACACCACAGCAGTTTTCACTTTCCTTGAACGAAGGCACTCAAACAGTAGCACTCTTCTACCATTCAGAATTCCGTATGTAGTTGTTCCTATAGGATGTCTTGCACATCTCAGGTTTCTATGCTCTGCTCAGCAGATCAAGCTATAACAGGATCTCTTTCCCTTCACCAGGGTTCCTCATTTTGAACATAAGGCTAACAGCACTTGGCTGTATTACTCACTCTTACACCCAGTACACTTTTCTGCTTTTAAGAAGAAAATGCTTTTTGAGAAGAAATGTATTAATTTTTTTTCACTTTTAAATAATAACCTGTTATAACTAGCTAGTAATATATTTTTTTTACTTTATAACAGCTTGGTGATGCAGCAGTTCCTAGTTCTAGATTGCTATGATCAGATCTGTGTGCACTGTGCAAGCTCTCCAACATTTCTACTTTATTATTTTCTTTATTGGATTGGTACCCTTCCTGGAACTGTTGCATTGCTCTCAATGCTGCTATGATATATGCTAACCGATACAATCCTGCATTTGAATAAGTCTAAAAAATGAAAGATTGAATGATTACAGGCATAAAGTAATTATCAGTTCAGTGAATACAATTAAACTTAACATAGTATTGTCATATATGAACACATTTTCAAAGTATCATACTTTATAAGTTGAATGACCTGTTATTTGGCAGCTGTGCCAGGCAGGTGCAAATATTTCACATTGTAGTGCCAACAGCCTATCATTAAAAAATGAAGTTTCATACATCCATGTTTTATTCAGGGGTTGCAAGGAATGGAACTGATCCTGGGAACAGTGTGCACAAGGTGAAACCCAACAAACTCCTCCAGGTTTAATGACAGTACCCAGGCCTTTAAATTAGAATGCTGAAAACTCAAGCATAGGCAGACGGCAACAAAGCTGCTGGTCTTCCAAACTTAAAGGACAGACAGTGCTATAAAGTCTAAAAACAGCTCTCTTTATGGCCCGCTCTGAATACCATTATAGATTAGTAGAACAGAAGTAATTCTTATGTACTGTTTAGAACAGTTGCTAATCTAACAAATTGGAATTCCGAACTTCAATGCAAAATACCTACAGACATTAGCAGTGCAGATTTTATGAACTTCTTTAGTATTACAATTGACAATATAAGTGTTATTTTAGGAGTCCCTAGCAAACCAAAATGGATGTGAGACCTCCTAAGACAACCACAAATGCAGAACCACAACCTAAACAGCCTGCCCAATGAGACTCACCCTGAATCTGTCTAGCTTCAAAACTGCCAGCCATAGTCATCCAGCCTAGCAGACCTCAAAATTAGGAAGCTGGCTTAAATAACTAGTAAAGTCCCAAAATAAAACAAAATTCCCACAAGGAGGAGTGTACCATCGACCTCTAGTTTGTGCAAAAAAAGGTAACCAGAAAGTCTTTATAAATAGAGTTTTATTAGAATAAAAAAGAATAATAAAAGCAAAGTGCAAAAATAGGCAAAATGCTTGCCTTAAAGGCAATCCTGCAGCAAAGAAGTCCAAATCCCCAATCCAGAAGAGAAAACAAGGGGCATGAAGTAAAATAATTGAAGAAAGCCAGAAAAATAACAATGCTTACAAATGCCTATCACAAGCACTATGATCTCCTGATCAGAGCTAACATTTACTGATTTGGCTGACACCTTCATTCAAGGCAATTTACAACATTTATGACACAATTGGTTACCCATTTGGAGTAAAGGCAGGTCAAGTGACTTGCTCATGGTGACAGAGTGTTAGTAGAAGGATTTGAACCCAGAGTCTCAGAGATTGAAGTCCAAAGTCTTAACCATTACACCACACTGCCTGCCTACACACTGCTTATTCAGCTGTGGCCTTAAATAGCCAGTTTGAGCGCTTAGAGGGTGTCATGTCAGGGTGGACCAACCTTCTGGGGATCCACCCACAAACCACAAGAAATGGAAGTGCAATTAAAGCGACAGTACATAACAAACAAATGATAAAGGGAATTAATGGAAATAACAAATTACAAAAGAAAAGTAATAATTCAAAAACAACAATGAAACATAAAATAAAAACGAATTCACACTGTTAAATAACAATAAGATCTCAGATTTCAATGTAACTTCAAAAACGTAACACTTAAATTGCCACATACTTTGGAGTTAATGCACCCCTGGACACCAAATACTTTTTTGCTGCAGTTTTTAAAGAAACGTCACTATTCACCAAGAAAAAGTGAAATTTTAATGGAACACATATTTTTTTTCAATTACTGCAACACTGATCATTTTACACAGTACCAATGAACTGTAAAAACTATATAAAAAAAAAACTACTGCAACAATCTATTATTATATATACAAGGTGCAACTGACGCCATTAATGAAATTAAGTAAATCACCGAGCCAACTTCGCTTGAACTGGCTGCACACAAGCATACAGAGGTCAACGTTGATGCTTTCAGGCTAGTCTAGTGCAGCGGCTGAAACCCAGGGACAGAGATGCTGCAGGGAGTGGCAGTGGTCATGAACTGGCTGCTCAACGAATGTACAGCATGGACTGATCAGCTCCAGAGTGCTAGCAAATTACACTGGGAATTGAATATAGCTGGTTGCAATGAATGCACATCACCGAATATACTTGGCTCCGGCGTGCTGGCAAATAGCACTGGGAACCAACTATAGCCAGTTGCGGTGTTCAATGAATGTAAATCATCGAATATACTCGGCTACTGCATGCTGGCAAATTGCACTAAGAAACTGAGCTACATTATTTGTATGAAAATGTGCTATATAAATAAAGGTTGTTGTTGTTGTTGTTGTTGACTATAGCCAGTTGCAGCGTTCAATGAATGTATGTTGCGAATGCACTTGGCCCCTAGAGTGCTGGCAAATTGCATTGGGAACAGAGTATAGCTGGTTCCAGCGGTTTAAGGGTTAATATTCCAGTGACAAACCCTGTCTCTCCTTGTGGATACCACTTTACTCATTTTAACTTGATTGTTATATGTCCTCCCCTAACTGTGGTTCAGATTCTTGTTTTGTCATCTTTGTTCATTTTTGATTATCTTGTTTATATTAATTTTATACATTTGCTCTTAAATGTGTATATGTTTCAACTCTTTAGTGATGTTCCATGTATGTTGTGAGTGATCCACCAAGTGGCAGGCTCACTTGCCAATCACTGCCAGGACCTGCCCTCTACCTATAAATCAGGAGCATCTCTTACAGTTCCGGGCGGTTCATTGTGAATGTGCTCTGGAGTTTATAAGTTTGTGTGTGTCTTTCATTGTGCTTTGTGCTTTTGTAAAAATCTGGTAAACATGGTAGAAAACTGCTGTGTTTTCACCTTGCTATTGGAATCTGTTTTGGGACTTGTTAACTTTGGATTGTCTTTATGCTTTAGGTAATTCCATTTTGCCTTTTGTGCTCCACAGATCTTTCCTTTGTGCCTCCATGCAGCTTGTGGAATAAACTTTTTTATTTTTATAAAAATTTTACAAGGCCCATTTTTGTGTCTATCCAGGGTTTTGATGGGATTTCTCATTTAGTGGGCATTTTGGAAGTTGTTTTGGAACTTTTCATGACTTGTGTGCTTTAAGACAACTAGTTCATAATGCTGGCAAGAGAAAAGGAAATGGTAACGTTAATTTTGAAAATTAAATCTAATGCCTGTCCCTTAGACCCAGTCCCAACAAAACTAGTGAAAAGCTCAGTACTTAGACCTTTACTGTTCTCACTTTACATGCTGCTATTGGGTGCTGTCATTAAAAAACATAACATTCATTTTTCACTTGTATGATAGCCAGCTATACCTCTCTTTTTAGACAAAATAAAGTTTTCCGATATGTCCTTATTTAATTGTGTCAGTGAATTAAAATGGTGGATGGATTAGATCTACTTATCTCTGAATATAAAAAAATCATAAACATTTATTTGAGGAAATGATGCAGACCTCAACAATATTGTAAAACTTTTTAACTTGGCTAAACTAACCATTAGTTTTACTTTATTAGCACACAACCTAGGCATTATCTTTGACACCAGCAAATCTTTTACAGCAAACATTTCAAAGACACTCATCCATAACAGCCTACATAACTGTGCTGATCCTATAATCGAGCTTATACTGACTTCATTCCCAATCATTTTCAAGGATCATTGAAGTAACTAGCAGTTTGGGGTGCCTTTCTAAATCAATATGGGTGTCCACCAGGGATAGGTGCTCTCACCCACACTGTTCAACTTGTGTACAGATACAGCCATGGTGGTTCATTAAACACCTCACCCATGGATGCTCCTATATGCTGATGACGTTGTTCTTTCAGAAGAATCTGGAAAGGCTCTATAGGACCACAACATGTGATGGGAGATCCAACTTGAAAGAAAATGACTTATGACTGAAGACAAGAAGAGGGAATAAATGGAGTGCAGACCTCAGACAAACGGCACCATCCATGTTGATAGACAAGAACTTGCGAGTTTATGTATCTTGACTCATTTGTCTGCTTGGACAGTGACACCATACCAGATGCCAAAATGCAAGCCAATGCAGCATGGCTGAAATGGTGTCATGAGTGTACCATGTACTTTAAGTCGAAGATCTACAAATCATTTGTTTGACCGGAGGCCATGTATGGGGTTGGATGCTGGTCTGCCTCCACCAAGCACAAGCAAACACATCATATCTTGGAGACTGAGGTCTCACCCAGGTTCGGCCAAGTCATGAAGAAAGAAGTCCACAAGATCATTGGCATAAGGCCGATCAATGAGAAGATGCATGGAGCATGACTTAGATGGTAAGGTCACAATGTCCAGAGTGATGACAACAAAGTGGCCAAGACAGCTCTGTGATTAAGCCTGTGTGGCAAACAGCCATATGGAACACCAAAGAAGCACTGGTTTGACCGAATCAAGCAGGAAATGCGACCAGTTGATACTGTCCCTGAAGATGCCCTAGATCAAAGCAAATAGCGATTGACCTGTTTGACAGCCGACCCTGCACAAATATGGGATAAAAGCTAGGAGGAAGAAGAAGAAGATGACTGCATCACAGTGTGTAGTGTGGCAATCACGAAACACTGCACAATTCAAAGCAATTGATGCATCTTGATTTTTGACTTTTTTGAATTAACACATCTTGATTTTTGAACTTAACTCCATTATCTTATTAGTATTATGATACAATAACAATAAAAGTGCCAACAATATTGTGTGGAGTCCACAAGAAAAATAAATGGGTGTCTTTGTGGTAGCATTTTTTGATTAAATTACCTTAAATTTCAGCCTCTTCTCAATTACCACTCATAAATAACGTAAACATATTACTCATGCATTTTGCTATACCATTTTCACAAATTTTGAATACTTAAAAAAGTGTGTGTCGTAAAAGAGGTATGAATAAAAACCTGCTTTTCAAATTTCAACTCCGTTTTAACACCTATCACTATCGTATGTTTTATATCAGTATTGCATAATTTAGTCAGATTAATTACATCTACACATTCAGGTCTGTCATAAGGACTCAGCAGAGATTGCAGCATGATTGCATTGATTGTACCACCTGAATTATATGATGAGAGGCTTTGATCATCTGTCTAATTGATTAGCATAACACAGAATGATTTGTTTCTCACTATCTCAGTATGTGATTTGATCAACCCTATCACAAGGGAATATACATCTCTAAGCCTGAGTCACATGCAGAGTTTGATCTAATTGACTGGGACTGATGCAAACTGTACTATGCCAAATGGGTTATATTTATGTGTATGTGTAGATTTGTTTAAACCTTTTACTATGTAAATGTGAACTTTGTGTGTAAAAACAATCTATATTTATACATTCATTATCCATTGATCCTGAAGTTAAACTTTTTTCTTAAAAGTTTTGAACTGTGTATATTTTCCATTCATTCATAAGCCTCTGTAAAAGTCAGATTATGGAGTTTTGTGCATTGATGTAGAATTGTTCAAAAACAGAAATCCGCAATGCATTTGAGAATTGTTTTTTCCACCCCTCGTACAGAAGACTAAGCAGACTGGTTAACAGCATACAATACTAGCAGACCAGTGCTGCCCTTCCCATAAGTTAGGTTGAAAGACTTCTCCAACAGAAAAGAAAGAAAAAATGTATAAAAGTCATGTAACCATAAAACATCCTTATATATAATTTGATACTATCCATATGTATGGTATTCACATCAATACCTTGACTCAATGCAAGTTAGAACCATGCAATGGGACTCTGCCTCTGTAGTTAGAACATAACATGGCAAACGCGGATGCAGTATTGCATGATTGGCTAAGAATGTTCGAATGCTTCAGTGACGCTGCTGGACGGCCGAGTATAGTAAGTCGGTGTTGGTTCGAGCAAATAACAGTAAGTTTGGTTGGTTTTTGGAACGTTGGTTTGGTGTGGCATACTTTCCAGGACTAACATCGTCGACTGACTTAAACCCTTCGACAGCTCCGGAACCATAAGTAATTTAGAATGTATCGCCATATGCTTGGTACGTCAACATCTATCTTTGGGCAGTTCGGTTTTGGCATCCATCCTTCTGACATCTATTGGCAAACTGAGTAATGATGGCTGGGCATTAATAACGGTCATTGTTTAAATTTCAGCCGATCTCAGATCTAAAATGACCACGCCAACATAATTATTACTCTGACTCTGATTAAAGTCGTAAAATACAGTTTGTTTTGAAAATTTGTTTGCCGGAAAAAATCAAATGAGGTGCGCCGAAGAGCTGAGTTCACGTCTTGCAACACCGTTTAAACAGGAAACTCTTCATTACATCGGCCGAAAAGGTCTATTTTAAGCACAAATCAGTGCCATGATAACAAAATCATTTCAAGGACTTAAAAAAACAAATAATCCTTTGCAGAGAAAGTATGGATTTCACAAACGTAGAATTTGTAGCCTGATTCGATCAGGCTCACAGTTGCTAGTGACAAATATATGAAGGCCATGTTTTATTTTTATGTTTTTAAATTTTACAGGTCCTTGTGTACCAGGGCAGTCTTGGACCAAGTGCCAATGCTTATCATTACTAACAAACCAGATTTCGTCTTAAAAACTCAAGATGCCGGCCAATAGGTAATAAAAAAACAGGTGGAACGATCTGCCTACTTATATAAGCGATGCCCCTTCTTGCTCAGTTTTTAATCCAAGCTGAAAACCCTCTACTTTAGTCTATCATACACTGATGAGAGCTGCTGATTACCTGTACTTAATGCTTTTCTCTTTGTTTGTCATTTGTATAAAATATATATAATATAATATTTATGAACCATTATCTCCTCTATTCTGTTTCTTTTCTCAGTGGTCTGCTGTTTCCTTCCCATAATGACATCAGTGTTTCTGGGAGCCCTGCAATCAATGGATGAAAAGATTCCATTGTGACTCCATAAATGACCCAGCATAAATTGTACTGTATAGCTCCCCAGAAGGGGTGGGTGGCCAGTTGATGAGATCTCCACGACTCTAACTGTATCTGACTCTGTCATTGACTTTATCTATTATAACGGCCAGTGGTGATACTGACTGGAGTTTTTGCTTTCCACTTCTCCATTGTCAACTGGCCATAGTTCACAAACTTACATAATAGAAAGATGTTGCCAGGCTCCTTTTATGTTAAATAGTTTCAACCCACTTTGCTTCTTGTCAGTTTTAAATTAGCAGTTTGTATTTAATCTAGAGAACCTGTGAACTTGTCACAGCACTCTGCTCTTGTACTCAGAGAACAGCCCTATACAAAAATAAACTGAACTGTATTGAACAAAGGTTAGGGTGCCAGTCCATTATAGTTCAAACGGTGCAGGCATATGTGTGAAAGACAATACTAAAAAAAGGAACTAAGAATTTTTATTTCAGATTATAGATTAAATAAATTATAATTGGAAGAGTGTTCTTTTATGAAGCTACTGATCCAGGTCCAAACCATCAGAGTCTTTTTAACTGAGTTTCACCCTGAACTACAAAGCTAACATTAAATTTTCTTCTCCCTGTAGTTTCCACATCCTGTAGTCTTGGTACTAAAATTAAAACCTTAAAAGACATTTTCAAAAATTACATCAAAGCTATTTCCTTCAGGCAAAAACTACCACATTAAAATATTGTATGGCAAAACTATATATGATGGGTTATTAAGGAAAAAGGGCATATGATCATGAAAGTTTTTTTTTTTTTTTTTTTATTGGAGCAAAGTTAGGTGCAGGTAATAGATAAGAGTCAAAGCTCAGTTAATTTCATGCTGATCACCTGCAAATGGCACCAGAGCAGCTGATAGATATTTCAGCTGTACAAACTTCCTCTAGAAAGGACTAACATGCAAGAGAGCACGTATCTCACCTTTTATCCCAATGGCATTAGGTAACAACAATCATAAAGATGTTACTTGATAGACAACACAAGTCGTATCACTTCATGAAATAGAGATCAGGTGACACTTCTAATGAATAAACATTGACTTGGAAAGCTGACTTTAGGAGAAAAATTCACTTCAGTTAATTACACAGATTGAAGTCGCAGTAACTGTTAAATTAAAGAAACAAGCAGGAGCTTTCATAATTAAACTGAAATATCACTGAAGGTAGTCAGCCACTTAAAACAGTATGATTATTTATATATGCATACCCATGTGACCTGAGGTTAGAATAAGGTCAATGTCCCCCTTTCATGTGTAAAAGGTGATTGGCGTCAGAAAGGTCATCTGGTTATAAATATTTATGCTTCAATACTCCAACGATAAAAAAACAAAAAATGGCTGTTAAACCAACATTCATACACATTTAATGGCTCTTTCATTAGGTACACCCCCTTTGATCTGAACAACTTAAATTCATTAGACAAGTGTTGAAACTGCACTCTATTAATTCCCAACATCACAAAGGTGATTCATTAACATGAGTTCTTAGACTATGCGGACTACTGAAGTAAACTGCAACCACTTTCAAGTTTGTGGATCCTGCTGAAAGTGTACAGTAGACTATAGCCATTATTGAATGGTATTAAGAAGCTTAATCTGTTGCAGAAAAAAATATTCACCACACCATTACACTGCAATAAGTACATCTCTAGCCTATTGCTGCATTGTGTATACAGTATACTGTGTTGGAGCCATATGATTGGGTATTCAGAGGCAGCTATTTGTGTCAACATATGCAGTATACTGTATATATGAGGGACGTTCAAAAAGTTTCCACACTTTTTTTAACTCTATTTATTAAGAGGTTCAAAAACAAATTACATCACTTTTCTACATAGTCATCTTTATTTGCGATGCAATTTTCCCAGCATCATACCAACTTTTTAACGCCCAATTATTAATTTATAAAGCACTTTAAAAACAACATCAAGGCTGACCAAAGTGCTGTACAATAAAAAGAAAACGAAAGCCCAACATATCAGACACACAAAACCAAAGGGTAAATGAAACGGAAACACATAAACACATAAGAACTGAAAAGATTCTTAATAAAAAGTATACAGATAGCCAACATATCATACTGGGTTAAAAGCCAGAGAGTAAAAATGTGTTTTTAAATAGGATTTAAAGACAGCTAACGAAGGAGCCTGCCTAACGTGCAACGGCAAATCGTTTCAGAGTTTTGGGGCTGCAACTGAAAAAGCTCAATCACCTCGGAGTTTGCATTGTGCCTTGGGAACACATAAAAGCATCTGGTCTGCTGACCTGAGAGTGTGAGATGGTACGTAAGGGTGCAGCAGTTCCGACAAATAAAGTGGGGCACAACCATTAAAAGATTTAAAAACAAATACAAGAATCTTAAAATGGATTCGAAAACGAATTGGAAGCCAGTAAAGGGAAGCCAAAATCGGGTAACATACTCATGCTTTCTTGTGCCAGTTAAAAATCGAGCAGCAGCGTTTTGCACCAGTTGTAGGTGAGCAATGGAGGCCTGGCTAATTCCAAAAAGAAGCGCATTGCAGTAATCTAAACGAGATGTTATAAAAGCATGTATCACTGTTTCAAGGTTGCACTTAGACAAAACAGGCTTGATTTTTGACAGCCGCCTCAACTGGAAAAAGGAAGATTTTACCACTGCGTTCACATGGCTATCAAGTTTTAAAGTGGAATCTATTTTCACACCTAAATTTGTGATCATGGATTTCTCAAATTGAGCTGCAGTGGAAAGGTCAATGCAGGGGGTCCTGCTGGTGCTATTGGGTCTAAATAGCATGACTTCTGTCTTGTTCTCATTAAAATGTAGAAAATTTAATGCCATCCAACTCCTTATGTCAATAAGGCAATCAAGCAGGGGCTGGACAGAACATGGACCTTGGCACTTCAGAGGGAAATTACTACTCCTTCTGCCTTCACTGTTTCCAACGAAAATATAAAAGTGTGGAAACTTTTTGAACGTCCCTCGTATAACTTATATGCTGTATATATATATCTTGTTGCCACCAGGGCATGCTCCAGCTCCCCAAACACCAAACGCAAACAGGCTCAGACACAAGTGTGAAATAAACAAGAGGATTTATTATGAGAAACACTTCTTATGTAATGTTTCCCACCACAGCCACAGTACAAAACACAGTATACAGCACTTAGCAATACTTTGCCTTCCGGTCTGTGTGTGTGTGTGTCTCTCTCTCTCTCTCTCTCCCTCACTGCCTTCTCCAGTTCTCCACACAAGCTTTGTCCTCCTTCCTCCCGACTCTGGCTCCTTGAGCAGTGACAAGCACTTCCTTTTTAGTAATCCCTGGAAATATTTCCAGTGTCCCAAAGGTTTGGCTTGGGAGCACTTCCAGGTAAGGTGAGTGCTCCATGAAGTAGGGCTCACTATACTCTGCAGCACCCATGAAGCCCAACAGGACTGAGTTCAAAGAACTCCAGTTCCCATAACGCCCTGTGGGAATCCAGGATGCTGCTGCAACCCAGGGGGACTGCTAACTAGAGTTCTGTAGTGACAATGCGCTGTGCATGTTGTCTCTCCTTGTCCTTCCATGCTCCCGGCCTTCCCTGACAATATATATATTATACAGTATATATGCATATATATATATATATATGCATATATATATATATATATATATATACAGTATATATATATATATATATATATATATATATATATATATATATATATACATACACATATATATCTATATTCACACACACTAATGAACATTATGACCACCTGCCAATTATGCCGTTGCTCTGTGTGCTGCCAAAACAGCTTTCACCCACCAAGGCACAGACTCTGGCAAGACCTCTAAAGGTGTCCTGTGCTATCTGGCACCAGGTTGTTAACAGCAGATCCACTAACACCTTTAAGTTATAAGGTTCCTGTTCTAACACATCCCAGAGATGCTTGATTGGACTGAGATCTGGGAAATTTGGAGGCCAGGGCAACTCCCTGAACTCTTATCATGTTCCTCAAACAAGTCACAAACAATTTAAGCAACGTGACAGTGCACATTATCCTTCTAAAATAGGCCACACCCGTTGGGGAATATTGTTGCCAGGATCTGCAACAATGTTTAAGTAGGTTGATACATGTCAAATTAATATCCACATGAAAGCCCAGATACAGGGTTTCCCAGTGGAATATTGCCCGAAGCATCGCACTCACTCCACCAACTTATCTTCTTCCTAAAGTGCATCCTTTTGAAGTTTCTTTCCAAGGTAAACAACAGATATGTATCATGCCATCTACATGATACAACAGAACAGATGGTAACAAGCAACCTTATTCCATTGATCCAAGGTCCATCTGCAACGCTCGTGTGTCCATTGTAAGCACTTTTGTAGGTAGACATTGTGTAGCATAGGCACTCTAACTGGCCTGTAGCCACAAAGTCCCAGACATAGCTGAGTTTGATGCACTATGTGATGATAGTCCTGTAATCATCATAAAAATTATCTGTGATTTGGGCCACAGTAGCCCTTCTGTTAGGTTGTAGCAGATGAGGTAGCCTTCGCAAGATTGATGAGTCTTGGCCACTCAACACCCTTTTGGTGATTTGTGTTTTTTTCTTCCTCGGACCATGGTCAATAGGTACTTGCCATGGGTGATTGTGAGCACCCCAAAAGCCTTGTCATTTTAGAATGCTCTTACCCAGTTGTCTAGTCAAAACGTTTTGGCCCTTAATCAAATTCATTCAGGTCTCACACCTGACCCATATCTTCTGCATTCAACATTTCGATTACAAGTACCTAATGTCAGTTTACTGTCTAATATACACCTGACCATGACATGTGGCATTGTAATGAGATAATCAACATCTTTCACTTTGTATACTTTTAAATCATAGTTTTGGCTCATCAATATATATAAAATCAAAGAAAACTCAAATGAAATCTGCAAGTAATAAAAATTTTAAAAAAGAATTATAATTTCAATATTGTTAAAGGTTTTAGCATATTGGCTCACAAAAATTAAGAAAATTTGCTTACTTACTGTAAATCCCTCAAAAAACTTGAATAAAACATGAATCTCTTGTCTATCAATGTTAATTTATTGCTGTGAGGTAGCTGAACTAAAAAACAAAAAGAAATCAGACGTTTCTGCTGGTGAATTACACACCATTACACAAATAAAAAAAAAAAACCTATCATTCTCAAGTAAAGTAAGGGGCCCTATGTGCCAGGTCCTGTTACAGCATCATTGAATTTCAGGCAAGAACCAACCCTAAACAGAATAATATTGCATCACAAGTTACACACATTTCAAAGGCATGAATTACCCTGAAAAGCACAAACATACGAGTATGAGCAGGATGCAGACTCCGCACTAACAGCTGTCAACTCAGGGAACTGAATCCATGAGGCAGCAATACTAAACACAGAATAAAGAATACATTAATGGCACTAAATGCTTTAGGAGTCAGATATATTATTGTGTGAGATATTGACACAGAGACACAAACTACCTGGTGGTTTTATTTGCTTACTGAGGCAACTATGTTTAACAGCTGTTTATTCACAGATAACTATCCTTGATGTGTCTGAAGTTCTTTCTTTATCCTCTGCTGATTTAGAAGCTCTTGTCATTCATTGCAAACCATTCTATCTACCCAGGGAATTTCATTCTTTTATACTGGTTGGTATTTATATTCCTCCTGATGCTTACGCTCAATTGGCACAACAGTTGCTAGCTGATAACATTCATAATTTGGAAAATAAATTCCCCAGTTCTGTCATTTTTATTATGGGGGATTTTAACCACAGTAACATGAACAACTATCTGCCCAGATACCACCAACTGATCAACTGCCCCACATGTGAGGGCAGAACATTGGATCACTTTTACATCAACATTAAAGGGGCATTTTGCTATTTCTCCTGTGCACATCTTGACAATTCTGACCATGCCATGATTATGCTTATTCCCAACTATAAACTAAAAACTGGAACAGTCAAAGCCTACCAGGAGTATCAGCCCAGATGGACTCCTGAGACTGTTGGAAGGCTGAGGGATTGTTCAGACTTCACAGATTGAAAAGCCATGGAAGGCTGGTGTAGCAGCACAGATGAATATGCTGATATTGTAACATCTTACATCTCCTTCTGTGAAGATGTGTGTCTCCCTAAGAAGACCATTGTGAGATACAACAATGACAAGCCATGGTTCACCAAGGAACTGAGGGTTCTCAGAGCTGCCAAGGACCCTGGGAACAGGGATGATTATCGATCTGCAAGGCGGCAGTTTAATAAAGCACTGAGAGCTGCAAAAGCTTCTTATAAAGATCAGCTGGAGAAAGGCTTTAGCAGTAACAGCCAGGCAGTGTGGAGTTCTCTGAAAAAAATTTACAAATTACAGACAGAAGTGTTCTCAAGCCTTACCCTCCCCCATTTTGGCTGATCAGCTAAATGAGCTTTATTGCTGGTTTGACAAGGACATGAGCCCCTGTTTGGACTCTGGCCTTCTGCCTTCTGTATCAACAGTCCCTCTCTCTCCCTCTCACAACCATTTCAGTGTCACCATCCCCCCTTCATTGAAATCCGATTCACCTTCTTCAACTTCCCTTCCCCCCAGTCATTCCTCTCCACTCCACCCTATACTTTCTGTGTAGACTTACAAAGCCTTTTCAGGAAACAGAATATTAGGAAAGCAGCTGGCCCTGATGTAGTCTCACCTGGTACTCTTAGACATTGCGCAGACCAGTTAGCACTTGTCTTCACTGACATATTCAACACCTCCCTGCAGCAGGGCAAGGTTCCGGACTGCTTTAAAGTAGCCACTATTATTCTAGTTAACAAGAAGGATAAAATCTCTTAACTTAATGACACTAGGCCAGTTGCTTTGACCTTGGTGGTTATGAAGGTATTTGACCGTCTCACACATTCTTCCTTAAAGTCCATCACTGATCCCCTCCTTGTTTCACTTCAGTTCGCATATAGGGCAAATTGTTCAGTGGAGGATGCAGTTAGTTTATGCCTCCACTATATTCTTCAGCACCTGGACTTGCCTAACACCTATGTGAGGGTCTTGTTTGTGGATTTATGCTCATCCTCCAATACCAGAGTAAACTAATCCAGTTAGGTGTACCCTAAGGTGTCTGCCAGTGGATTATGAGTTTCTTGACAGATAGAAAACAGTATGTGAGATTGCAGCCCTTATATATCAAATCCAATGTCAATTAGTATCGGCTTCCCTCAAGGCTGTGTTCTTTCACCCCTCCTGTTTCACTTTACACAAATGACTGTAGATCCATGGACAAATCTGTAAAACTCCTAAAGTTTGCAAATTACATAACTATAGTGGGTCTAATTTTCAATAATGACGTGTCTTCCAATCAAAGAAAGGTGGCCGTCTTGTAGAATAGAATAGAAGAATTCAAGAATACAAGTATAGAATTCTTGTAATGACTTGGAGCTCAATGCTATTAAGACAGTGGAAATGAGGATTGATTTCCACTGACAAGTCACTAACTGTCAACCTTTGCAAATTAATGGCCAGACTGTGTCTGTGGTTAAATTCCTGGGGACTACTCTCCTTAATACATTAATATGGGACAAGCACATTACCTCCATCATCAAGAAAGTTGTCATTAAGTAGCTTGATTCATCATGGCATATACAGTGGAACCACGGGCCATGACAGTAATTCGTTCCAAAACTCTGGTCCCAACCCGATTTGTTTGTGACCAAAACTAATTTCCCCCATAAAACTGTATGTAAATACAATTAAGCCATTCCAGACCGTACGAACTATATGTAAATATATATATATATTTTTTTTAATTTTAAGCACAAAAAAGTTCATTATACCATAGAATGCACAGTGTAATAGTAAACTAAATGTAAAAACATTGAATAACATGGAGAAAACCTTGAACAGAGACAACTAACATTGCAAGAGTTCACGCTACAGCCTTACGAACCACTCGTTGTAAACACTTTTTTTTAATGAGTTTTAAGCACAGGGAAAAAAATGAAAATTTGAAAAGTCCTTAATTTATACAAAAACTAACCATAAACAACCAAGAAAACTAACCTTGCATGCATGCACGTCTGACCGAGAACAATGTACAGGGAGAGACTGAACACGTGCGGAAATCATCGGTGCGTACGAACCGGAAGGGAAACTGGCTTGTTCGTCACCTGAGTGTGTTTTCATAAACAAATGCAAAAGTTTGGCGTGTTCCGAGACGTTCGTGACCCAAGGTTTCACTGTATTGTTATATTTTTACTCAACATTGAGAGTAATGTGATCTCCTCCATCACTGTTTGGTTTCCTTCTTTCTAAGACTCAATTGCAGCAGGTGTTTTTCATCTGAGAAAATCATTGGCTGTTGCCTCCCAACATTAAAAGATCTGTTCAATGCCAGAGCAAAATAGAGAGCAGGAAAGATTGCAGCTGGCTCCACCCTCTCCAGCAGCCTACTTTTCATTAAATTGCCATCACAGAGAAGGTACCGGTCTATTGGGACCCAAACTGCATTCCATCTCTGCCACTTCTTTCCTCAAATTATTCAGATCCTAAATAAACTTACATAGGATTACTCTTAACTGTTTTTGCAACATATAACTGTTAACTGTCCTGTTTGTCTATTCGTAAATACTTCATACTTGCTCAACTTGCATTATTTGATATCTGCAGTATAGGCAGTCCCCGGGTTATGTACGAGATAGGGACTGTAGGTTTGTTCTTAAGTTGAATTTGTATGCAATTCGGAACAGGTACATTATTTTAATAAATGCTATTGTTGACCGACTGTAACCAAGTGCTCTGCCAATGAATGATGGAGTTTTACATCTCTCTGACCTTTTTTATTACTTCTACTTTATTTTCCATGGTGATGGTTTTTCTCTTCTTTACTGTATCACCAGCACTTGCATCAGATTTGTGTTTCAGAGACATTGTTGAAGGGTGAAGACAAAAGGTTAAGATGAGCTCTTCTGCACAGCACTGTACATGCTATCACAGCAGAAAGGCACCCCTTGTCAGCACGTCTGGTGTACTGATGAGAGACAACTTCCTGCTATGTACATAACAGTACAAGCAGGATTGCTATTGAGAATGAATGGGGGCAGCGAGGGGCGGTTCACCACCTGCCCACCATACAGTTACCTCCTCTTGCATACAGTATGCTGCCTGCAGCATTAGCCCACCAAGAGCGAACAGGGTGCTGCCAAAGACGGGTAGTGAATTGCCCACCACTGCCCCCATTCAACAGGCAGCCACCCGAGGCACCTGCAATACTGCCCCCCGCTGCCCCATTCACCCTCAATGGCCTTCGTTCAGGCACAACTAGGACACCACTTGCAGCATTACCAGCCACCCACCGAGAGCTGGGCAGCTGTTTGAGGGACACTGCAAGGCTGTGTGGTAGGCGGGCAGCCGTCCTGCACATGAGTGCTTGCCGCGCACCCAGCTGCAAACTGAGAATGCGCCCCTCACCGCCCCATTCATCAACTGGAGCCGCCCAAGGGACACTACATTGTGCGAGCAGCGAAACCGCCCCCCTCCAGCCACTGCTTGCTGCGTTCCCAGGCCGGAGTTGACAGAGTGGCAGTTATTGAGAAGCCTGCGTCATGTCCCCCAGACAGATGAAGGAGTGGCTGTGGCCCCGTTCGTAAGTCGTATGTCGGATGTCCATAACTCTGGGACTACCTGTATATTATTTTGTATAGTTTTTCTATTTATTTGAGTTAAATATTGAAATTTGTAAATGTTTTGTTCATGAAATTATTGTATTTGTATAGTGGTTTGCACAGTGTCAGGTTAACGGTGGGTTGAAATTGTGTTGTCTTGAGTTGGTTATGTCTTGTATCCCATGTTTTGCACCTAAGCAAAGTCAATTCTGATATGTTTCATATGCTAGCGATAAAGTGATTCTGAGTTTGAATAATAGCTGCAACTTTATATTCAGTACTGAAATGTTTAAGTCTCAGTTTTCTCTTATTATTATTTTCATTGTCTGTATTTTCTTGGAGTTTTTCACGAAATGCTATAGCTTGGCTGGTTTCTGTTCAGTGGCAAACACATCAAAACATCCCCATCAAGGCCATGGTGTCATTGCATTTTCACTTTTCTCTTGTGTTCAGCATTAGCATGTTGTGTATTTTCATCCTTTCACCCTTTATTAAAACTAATTAATGCCATTTAGGATGATAAGGGCACTAGTCCATCACAGTCTGTACTCCTGCACAGAACCAGTCTCATTCATATGTGATTAACTGAAATAATAAAATGAGTCATCAACAATGCCTGGAGGCATCCCTCTCACTTTTTAAGTCTGTTGCATGAATGAGGCTTCTATAAAAAGTTACATACTTCTGGGAAAATCTTCTACAGGGAGTGTGTTATGGCTAAAACAACTCACTTTAAACTACAAGTCTACCAGTTTACTGTAGGGCTTACCTTCAGCTCAAAATGTGACAAAGAGGAAATTACTTTACCAGTTTTGCCTCTAATTGTAAAAATAAGTATCTGAATGGTTGTATTGTATTCTGATCTTGAAAGCTGTCTTTAGTAAAGGTGGATGGGTGGGGGCTTTGCTGTGCCTCATTACAGAAAACTGCGGTGATCCTAGGACACATTTTTTTTACAAAAGTAGTGCAAGACTAACATCTGGTTCATCTAATAAAATGTGTTAAAAGGAGAGAAGGATCTGTATAAAACAAACATATATACACACACATACACTGTACATGTATAAGTTTTATATATTGTGACGGATGGCCGGAACCCTTACCCGGCCCAGATTCCCCTGTAGCAGAAGGACCGGAGCACAGAATGTGTTCTGGTAATTACTTGCGGTGGGACACAATAGGGCAGCCATCCTGGCTTGCTGTATGGCCACGGTTTGGGGCTTGGAAGCTTCACCCTGCTGGCGCCCATGGTCACCAACAGATGGCACTTGGACTTGGTTGGAGTCCTGTGTTGCAGCACTTCCGCCACACCCAGAACTGCTGAGGAAGCTGGTCAACAAGCACCTGGAGCACTTCCGGGTACCTTATAAAAGGCATCAGCAGCCACTACTCCGGAGGCCAGAGTCGGATGAAAGAGGATGAAACTTGTGGAGGAGGAGTGACGGCATGTAAAGGCGGAAGGAAGAAAAGAACCAGCGGTTCTGTAGTGAAGAGCTGTGCTGTAAAGGTGGGATGCAGGGGGAACTGCTCCCACATTAAAAAGAAAATAAAGGTGTGTTACACCTGCACTTGTGTTCATGCCTGTCTGATCCCCTGGTGGTTCACAAGTGGTGCAGTTGGCAGGAACCTGTACTTTATTCTTGTGGTGGCCTGATACAGCAGTGCAAGGTGCACCCACAAGGCAGCACATGCAGCAACTCTGCAAGACATACTGAAGCCATGCTAAAAAAAAAAAGCCATTGAAGAGGCTTGTGGAAATGCTGCACCCGCCCAACGGGGAAGAGAAGCACCAGGAACAACCTGTAGGCAACACACAGCTCAAAGTTCGCCGGGAGAAGAAAGCTGCTGGGAGAAGGAAGCTCCTGATGACACCATCCAAGAGGTAGGTGCCGGACCCAGGGACAGTTTTCCCTCGGAATGTTGTTTGTCAGTCCTGTGTACCTACCTGTCAGGTGGAGATTGTCTGGATTCATTTCAAGGGCAGAAGCATGCTGATCTGAGGGGTGACGGCGGAGCTGACTGACAAAAGTGGGAGTCCGCTTCTTGCCAAGAGACAATGGCAAGAGGTGCAGCGCTTGGAACATTACCCTACTAATGGGGTAAGTAATGGGGGCGAGTGTCCATGCCACACTCCCCATAGCAGGTTAGGGGTTGGAAGGTCTGTACCGGCTTCCCACAGGTGAGTTGGTGGTGGCGGGGCCGGTGAACATCCACCCCAATCCCAGAGTGTGCCCGACTAAGCCTGTGCTCGAGAGGCTTGGGCTTAATGATTCACACTCGGCGGAGATGGTTGAGTGAACCCCAAGTCCACCACCAGCTGAGCTCAGTTTCCCCATACAAGAGCTGGAAAAGCTGCTCCACCCTGTACAGGATGCCTTAAAAGTTTTGAGTTTGTTGAAATAGGCAGTTGAGGTGATGGAAGGGAGCACCCATGATGGCAGTGCATGAATGGCTGACGCAACGTGGCATGGGATTCTCCAGACAACTTGACGCCACGGTACAGGTAGGTGACACCTGTACCGTACAAGGAAGAGGGATGCAGAGTGAAACAGGCCCAGCTGTATCTAATACTGGGTGCCAGGTAGCCACAACCCCTACATTAGATGTTTCTGTGACGACTGATCGTGTGGTAGGGATGCACATGGTTGAGGTGCATGCAAGGTGGCAGCTGGTAGGTGCTGGAGGCCAGATCACCCCACCTGAGGGTCTTCCTTTCTACTACAGGGAGACTAAGACCGTCACTGCACCCCATTTTACAAGGAAGACCCAGAAAAGGAAGACCGGGTCTCCAAACAATACAGGGTATTAGTCTGTCCACTTCACTTTAATGGAGGACTCCACTCTGCAGGGGTGGAGAGATACCCTAGATTTTCCATCCTGTTTCTGGTCCCACAGGGTGAGAGCAGGAGGAGACCAGTGGAAGTACTGTCTGTCTGGTACACCGATAGACAACGGAGGATTGTGTCAGGGCAGCCCCTCCCTGTCCCTTTCTTCTTTTGTTGCAGGGCAGGCCCATGGATCAGAGTTCGTCAGTTCTCCATCCTCAGGAAGGACAACCCTCATGGGACAAGCTGGTTCAACCTACAGGTCTCAGCTGAGGGAGGGTCAGTGTGATTGATGGCCGGAACCCTTGCCCGGCCAGGACACCCCTGTAGCGGAAGGACCAGAGGAGAGATTGTGTTCTGGGCATTACCAGGACATTAGAGGGCAGCTGCCCTGGCTTGCTGTATGGCTTGGAGGGGAGCTTGGACTTGGTTGGATCCCTGTGTTGCAGGATCTCCACCACACCCCGGTCAACGAGCACCTGGAGCACTTCCAGGTGCCTTATTAAAGCTGCCAGCAGTCTCTACTCTGGATGCCAGAGTCGGGTGGAAGCGGACAAAGCTTGTGGAGAAGGAGTGGTGGTGTGTAAAGGCGTAAGGAAGAAAAGAACCTGGGGTTCTGTAATGAAGAACTGTGCTGTAATGGTGGGAAGCAGGGAGAAGCTGTTCCTATATCAAAAAGGAAATAAAGGTGTGTTACACCTGCACTTGTGTTTGTGCCTGTCTGTGTCAGGCAGGGTGGCTGGTACGCCCCCTGGTGGTCCACAATATATTTATAAATATGTGGCACAGGGTTCTAGTGGACAGCATTACTGCACCAAGGAACTGTCCTGTGATTGATACTGTACTGGCATGTTCCCCCAGAGTCTGTCTGAGTATTCCTCCCACATTCCCAAAATATGCAAATTATGTTCACTGGTGATTCCAAACTGGCCGCTTTGCAAATGTAAATGTGTATGTGAGTAAGTGCGCTGTGTGATTGACTATCATGCAGGACGGTTCCTGTCTCTCACCCAGTGCTACTGGAATAATTAGTAAAGTGGCATCACAGGTTGAAGGGTCTTAAATTCAGTCCCAGTCTATTCACTGTGCCATATACTCCCTATGTTTTCTTAGTGTTTCCTCCTACAGTATGTCACAAACATTTGTCTTACTAAGCTGATTTGTGACCAGCTTTGAGTGATTGTGCGTTTTAAAGGAATACTTCATCTCTTGGAGCTGATGCTTCTGAAATAGACTTCAGGTGCCAGTAACAGAATAACAGACTTCAGAAAATGAATGAATAGAACACATACTACATTTCAAATATTCTAAATACTGTAAACCCAATACAACAACAGATTAAAGATACATTTAGTACTTTTGCTTCAGAAAATTATTCACAAATTGGGAGGCACGGTGGTGCAGTGGTGGTGCAGTGGTAGCGCTGCTGCCTCGCAGTTAGGAGACCTGGGTTTGCTTCCCGGGTCCTCCCTGTGTGGAGTTTGCATGTTCTCCCTGTGGGTGCGCTTCGGTTTCCTCCCACAGTCCAAAGACATGCAGGTTAGGTGGATTAGCGATTCTAAATTGGCCCTAGTGTGTGCTTGGTGTGTTTGTGTGTGTCCTGCAGTAGGTTGGCACCCTGCCTGGGATTGGCTCCAGTAGACCCCTGTGTTCTGATTCAGCGGGTTGGAAAATGGATGGATGGAAATTATTCACAAATTATACTGTAAAACCATATAAAACTCACTAATTATTAGTAGTGTGTTTGTTTTGACTTATGGATTATTAGTAAAATTGCATTGTATCCACTAATGCTGCAACTTTAGACATCTCTGCTACAAAGTGTGGGAGTTTTTC
This sequence comes from Polypterus bichir lapradei, assembly GCA_026402145.1. Classification (NCBI taxonomy): domain Eukaryota; kingdom Metazoa; phylum Chordata; class Cladistia; order Polypteriformes; family Polypteridae; genus Polypterus; species Polypterus bichir. Next base: position 10,471,103 of record JANRMT010062791.1, read on the forward strand.
TTTTCTTTGTGTGAATGTGTGGGGGTTGCCTTTGCTTAACTAACCTATCCTTTGCTTACCTAAAGGCTTGGAGAGCCTGAATCTAAGACTTCATGAGTCACACTGGGTGGTTATTTACAAATATTTTTATATGCAGGCCTTTGTATTTTGTAGCTGTACACGTGAAAGCTGACAGATAGATGCGGTATGTGTTGTTGTATTTATTACCTAAATGAATGATCAACCTACCCTGGGGTGCTAAATTATTTTGATGTTCTAAGTTAGTCTGGAGCCTGTGTTTATTTGATGAGGACTTTATGCATATTTAGTAAATCTAGCTCAAAGTCTCTCATGTTTCTGTTCAATCAACAGCTATGTAAATAAAAACTTAAAAACTTTCCTTTTGTGCTGTCTTCAGCAACTACACATTACAGAATATCTATAATGAAATTCTCAAACTAATGTTTGTTATATTTTATCAGTCAATGTTAAATTAAAATGAGGAATCTAAGTCTTCATTTTCAATTTAGAAGAGAAACTGTTATTTAGTAATGTACCATTAGAAGCACAGTATTCTAATGTCTCAATAGCAAAAGGAAGAGAGAAATGAAAACCATCACCATTACTGTACAATACCATATGAGTGACATAATGAGTTTCAGTGGTAATATAACCAGTTCCAGAGACTCTAAAATATTTTTAGGCTTTAAGAAGCATAAGAGGCAGAAATGAATTGCAACCCTGTGATAATGTACTCATAATTTTCCAGAAGTAAGAAAACCATTAGTCATAGCTCCTGTTTAATACCTCATTTTGTACAGTAAGTGAAAAAAGTCAAACATATTTCTCTGAACACATTTTTTTTCCTGGAAAATATACTGTATTAAAAATAAATGCCTTCCTTTTTCAAGATCTGATTGCACATCATTATGCTAGCAAAATACCCAGACAGGACGTTCTTACACAATAATTTAAAAATAGACAGGAAGCAGTAGTTGAGGTAGATGAGGTGCTACGTAGTCATGGTGCTCGCTCTGTTTCAGAACTTTAAAACATCAGTTACAGTGGCCAACAATTTCCCATTATGCTCTATCGAAGGTTGGTTTCTATACTGTGGCCAATGCAGCTGGACTAGGAAAATGAATGGATGTTGTATATTATATGGCAATATCCATTATAGGGTTGTAAGGGGCTGCCTAACCTAGCAGCAGTAAGTTGTAAGGCAAGAACAAACTATGGATGGAATACCAGTTCATTAATGCTTGCTTACATATACACTTAAAAACATCAGGCCGGTTATCCTAAATTTTATCTGTTTTTGGCATGACAAGAGAAACCATAGCATCTGACCACAAACCCGCACGGACACTAGGAGATGCATATACAGTATAGTGACCATGCCAGAAATGGAAACCATGTTCCTGGAGCTTTAAGGCAACAACACTAAGCACAGAGCCTTATGCTGTCATTTTTAGGGTAGCCACTTTCAATTAGACAAGTACTGTTTAAAAATAAGAAGTGACAAAAAAAGATTGTATATAAACAAACACTACGATTACATTTTGGATTTTTTTTTTATTTATAAAAAAGAATTTGCAGTTCTTCCAAAGAATGGTTTTACATTTGTTTCCACTGGTTTCACTTTATTCAATAAATTAATTAAATGGTTCAACTGCAATTAAAAACTGGAGATACAGTTGCCTTGCCTTCTAACAATGAAACCAAATACTCTGGATATATAATATGTTCAGGGTAACCCTTGCCAGCTGCCCTCTGCAGACTAGCACTGGTACCACTTATATATGCACATTAATTTTGCGCATTCACAGTGAGACTTCAGCTCATCAGAACTCAGCCACTGAGTAGCTGTGCAATGCTCTGGAAAAATTTAAGAACTTAAATTCAGTATATTAGATTCACTTTATATGTACTGAGAATTGTTTGCAAAAATATTTACAAGCTTTCAGCCAATTTTAGACAATTTACAAAATTAGTCAGATTTCTTTGTTTTATTGGAACACTAGCAAAATACCCGCGCTTCGCAGCGGAGAAGAAGTGTGTTGAAGTTATGAAAAATAAAAGGAAACATTTAAAAAAAAAACGTAACATTTGCTTTCTATTCGTTTGAATAAGAACAGTCCTTCACCAACAATTATTTAATGCTAGCTCAGACCCGGCACTTAAAAGTTTCTGTCACACTTTTGCTGAGTTTGTGCCAAACACTATTCTATGCCTGACCATCTCATTTTTGTTTGCATAAGTACAGTCCTTCATCAGCAATTTTAAAAACGCCAGCGGTAGCGTGTCCATAAACTTAATTTAAACTTACGGTTTACACCGTGCTTTGTTTCCGCAGTAGCTGCACCTATGAATATGCTTGTATGCGTCACTCGCTTCATATTCTTTCGCTGCCTTCTCAATTGTGTAATGCGTTGTTTTGTTCAGCACTCTTTGGAGCTCTTCCTTGTTCTCTACGTACTGCGTTCACAGTCAGTTCACGTGAGCTCTCTTGTGTGATCTTGCGATGTCCACGGCTTTATTTAATGTTAGCTAAGACCCGGCACTTAAAAGTTTCTCGCTACAGCAATTTTAACTCCGTTACAAAGTGATCCAAAGTCTCGTTTATACCTCATGTCTTCTCATTAAACTTGTATCTTGCGAATATTGTATTCGTCGTAGGCATGACAAACACCAGCGGCAGCGTGTCTATAAACTTAATTTAAACTTAAGGTTTACACCGTGCTTTGTTTCTGCAGTAGCTGCACTTATGAATATGCTTGTACGCGTGACTCACTTCTTATTCTTTTGCTGCCTTCTCAATTGTGTAATGCGTTTTTTTGTTCAGCGATCTTTGGAGCTCTTCCTTGTTCTCTACGTACCGCGTTCACAGTCAGTTCACGTGAGCCGCTCTCTTGTGTGATCTTGCGAATATTTACCTTATATGGGCAGGTACTCAATTGCGTGGAAGGCGTGATGATGCGGGACGCAACTCTGCCTCACACGGTGACCGAGCTGCAGGCTATGGCCGTATATATGGTCGAAAGTAGATTCCAGTTATGACCATTACACGTAGAATTTCGAAATGAAACCTGCCTAACTTTTGTAAGTAAGCTGTAAGGAATGAGCCTGCCAAATTTCAGCCTTCCACCTACACGGGAAGTTGGAGAATTAGTGATGAGTCAGTCAGTGAGTGAGTGAGTCAGTCAGTCAGTGAGGGCTTTGCCTTTTATTAGTATAGATAACATATAATATTTTTCAATCATTTCCAGAACTGTAGTCTAATACCGGGTTGTAAATTAATTTTGATGTCTTAGTCAGATATAATCTAAATGAGACATTACTACCTATACAAATATTTATATTTCACAGAGGGCCTAAGGTTCTCCTCCAGAATACTTAGCCATGACTGTGAATTCATAGTAACCTCAATGATAGCATCTCAGTCACTCAAACCAAAATCATTCCAGTGCCATGGTTGATGCTGAGATCTGAGACTATAAAATCAAGTGCTTTTTAAAAATTGTTTTTATAACAAATTTCTTCATTGCTTCACTTCGTACCCAATTATTTTACCAACTGATTATATTTACCTTAATGAATTAAAAAAATAGTCTTGTGGTTCACTCACTTTTGCAGTTAATTCTTAGTTACTTATACAGTATTTTTGTAAAATACATCACTTCCTTGAACTATTTCATGGATTTTGTGAATTTAAGCACAAATTTAAATTTAATTAAAAAGTAAAGACTAATTTTGATTAAACAAGTGTATTCTATTAAAAAGATACTATTTCACAAAATAAAACAGGTATCCACCAACTTTGACACAGCACTTGGATTAGATGCCTCCAATTCATGTTTTACTTTTATTTAGATATAGAATATTATACCAGGACCATATACATCTCACATGATTTAACACTAAATTACCCAGAAACATGCAATGCACAAGGCAACTGAAAATGCCCACTTTGATTATACCACTTGACCAGCTTATTGCACCCTACATACCTCTGGATTCTTTATCTTACAAAAATCATTTGTGACTTTCGATAATTTTCAGATTTGTTATTCATTATAACTAGTTATGATAATTTCCTAATAGGTGATTTTAGCTTTCATGTAGATAATCACTGTGATCCAAAAGTTATATAATTTATGGATCTTTTAAAGGCTTTTGACTTTACTCAACATATCACAAGTTTGACATACAGTATGAAGGAGGCCATACATTAGACCTGGTCATCTCATGAGGGCTTTAGAATTGATGTGACTCAGGTAATGTATATTGTTATATTCAATTATTACTGTTTTTTCTATAATGTAACAATGCCATTTATCAGGACTAAATAAAAGCTAATTTTGAGAGCTATTTTTTGATGCTGTAACTTTCCTAATATTATAAATAATCATTTTACTCTATTATCTACTCTGATACAAACAGAATTATAAATTAGATGCCTCCAATAAGAACAAAGATAAAAATAATGTTCATTCAGTTCATTCATAAGGTTGATAACTTTAATGAAAAAATAAAGACAGTTACTAAAATTGACCATAGCTGTAATACTCTGAAAGAGAGAGGGAGTTTGGAAACTTAAGAGAGAAGTAAGTATTCTCTCACCTAACAGGTGTAAACGCTAAAATAGTAGTATTACAGGAGACCCACTTATTAAGCAAAGATAAGTTCCGGCTGCAAAAAGCCTGGACTGGCCAAATGTTCCATTCCAGCTTTACAAAGAAAACTAGAAGTGTGGGAATTCTTATACATAAAACAGTCTCATTTGTAGCATCAGATGTAGTATCTGATCCTGAAGGGAGATATGTGATTGTCATGAGCAACTTATTTAACTGTAAAGTGATTTTGATAAATGTTTATGCACCAAATGTAGATGATAGGGAATTCATGCAAAATATATTTGCATCCATTCCCAATGTGAACACTCATAAAATAATGACTGGGGACTTAATTGTGTTTTAAATCCACTCTTAGATAGGACTCCTGTCACAGGGGGGATGACATCTAACACTGCAAAGACAATTACACAGTTTGTAACTGACCACAACTTATCAGAACCCTGGAGGTTTCTAAACCCAAACTCAAGAACATATTCCTTCTACTCACCAGTGCATCATTGCTACTCAAGAACTGATTATTTCTTTCTAGATAATAATTTCTTGCCTACGATTAAATCTTGCAATTACGACGCTATTGTTATTTCTGTCCATGCCCCTCTGATCTTGGAGCTAAAATCATTATGCCCCACATCCTCATCTCGCAGATGGCGTCTTAACTCACTTCTATTAGCAGATGAGAACTGTACAGAATTTATATCAAAACAAATCAGTTTCTTCCTAGAGACAAATACATCCTCAGAGGTGTCTGCAGGAATGCTCTGGGAAACTCTAAACGCCTTCTTAAGAGAACAGATTATTTCATATCTTTCCCACAGAAATAAATTAGAAACCAAGAAGGTATCAGAGCTAACCAGCAAAATTACTAGAACAGATCAAGAACATGCCAGGTGTCCAAGTGAGGCTCTTCATAGGAAAAGACTGGCTCTGCATTCAGAGCTCAACCTCTTAACAACCACAGAAACTGAACAACTCATTTTTAAATCAAGACATCATTACTATGAACACAGAGAGAAAGCTAATAAGCTCTTAGCTCAACAAATCCACAAGCAAGAAGTTCGCAATACAATCCCAGCAATCACCAACACGAATGGGGATAAAATCATTGACCATAAAAATATAATGCACACATTTAGAGACTACCATAAATCCTTATATTCTGCCTAGTTCAAACAAGACAACATACAATCTAATCAGAATTACTAGATGCTATAAAGTCACTTCAGAGCGGGAAAGCAGCAGACCCTGATGGCTACCCTGTTGAATTTTATAAGAAGTTCTCCACTCAGCTAGCTCCCCTCTTATTATCAACTTTTAAAGAAGCTAGAGACAATCAAATTCTACCTCAAACTTTTTGCCAAGCATTAATCACTGTCTTTCCTAAACAAAATAAGGACTTATTACAATGTGCATCATCCAGACCAATTTCACTTCTGAATAATGATGTTAAGATACACTCCAAAGTCCTAGCTAGAAGGATGGAGAAAGTGCTGCCTATGGTAATATCACAAGATCAAACTGAATTTATTAAAGGCCGACACTTAGTTTCCAATTTCCGACACATGTTTAATGTAATATATTGACCTGCAAAGTCAAACACACCAGAGATATTATTATCGTTAGATGCACAAAAGCATTTGATATGATGATATGATTTGAATGGAAGTACATTTTCACTACATTAGAGAAATTTGGGTTTGGCCCGAATATTTGTGCATGGATCAAACTACTGTATACCAATCCAGAAGCTTCAGTTTGTATTAACATCATTTGTTCAGACTACTTTAAACTAGAACATGGTACCAGACAAGGATGACCCTTGTCACCACTGCTATTTGCAATCACGATTGAACCACTGGCAGTTCACTGTCGAAATGCTTATCAGATAAAGATGATTATCAGAGAAGGACTGGAACAGAAAATTTCTCTATATGCAGATGATATGGTTTTGTTTATATATCAGACCCCCAAAATACTGTGCCTGCAGTGTGCTCTTTCCAGTGAATTTTTAAGCATACAATATTAGATTGGACACCTTCCCTTTTATTATTGCAGATCAGTTTAAATACCTAGGGGTAAATATCACAAGTAAACATAAAGCTCTTTACCAACACAATTTCACCATCAGTATGGAAAAAGTTAAGCAAAACTTGCATAGATGGTCAACCCTCCATCTCACTCTAGGTGGAAGAATTAACGTTGTTAAGATGAATATCCTTATTAAGCTTCTCTTTTTATTTCAAAACACTCCAATACACATCACTAAATCATTCTTTAAGCAATTAGATTCAACCATAACCTCATTTATTTGGAACTTAAAACATCCATGTATCCAAAGAGCGAGCGACCTGACAAAGACCTAAGACAGAAGGTGGCATGGCTCTACCTAACTTTCAATTTTATTACTGGGCAGCAAACATACAGGCTATAAAAACCTGGACACAAACAGATGGACATACACAGGTTTGGTCTGCAATAGTAAAAAAATCCTGCAGCACTTTTTTATATTCCCTGCTGTGTGCCCCAATAAATGCAAGTTATTGGCAATATACAAATAACCCAATTGTGCTTCACTCCCTCACAATATGGAACCAATGTAGAAAGCATTTTAAGATGGAGAATCTTTCATTTGTGGCACCTCTTCATGAGAACCACCTTTTTCAACCCTCGCAAACATATGCAGTTTTTAATATCTGGAAAACATTTGGGATTAAATTGCTTAGAGATCTTTATATAGACAACATCTTTGCATCCTATGAACAATTACATTCCAAATTTAATTTTCCAGCAACACATCTTTTTCACTATCTTCAAATTAGAAACTTTGTTAAACAGAACCTGCCCCATTTTCCCCATCTCCCACCTTCATCTATGCTGGAAAAAATATTGCTTAGTCTCAAGGACTCAGACAGCATTTCTACAATATATAAAAATATTTTACAGTCCGTCCCTTTCAAAGATCCAAGAGGACAATGGGAAAAGGATCTCTCACTCAACATATCAGAAAAGGAGTAGAAGATAGCAATGCAGAGAATTCATTCAAGCTCCATATTCGCAAAGCATACAATTATTCAACTCAAAATTATATATCAAGCACATCTGTCTCTCTTGAAATTGTCCAAAATGTTTCCAGGGCAGGACCCAACCTGCGAACGCTGCAATAAAGCTCTAGCCTCACTGGGTCACATGTTTTGGACCTGCGCCAAATTAATATTATTCTGGACAAAAATTTTCAGACAGCCTTGGTCTCACAATCCCTCCTAACCCATTAACAGGTGTGTTTGGGGTTCTTCCAGATGGGCTTAAAGTGGAGAAGGACAAACAAACTGATTGCCTTCACTACACTATTGGCACGCAGACTTATTTTGCTAAACTGGAAGAATCCTAACTCCCCTCTTAAGTCAGTGGGTAACTGATGTTTTATACTATTTGAAATTGGAAGAAATCTAATTCTCAGTTGGAGGATCTGTGCAGACCTTTTTCAAAATCTGGCAGGATCTAATCAATAATATTTTAGGATAAGTTCTTAAAGCACTGAGGAAATAGATTATCTTCCCATTTCTTTTTCTTCTCCATTTATCTGTATCCACCTATTAAACTCATCGATGTATTTATTTTTACTACTTTTATGTTCTGCGGTGGGTTGGCGCCCTGCCCAGGATTGGTTCCTGCCTTGCGCCCTGTGTTGGCTGGGATTGGCTCCAGCAGATCCCCGTGACCTTTTGTTCGGATTCAACGGGTTGGAAAATGGATGGATGGATGGATGGATAGTTTTAAGTTTTATTCCGTTGGCCATGCTCTCTTTCTCAGGGGTGGGGGTTGATTTGTTTTCAATTTCAATCCTATTTTTTGTAAAAATTGATCTATTTGTATCGAATGATTACAATAAAATCAATAAAATTAAAAAAAAGAGAGAGAATGCCGTAAGGCTGAGTGTAAATGTAGAAAAACTAAACTGAAAATTCACTATGAAATACTAAATGTTCACCTTAACAAATATAATATCTTAGCTGAGATCTGAGAGATAATCCTTTTTCTCCAAAATCATAAACAATAATGCAAGATATCCATGACTCTTACTTACAAATATCAACTGTCTTCTGCACCTGGCTCAGTCTGTTGAATGGATGTTTAAACCATCAGTGAACTAAATGTAATGTTGCTAAAATAAGTCTAATAGATGTTCGTAGACAAAAAAAACCAATTGCAGTTAAATGGGGCAGTTAATTTATGCATGTGTTATGTACATCTTTTGGGAAGAGTGGGTCAAACACCACAATGGATAAGCTAGGACCCTACATGTACCAATTCTGTCAGGCTAAGGTTATTAAACTTCATAGTTTCTTCTTGAGCACAGAAAACAGCCTGGGGTGCCAATTCAGGTATTCATAAACTCCTAAGGACAACGATAGTGTTCATTCAGTTCATTCAGCAGCATTCTCTCTATTAAATAGTGAATCACACACTTAAAGACACAGTTGGAAATTAAGTGTAGTTGCCTTTATGAAGCATTTATTTAGATAAACAGAAGTGGAGAGTTAGAACAAACTACCAAATCATGTACTTGAAGCAGAACCTTTTAGAATTTTTAAAGAGTACAAGAGATACTCGGACAATTTTACTATTAAATAACCAAACAAACTTGATTGACAGAATTGTCACCTTTTATTTATCCCAACTCTGACCCAGTTCTCACTATCATAGGTCCATTGCACTCTGCACAGACAGCAAAGCAGATTACCATTGAAAACCATGAAGATCTGACACTTCTAGATATTCTCCTGAATTACAAAAAAAAACCCAACAAAATACATTTGAATATACAAAGAAAATAATTTAATTCCCTAATGGTTGCAAAGATTAAGTCTGGGATCATTTATATTCATGTGGAACTAATGGTAACACCCAATCATCTTCACAGTCATTCATAAAGAGGGAATGTTTAGGATGAAGCTGGATATCAGGGATGAACAATCACAGTCTCGGTCATTCTTATAGCCAAAGTTGTGTTCACATGCTATGGTTCAGTCAGTTTGTTACTCTGGTTTCTTCTTCCATTATCTTTAGCACCCTAACTCCAAAAGGATCTTAAAATATTTGGAAAAGCCAAAGAAATATCTAAGAGATATTCTTTTAATGTGAAATCTGAAGTGATACAGCATAGATAAACACAGATAATGTTTTATTAAATTTGCTTCAATGACTAATGGTTTTTTATTGAACCAATTGTTTCCAAAATTATGTGTTTTGGTGTTATTTGAGCAAAAATAGGAGTTATTGCTTGGGACTAAAGAATGCTTACATTTTTTTCATTCAAAGTATTTCATTCAAGTTGTGAAGGTTTTTTACAGGAATGAATTATCTCTGCAAATTGGGGGAAACCTGTAGATCAGTCAATGGCAATAATATATCAACTCTAAAGTGCACCCAAGTACCACCACAGGATACTGAGAGAAGAAAGAATGAAAAAAATAGGTTAAATACCAGAAAATGCAAAGCATGTTTTTAGAGCTTGAAGGGTTTTTTTGACTGCATAAAGTTTTCTTTCATTTTGTCTCCCTATTACTTAAACAACTTACAAGACAGAGTAGCATTGTTTTGCATCTTCAAAATATTTTTGGTGTATAGTAGTTTTTTGTGTTACTTGAGTAATGACAAAATCATCCTTGTAGAAGGCCTGGGTAAAAAAACTGTAGAAAATGCTTACTGTAGAAACGGTTGTCACAAGAATGTCTTCATATTTGAATATTATATCTGGTGCCTACTTGAGCCATCTTTCCTCTTGATCTTTAATAATAAAGGTTTAAAAGAATGATAAATTAATAACAGACTTTCTTCATATCCAACTTTTCCTATTCTGTGGACTATCCTTACATCTGTCTTGATACAAATAAGGTAAGGATGCATAACTGAGAAGTGCATAAAGTGGCTATCTCAATGAGAAACGTTGCTAGCAAGATGCTGACTTGTCCTTCTTGACAAAGAGTTACCAGATCCTTCTCACTTCCATTATGTCTGAACATTGACAGTGTCCTGGTTATTGCCAGATGTTCCAATTAGAGTGTGGTGGTGGGGGGATCTTTCTTCTTTTCCAAACTTAGAATACCTGACCTATTCATTAAGTGCTCTCCATTTTTTTTTCTTTGTCAATTCATTGCCTGAATTTAGTTGGACAATTGTAGATGTTGAACCTGTCCCAATCAGTGCTGGGTCAGTTTTAATTGAGCTGTCATTGAAAGCATCCTCACTTTTTCCGTAGCTGTATGGTATGCCAATGCATCTGCTTACTTGAAACATAAGCTGTGGCATGTTGCACAGTCAGTAGAAATAATTGTAGGCCTAAATAGGGAATGTATTGAGGGCCTGTACACATTATGGGTCAGGAGAAACTTGCCAGAAATATAATAAAAGATAACACTCACCCAGGTAACCATCTCTTTCAGTAATTACCATCAATGAAATGTTATTGGTCACTATAGGCAAGAACTACTAGCCATATATAAAGGTTCTTTCCTATTGTAGTAACTCTAGTTAAACATAGTCTCTGATTCAGCTGTCTTTTCCAGATGCCTAAACCCCTATTAAAATTGGTAATACAGTATATACTATAAATAGAAAATTTAACTAGTCACAACATTGAATTCTCAGTTATATTGTACCAACTGTAATTCTGCTTAATAGAATGCATGATGTAAAGTATCTGCACTTGGGCATAACACATGATTATAGTACATCCTGTACTGGAGGATATAATAGAACCTAAAGTTAAGACAGAATTTGTGAGGAGGCTGGACTGAAAACCTGGCAAAAAATTCTTAGAGATGTTGTATTTTAAATACAAGACAAGAAGTATGTGACTATTTTTTGTAAACCTTTGGGCCCAGAAGTGACGTTGTCTGGATTGGAAGTGATGCCATTGAGGGCACCAGAACCTGACGGAATTTCCCAGGAATGGTCTGTAAGTAACTGAAAAAGACAGTCAACACACCTTGCCACCCCCTGGTCTGTTGTGTTATTACCATTACTCAGGCCCTTTAGCTGCCTCCTACTTGCACGTGTGTGCCAGCTGTCAAACACTACATTTAAAATAACATAATTTTTGGTTTTTCTGCCATTTCAATAATCTGAGCATTGCATACATTTACATTTTGAAAAACACATTCTCTTGTGATCACTAATAAAATGCACACCTCGGAATGACAGCAATTAAGGAGCAATTAACAGCAACATAGACTTCAAAGGTTAGACTGACAGTTCTTTCTTTCTAAAAAGCATTAGCAATTATTCCAAAATAACCTACAACTTTGCTTAGGTATGAAGCACAATGTAGTCTCTATTTCATATTTATCTTAAGTGGTTATTGAACCTCCCTAAGCAGATTTTTTGATTGGGTAAGAAGTAGGATATAGCTGTGGACAGAGCACCCTTGAAAAGTACAAGCAACAAAAAGTCACTGGCATAATATCCCTGCTTATTAACATAACAAGTATTACTTTGGAACACTGGAGGACAACCAGTATACCATAGAAAAAAACACAAATACACCATGCCACCCCATGTTCAAAATCTGTGAGGTAATTCTTTATTATCTGATTCTTATGAGCAGTAGTTCTACATTTTTCATTTTGAGAATCTCTGAGAATGCATATATTGTGAGGTTTCTTTTGTTATTAAGTCTGTTATAGTTCTGCTTTTTGTCTGCACAGCTATTGCGTTATTAAAAATAATTAGTTTATGAAATCGCTTCATTTTGAAATGACATTATTTACATTTTGAATGTAAACTCCAAATGTATACAACCTTCAAAAGCTAAAAAATATCCCTGCAGAATTCATTAGAACTGTTACAATTTTGTAAAAAGTGTCCATTTCCAAATATATGTCATTTTTTTATTTGTGATCAAACTTTTATTAAATAATGACAAAATAACAGGTGATAAACAGTAAACAATCATAAGACAGAAATGAATCCAAAACACTCAATTACAAAGTGATCCAAGTAGTAACTATTCTGGGGAAATTCAGTCTCCTGAAGAATAGGAGAGGAGATTTAAAGAATCATGAATAAGCCACAACAGCAAAGATAAAAAAAAGCAAAGAATAGATAACAGAAAAAAAGTCAAGGCATTGCAACAAACCAAGATTTAAATAGAGCAAATGTAGTCTAAATTTTAATTGCATTGCTGAAGGTACCACTTTTCTGTGCTGTGAACAATTCAAGGTGTATTAACTTGTAGAATGAGGACTGACAATTGTCCACATTAACATACTCTGGTACATTCCAGTGGAGGCAAGAATTAATTGGGTGCCAGGGTACTAAGACAGAATAACTTACATTCAGGAGATTTAAGTAGAAGCATAGTTCTAAATGAAGAAAGATTTGAGGCAACAGAAGAATATTGAAAGAAAGAAATAAACATAGGAGGTACCATATGTGGGTCCAAAAGAAAACAACATGAGGGCAGTGCCAGAACATGTGGAGAAAAGTGGAAGGTAAACCAAGGGGACATTGATAAAGAGTGGTGAGACCAATCAGATGACGAAGGAGAAGGATAAAGTACTGTATATGTAGAAATATTTTGTTGCACTGTTCATTGGATTTCTATAACAAAACCTAACATTGGAGAACAGAGTGTCCCATGAGAGAACCAAAGAATGAAGAGAAAGGTGTCTCGAACAAAGAGAAATCAAGAGCAGAGGTTTGTAAGAAGTAAAAAGTACAGGTTAGAGAATTTTTTTTTCCTTCAGAGATAAATAATAAAATAAAGAGTACAATGAATGGTTTGTTAGAGTAGTGGTTACAGAAACTCCTCATGTTCTCAGCACTGATGGGCACTGTATTTAGAAAAAGAAGTAGAACTATGGAAATTAAAATAAGCTTGCAAAGACTAGAATGTCACAAGCCCTGAATTATTAAACAAATCAAGCACACTGATTTCCATATACTGCTAAGAAGGAAATACACAGGGCAGGCAGTGGAAGTGACAAAATACCATTTTTCAGAGGGTTCAAAGTAGTTTTTCCACACGGTGCCTTATGTTGATGGCAAATGACAAGATAGATCCCAAGGAAAATTTGGAGATTTAGACTTTAGAGAGGCATACATAATACCCTGAAGAGAATGTGGGGAAGCAAAGACAGGTTGTATAGGAGTTACAGAGGAATGTAGGGGAAGAGAGCACAGCAACAACCAGATAGATCAGATGTTGGAACTCCAGTTGTATATTTCTAGGTTAGGTTGCAGCTCCTTCAATCAGGTGTTAATAGAGGTTATCACATTAAAACAAAGATGTGACAATAGCTATGTGATGATATGTGTAAGATTGAGGCAGTAATATCAACTCCTAAATATCTAAGACTACTAGATACTGGGGTGACAGATGTCAGGGAAGCATGATAGCACACAATATTAAGAGACAAGAGAGAAGATTTGGGCTTTAATTTTGCAGCCAAACAAGGCTTAAAAACACTTGATTGCTTCTAACATGTGGGACATATTGGACAAGGTGTTGCCTAAGTAGACAGGGATATTATTAGTGTATAAAGATTTAATATGATTGGAGTTTAAACCTACAATGGTGGTTAGAAGTGGGGAATTATAGATGCCAATTGGAAGTTGTTCAAGAGATAAGTTAAAGAGTAATTGAGACAAAGGACAGTCCTGCCTAGCTCACCTACAAACAGAAAAGGGGTGCAAGATATCTAAATAAAACAAGAGGACTAATGCGGTGGGAGAGTCAAGAGTGAAGACCAGATTCACAAAACCTGTATCAATGCCCATTCTGTCCTTGACATGCCATGAGAATTTCCAATTCATGTGCTCATATGCCTTCTCGGCATTAAGGGAAAGAAGAGCAGAAGGGCAAAAGAGGGAAGAAGCTGACCATGAACATATGTAGGAAGAATTAATTTGCTTATGACTTTCTGTAAGCAAAAAGCTAGAACTTTAGCTATCGATTTTGTATCTGAGTTAATAAAAGAGCTGTAACTCTGGCATAGCATACCTTGCTTTAAAAGTAGAGCAAAAGCTGCCATGTTAATACTAGAATTTGAATTCTCTGAAGAGTTGGCTTTAGTAAACATCTCAAAGAAGTAACGGGATAATTGTCATTATGTGAAGCATTAGTTTATAATGTGCCATCATGAACAATGCTGCACATCATCTCTCAGACACACTAACACTGAGTACTTTCAGCCATCAAATTATTCAACAAAACTGTGTAAAGAAATGTTGCTGGACTCCAGGGATAATAATAAAAGTGCGAGAGAGTTGGCTGAATTATGGCTGTCAAATTAAAACACTATCAACAGACATTTGGGTATGAACCCTAAATATGCAGGCTTAAAAAGAAGAACACCTAAATAATAAAAAGACTTTATGATATCCCCTGAACCCCATGTTATTGATCCACTCCTCCTGCACCCACACCCTCTCATTTACTATATATTGCCTTTGATTCCTATATGTCTAATGAATTTTCTCTGATGATGACACATGGTAGGTTGTCGAAAGCTTAGGAATAAAAAACTATTTTAAGATACATGATACGTGGGTTACTAGCTACAAATATACAGATTGTATCACAGACCTTTGTTTCCATATCTATATCTATATCTACATATATATATTACATTCCTAGTTCTGAATCGCAATCTGATTATTTAAGTGGTTACTTACCATGTAACACTTGTGATTGGTCGGCCAATCGGTAAACATCTGCCATGTCCTGCTCAGTTGCAAAAAGCAGCTCATAGATAGCCTATGTGATAGAATATCTGCCACACAATACAAAGAGTACATGACACATGTTTCACCCTTATTGGAGCTCGTCTGGTGTACGCACGTTTGAATCTCCAGGTGGAGATTGAACTTTGGACATCAGCACCTATAGCATGCTCCACAGCGGCTGGTTGGCTTATTTGACAGGGTGAAGATCTAAATAATCACATCAGGCCTATACTTCTAAGGGTAATAACGCTCTGTCATTTGTTAATTTCTGTTTTCTTGCCATTATCACTGGAATTTCTTTCTGCAGTGTAATATTGTCCAAGTAATAATTCAGAGGTTGTACTAACACAGTCTGTTCCAACTCTGCTTCAAGACAGACAGGGGTTTAAAGTAATCAGCAGAAGCCGGAACACTTGTGCAAATTGTTTCCTTTGACTTGCAGGGGTTAATTTACTTTAATTGCTGCAGAATATCTGTAGGCTGTAACCTGCTAGTTGCTCCCTAAAGAAGGAAAATTTGTAATATTATGAAATTTTCTTTTTTTCAGTTTTTGCTAACTTAAACTTTAAATTTAAACCCTCTGCCAGTTTACTGCTTAGTTTTTGACCATTTTAGGTCATTCATTGCATTTCAACTGATTCAATTTGAAGAAAAAGTAGAAAAACTGAGGCGTTGTAAAACTTTTGACAGGCAGTATATATATATCTATAATAATAAAAGGCAAAGCCCTCACTGACTGACTGACTGACTGACTGACTGACTGACTGACTGACTGACTCATCACTAATTCTCCAACTTCCCATGTAGGTAGAAAGCTGAAATTTGGCAGGCTCATTCCTTACAGCTTACTTACAAAAGTTAAGCAGGTTTCATTTCGAAATTCTACACGTAACGGTCATAACGGTCGATAACGGTCGACAACGTCCGCCATGTTGAACTTTCTTATTTATGGCCCCATCTTCACGAAATTTGGTAGGCGGCTTCCCTGCGCTAACCGAAACCGATGTATGTACTTATTTCGATGGTATGACGCCACTGTCGGCCGCCATATTGAACTTTCCAACGTCACCAATTTTCAAACTTCCCGTGTAGGTAGAAGGCTGACCCCATCTTCACGAAATTTGGTAGGTGACTTCCCTGCGCTAACCAAAACCGATGTACATACTTATTTCGATGGTATGACGCCACTGTCGGCCGCCATATTGAATTTTCCAAACGTCACTAATTCTCCAACTTCCAGTGTAGGTAGAAGGCTGAAATTTGGTAGGCCCATTCCTTACAGCTTACTTACAAAAGTTAAGCAGGTTTCATTTCGAAATTCTACGCGTAACGGTCATAACGATCAGCAACGTCCGCCATATTGAACTTTCTTATTCATGGCCCCATCTTCACGAAATTTGGTAGGCAGCTTCCCTGCGCTAACCGAAACCAATGTGCATACTTATTTCGGTGGTATGACGCCACTGTCAGCCGCCATATTGAACTTTCCAACGTCACTAATTCTCAAACTTCCCGTGTAGGTAGAAGGCTGAAATTTGGCAGGCCCATTCCTTACAGCTTACTTACAAAAGTTAAGCAGGTTTCATTTCGAAATTCTACGCATAACGGTCATAACGGTCAACAACGTCCGCCATGTTGAACTTTCTTATTTACGGCCCCATCTTCACGAAATTTGGTAGGTGACTTCCCTGAGCTAACCAAAACCAATGTACGTACTTATTTCGGTGGTATGACGCCACTGTCAGCCGCCATATTGAATTTTCCAACATCACTAATTCTCCAACTTCCCATATAGGTAGAAGGCTGAAATTTGGCAGGCTCATTCCTTACAGCTTACTTACAAAAGTTAAGCAGGTTTCATTTTGAAATTCTACGCATAACGGTCATAACGGTCAACAACGTACGCCATGTTGAACTTTCTTATTTATGGCCTCATCTTCTCGAAATTTGGTAGGCGGCTTCCCTGCACTAACCGAAACCAATGTACGTACTTATTTCGGTGGTATGATGCCACTGTCGGCCACCATATTGAACTTTTCAACAGTCTTTGTTACTTATGGGCCCATCTTCAAGAAATTTGGTACACGGGTTCCCAACGCTAACTGAATCCTACTTACGTACATATATACGTCCATAGCCTGCAGCTTGGTCACCATGTGAGGCGGCGTTGGGTCTCCCATCCCATCACCTCCCACGTTGTTGGCTGCCTGCCTATATAAGGCCGTCCGTCGCTCCAGTCTCTACATTCCCTTCCTTTCTTCGCCACGGGATTCACGTCTCCCTGCTGATAACTGCAGCCTTTTTGTTTAATCCACGGCTTCTCCGCTGTTTTATTGTTTGTTTATTACAATTATAGTTATTGTATAGGTATTTTACACTTACTTTACATTACTCAGGTACCCATTTCCTTCATCATTCCAACCCCCATTACCATGTCTATCGAGGTAATCACCATCGATCAAAGAACTGTCACTTACCAAGTGGTTTCCATGCCCGGAGATGGCACCTACCTTTTCCATTCTCTGTGTTACATATTGCACAGCCATATCAGGCTCACTCTTGATATCTGGAAGAACATTGTGTCTTATGTATTGAATGACTGGGACAGGTTCAAGGTGTGGACTGATGACGGTACAGGAGATAATTATACTACATAGGAGCACTAGAAGAGTGAAATGCTTAAGCCCTTCACCTATGGTTCTGCATGTGAGTTGATGGCTGCCGCTGAATTGTTCGGTTGGTGCTTTCAAGTGTACCGAAATGGCCAAATATTTTACACCTTTCGACAACCGCCAATGCCTCTTAAACATCTTACATTCATAGGTGAAAATTTCAGTAGTGGACACTTTGATGTTTATGAATGTTTAAACTCTCAAAAGCTGGATGTGAAGTTATCGATGAAACCGGTTGTAAGCTTACAACGCTTGACAGATGCCGAATGTCACTTCAACACAAGTCCTGCAAATACTGTCGTAATTGAAACAAACCATGAAACTGAAATCGATTATGACAGCAGCAATCCATGCTGTGTGATTTGAAACAAGATTACTGTTCACATGGCCAACTGTAAGTTGCATGCTCAAGAGTAAGCTCAGCGCACAGCTTGGTCATGTTACAACCGGAGGGCCGAACTGACAACGTGGTATACAAAGAGATCCTTAACAAATAATTATTGCCATATTTTCCCTCACTTTAAAAAGGTTAAATTTTCTTCTTAATAAAAATTTTAATGCAGTACTTCGCCGCTGCGAAGCGCGGGTATTTTGCTAGTATATATATATATATATAT